>JANHMN010000001.1:232459426-232481996 GCA_030674055.1 Rhabdomys pumilio | reverse complement strand
TCTCTCTCTCTCTCTCTCTCTCTCTCTCTCTCTCTCTCTCTCTCTCTTTCTTCCCTCTATGGCTTTATAGCTTATCAGTAGGTCATTGGAAATAAGACCCCATAGAAGCTATCTAGCTTGCCCTTGATAACGGTTTCCTAAACTCATTCCTTTCTATTTCTTTTGTTTCCCAGGAGCCATAAAGTAAATAGATCTCTGCACAGTATATTTGAAGTTTTGTTGTGTAGTGACTAAGACTGAAAGCAACATGACTAAGTGACCATTGTCTCACAATACTAACATCATCAGCCAAAATGAACTTTGTAAGATGATTACATTAAGTATTTTGTCACCAGTATTCAATAATGTACTTACATTTTAAAAAATTAATAAAATGTTCCCTTTTCATGTCTCTTGTGTTATTTCCTCATTTTAAAACTATAAAGAATTGAGGAAAGTTCAGATATTCTATGAGTATGAACAGAAGTCAATGGTTGTACAAAGAATCCTCCAGTTTTATAAGAAAGAAATTTTGTGGCACATCCATTTTTAACTTAATTTTGTATGGAGAGACAGATACAAGAATTTCCCCCTATATTAACAGTAGTTTTTCTTTTGATAGGTTCTGACTTCTCAAATTCCTCAAAAATAATCAATAAGTTTTAAAAACGAAGAAGTTTGGAGAAGCATAGCATTTGTGTCTATTTATCTACTTGCTATAAAATATTGAGTAAAATTACCATTATTTATATAGCCTGGACTCAGTTAAATTCTTTATTTTATATGCTATAATTATTTAATTTGTTTTATTCTGACTAGTTCAATGTGGCACTATAAACATTACACATGAATATGTCATTTCAACTCATTTATAAATGTAGAGTGGCCTTTTAGTATGTATTATGTATAATACGAAGTGGCATTATTTTGTTGTATGCCCTTGTTGGAGCAGGTGTGTCACTGTGGGTATGGGCTTTTACACCCTAGTCCTAGTTACCTAGAAGCCAGTATTCTGCTAGCAGCCTTCGGGATGAATATGTAGAACAATCAGCTCCTCCTGCACCATGCCTGCCTAGATGCTGCCATGCTTCCACCTTGATGATAATGGACTGAACCTCTGAACCTGTAAGCTAGCCAAAATTAAATGTTGTCCTTTATAAGACTTGCCTTGGTCATGGTCAATGTTCACAGCAGTAAAACCTTAACTAAGATGTGTGTGTGTGTGTGTGTGTGTGTGTGTGTGTGTGTGTAGTTTTTATTGATTATTTTATGTATTTACATTTCAAATGTTACCCCTATTTTGGTTTTGACTTCATTAACCTCCTATCCTATCCCCCTCCAGCCCTGCTTCTATGAGGGAGCTCCCAAACCCCCACTACTGCCTCACTACTCTAACATTCCCCTACTCTGGAGCATCAAACCATCACAGGACAAAGGGTATCCCCTCCCATTAATGCTAGATAATGCAATCTCTTACTGCTTATGCAGCTGGAGCCATGGGTCCCTTCATGCTTGCAAAGGTGTGGAGAAAGAATACTCCTCTATTGCTGGTGGGATTGCAAGCTAGTATAAACACTTTGAAAATCAGTCTGGTGATTCCTCAGAAAATTGGATATAGTACTACTGGGTACATAGTACCCAGCTATACTACTTCTAGGCATATACCCAGAAGATGCTCTAATATATAATTAGGAAACATGCTCCACTATGTTTATTGGAGCCTTATTTATAATAGACAAAAGCTGGAAATAACCAAGATGTTCAAAGGAATGGGTTCAGATATGTGTTATATAGTCACTAGAAAGTTTTAGATACCAGAAAGCAACAGACTCCCAGGACCCAATAGGAATGACATTAACTGAAATATCCCCCAAAAGGGGGAGAAATAACCTATAGAGACCATATCCAGAGGTTATGTATGCACCCCTGTTGAAGGATGGGGCCACACACCCACAGCAAAAATATTAATTCAGAATTGCTCCTGTGTAAAGAAAATGCAGAGACAAAGAGTGTAGCAGAGTCTGAACAAATGGCCATCCAGAGACTGCCCCACCTTGGAATCCATCCCATCTGCAGACACCAAACACAGGCACTATTGCTGATGCCAAGAAGCACTTGCTTATTGAGTTTTAACCATCTGCATATCTTCTTTAATTTATAACAATGTCAGATCCAATGTCAAGAATTAAAATCATTTGTGCTGTTAAATAACATGATCATCCTTATCTATGCTATTCTCTGTTCTTACTATGACTATGTTGACTCATGCTGTAGAAAAACTTTGCAGGTATAATTAATATTTCTATTTTAAAATGTCTTTTTATTGCATCTCAACACAAACTTCATCATACCTTAAAACAATGTGCTATATTAAACACTAAAGTTCTTTCTTTCTGTGACCTGTATCATCTACACTTCTAGACATGACATATCCCAAAGGATGATTAATTGAAAGTATAATTATAAACTGAACTTTTAAAATTGTCCCAGTTTTGCAAAGAGATGCTTTCTTCCTTGTTGTTACCTCTGTGACTTTCTCATTTCCGTTTATGGGTATAACCATCAAGAAAGAAAATTCAGACATAGCATTTTTCACCAGTAACTGTATACTACAAATTCAGGTCACACACACACACACACACACACACACACACACACACACACACACACCCTACTATGCTGGATAACATGAATTAATGAAATAGAACATGGAAATATAGTTATCAGGGTTAGGGAGATGAATCAGTGTATTCATGCTTGCTGCCTGATCCTAAAGGCAGGCGTCCCAGTCCACAGTACCCACGTAAAAAGCAGATGTGTTATTAAATGTCTGTAATCATAGGGAAGAAAATGCGATAAACCCTAGGATTCACTAGTTGGCATGTATCCCTTAGCTGCTAAGCTCCAGATTCACTGAGAGAATGTGCCTCAAATACAGTTAGAGAGTGACACACAGAGGAGATACCTACTATCAACCTGTGGGCCTCCCAGTTGTAAACACAGGTATCCAAATCTGCATCCATAGCCACATACAACATGGAAAAACACATACACAGTAAATGATGAAAAGAGGGGGAAATAATGAAAATTATGGCTTGCTTTTGGAGTCAGGAAAACAACTGGTAATTCCTCTGGAAAGTACTGGCAAATCAAACAAAATAGTATATAAAAGCAGACTATGCCATAAATTAAGGAGAATTCTTTCTTGGATAATATGGATGGTTCATAATCCACAAATCCCTTTGGGGATGATAGCCATGAGTCAGTATGATTTTTCCTTTACAAGATGCCACAAGAAATCTTCACCTTTAACCTAATTCTGTCTTTCTGCATGTCTTATTTATGATTTCATTACTGTGAAGAGATACCGTGATCAAGCAACTTTGATAAAGGTAAACATTTAATTATAGCTATCTTATAATTCCAGAGATAAAGTTCATTTTCATCATAGTGGGAAGCATGGCAGTGACCAGGCAGACATAGAACTGGAAGAACAAAAAGTTCTATATCTTAACCTGAAGGCAGACAGAAGGAGTGTACTGTCTTCTGCAGGCAAACAGTAGGAGAATCTCTACCCTGGTCAGAGATTGACCATAAACTGACCTCCCAGCCTACTCCCACAATGACACACTTCCTCCAACAAGACCACATTTCCTAATACTGTCACTTGCAATGGACCAGGAATATTCAAACCACCATACTGCCTACTAAGACATTTCTATTCAGTCTCAATCACTGGCTATCATCTAAGTTTTGCATTGATCATCAATATGGAAGGACTTCCAATGACATCTTTTTACATGATAGAAGGTGTAATGTTTTACAAACAAAAAGAGCTGGGATTATTATCACTGAGGTACTGAGGCAACAACACAAAACTGTCTTTTTTATCAATTTCCCTTGCTTTTGTCCACTACATGAACAGTCCAATTTTTAAAAATTTTTATGTTTTCTCATATATATTCTGTGCCTATCTGTGGATACGTGCACCTTTGGAACAGGAGTTACAAGTATCTATAATCTGCCTGGTGCCGAAGGTTTTGAAGTTATAGGACAATGCTCTTACCCTGTATTGGATTGTAAGATACAAGTGTATATTCTAATCTTGAATTCATAACCTCCTAATTAATAGTTATTGTTTTACATGCATATATACAGAATTGTATCTATTTAGTGTTGCTTGCATATACACATGTTTCTGGCTAACCTCATGGAATTGGAATGAGGTTATTCATTGGTGAAAATGTATTTTCCCTCTCAGCAGCCATTGACTCTCAATGGTTCTTCATCGATAGATGTGGTCTCGTAAAAAATTTTCCCATCTATATTGGCATGTCAGCCATTGTTGTCTTTATGCACATATCGTTCCAGCAACTATACTCTTGAAATTTCATTGGTACAGCATCTCTGTAATATACAGAAAGCATTGTCATAGCTAATATCCTAGGGCTCTGATTCTTATAATGTTTCTGGGATTTTGTTCCCTAAGCTTTAGGTGTATGAGTAGAATTGTAGATGGACAAATTTGGGTTAGGCTTTCTATATTAATTGTTCCCCTCTACACTTTGACCTGAGGTTATTCTCTATAGAAGACTGCATTTTCAAAAATTGTTGTTTGGTGAAGGCTGAGAGTCATACTCGTCTATGCATATAAGAGTTAGTATTTAAAATACATCTAGAAACTATAATGACTTAACAAAATGACTATATTAGGTTCTTTTCAAGGATTTAAGTGCTCTCCATCAATGGGTAGTTCACCTTGATAAGAACATTAACACATGGTTATTCAAGCATGTCCAGTAGCACTGACTTAAACCAGATCATTTGCCCAATTCCTGAAAAAATTACTATTAAAGCCAAAGAGATGCTGAGTGAGGATTCAACAATTCTTGGAAATAGAAATGATATAGTACATAGAGTTTCTGGATGTGAGATGGATAGTATTGGAAAAAAGAAATGAATACAGCCTTCTGGGGTTTAAAATAGCTTCTGGCTACCAATTAAACAAACCAAAATGATGAAGTTTCACTCTAACAGTTAAAGAACTGAATTCAGGCAGCAAGACCTTGCAGAGACTATAGGAAAATTAGATAGCACTTTTCTTACTCTAGCACCCAAGTAGACTTTCCTCCTGAGATTTCTAGAGTTGTGACTACAGGTACATGGATAATGCTTTAACTTGATGAAAACTTTTGAACAATTCAGAAAACTAAAACTATCCTCAACAATAGCTTCAACATTCTTATAGACTCCTGGTGCTATCTTATAAATCTTCATATGACTATGTTTTTTAATGAATGACCAGGCAAGAGGGAACATTTTTTAAAAAAATATTTATATTGAAATTTCTATATTCTAAGTCATTGGTCATAGTAGCGCAATCCTACTAACAGGAACATTTTTAAAAATCTAGTTCATATCTAATGAAGCTATTATTTATATGACTTTGTATATAGATTTTATTCTTCCCACTCTTGTAACCAACCTCTGATTTGACTGGTGTGTTCAGTGTGTGCTTGCAGATCGCTATCCCAACAAGCTCTGTGATAGTCACGCATATCAATTTCCTCTTATTTCCTAGTGTCAAATATATTCTATCCTCTGCATTATTCTAAATATATACTCAACAATTTTGTGATATTTCTCAAAATATATATTAACAGAAAAAAATTGCTTGGCTTTTAGTCTCAATCCTGTAGAACCTAAATCATTTCTTAGATATCTTGTTTTGTCTTTTGAGAATTTCATATAGTATAATATACATAATATATTATTATATTATTTTTCATTTATGAAATATCACTGGATTTTCCTCACTCACCTCTGTCCAACTTGGTCTTTCTTAGAAAAAAAAGAAAGGAAAAAAAGGAAAGGAAAGGAAAAAACAAAATAGAAGAAAAGAAAACAAAAAGATCTCACTAAAAACAGTGAAGCCTGATTTCTATTGTCCAACAACTCCTGAGGATTGGACCTACTCTGGAGGGTGGTTTATATACTCAGAGTCAATTCTTTCAAGAAAAGTAATTTTGTCTGTACTAGCTAGCATCATTTCTGACTAACTGCTTCGCCATGAGTGGGAATTTGTGTTCATTTCCACTCCTCCATACTAGCATTAAATCTGCTTTAAGTCTCTGTAATTCTTGCATATGCCATTTTACTCTTTATGAGTTCAAAAGTGCATATGCCATATTGTATCTTGAAAAGGTTGTTTGCTTAAAATTTTCTAACACATCTTGCCCTTAAAACCTTTGTGTATCCTCTTGGCCTTAGATTCCTGATTATTAAAGAAAGGAGTGTGATAAATCCCATCAAGAACTATTAACTCCAATATTCATTGCTGTACATTATATATTTGTGAGATTCCATGATTAATATGACCTACTGCAAGAAGAAGTTTCTCTGATGAGAGTTGAAAGACACAGTGATCTATGGGTATAACCAGTTGTACTCTTCTTTAAAATTTTATTTTTGGTTTTGTGAGATAGGAGTTTATGTTTAGCTATGAAGTCTTTGTGTAGCCATGGGTAATATTTATCTCCTGATTCTCCAGTCATTACTTTCAGTGCACTATGATTACAAGTATATGTTAACACATATTGTTTAATGTGGTGCTACAGGTTGAACTCAGGGCTTAAAGATGCTAGGTAAGCAATCTTACAACTGAGCGATAACCCAAGACACGCTCATCAGTAAATTGTTTCCTTTTTTTCAATTCTTTGGTAATATGTCCTCTGATGCTTTCCTGCCCCCAAAATATTCTCATTTATACCAACTCAAGTAAAATTAGTTTTTTCTAGTAAAGGGAAAACTATTTCGTGTTATAAAGCTACTTAGACATATGTAGTAGAGGATGGCCTTATATGGCATCACTGGGAGGGGAAGCCCTTGGTCCTGTGGGTGCTCCATGTCTCAGTGTTGGGGAATACTAGGAGGCTAAGATGGGTGTGGGTGGGTGGAGGAGCACCCTCATAGACATAGGCGGGAGGGAAAATTGAGTAGGAACTTTGAGAAGGGGAAAACAGAAAGAGAGGATATGTGAAATGTAAATAAATAAAATAACCAATAAAAAACTAAAAAAAAAAAATAAAGCTATTTATCACTGCTAAGGTGTCTTCTTAACCTCTCAGTAGAAATTAATAGAAATGTTCATTTAATTTTTATAAAAAATATATTACTTTATTTGGCTTAAGAATACAATACTTTTGAATTTATGTATTCAATTACTAAAATATTCATTGTTTTGCATATTTTAAAATGTTCATATGCTCTCATTTTTTCATCACTGCTTAAATTGTTACTATATCAAAGATGCTAAATGTTGACTTACTAGATGTGATAATGAGTCAAACTGTCTTCATAGAGAATGAAATTTAACCTTTTATTACAAATTAATGATGGAGAAACATTTATTTTCTCTGAATGAAGATGTCAATAGCATCATCTTCTCAATCTTGATTTTTGAAATAAGTAAGTGAAATTACTTAGAACGGGGTTTAAAACCTAGTATGATCTAAGGACATGTGAACGACTATCATTGATATGACTTCTGTTATAATTCCAGTAACCATCAATATACAGACAAGCCAATTGGCTCCCTTTACTATGAACAACACCACATAGTTTTAGACATAGCATCAATAATGTAAGAGTCGCAAATTTGACATTTCTGATAAATGAGATAAATTTCTTTAAGAAAATAATATTTATTTATCAAAGTTTCTGATTTTCAAGGCAGCATCTCCACTCACATTACTGTTTCATGGAAAATTCTACCCATATAAAGAATGCTAGGCACTCGTTTGTGTTCCTGAAGATGATAGGATTGCTACATATGTGGGATTAAAAATAAGCTAAACTTTTTTATGTGAACCTTTTCCTTTTCTGGTGCCTTGATTCAACTCTTCATTAAATAGTCTCTTTCAGGACATTGCATCATGAATTCATTGCAATACACATACATAAGAGAGCGGTTTCAATATTGCAGTTGATCTCCCTCAGAAGATACAAACATAATTGAGTGCAAAAAGAAAGAAAAACCTCTAATTCTTTTTGTTATCTACACAGAATGTTTATAACTAGGCTAATTCTGTTAGGTAAGTTCTTATGATTGTAATCTTTGTAATCTCCAGGTCTCACTATGGTCTCAAGGTCTATGACAAAGTATTTCAATTGCTTTTGGCTGACATTCATATGTTCAAAACTAAATCTTCCTTTCATGGAGTAAAAATATTCACTTGGCGCTCAGTACTTAACCCCATCTGCTGCTGCCATTTCCAGCTGATTCCTTATGGTCCATGAATAGGGAAGAGACATAAGGATCTCATTTAGCTGAGATGAGAATAGTAGCTACACCTTGGCTGTGGTGCTTCTATGACATCATGAATTTAAAATCCTGAATGGAAATGTGGAAATTTGATCAATTCTGTCCCACTTACCGGCATTCTAAGGCTGTGAAAAGAAAATCTGATTTTGTGAAGGACATTCCTTTATGAAAATTTGCAAAGGTCTTAGAGGTCTATGGAATGATTTATTTCCTTACTGAGAGATTCTATTCAAACCTTGAATACATTTGTCAATAGGGAATATTTATCTAGATATCCAAGCACTATACACAGGTATCCAATAAATAATCATACACTGCAGACAGTGTGAAGGGAGTTGTAATTCACACATCTGTGCGATTAATCAGATCATTTGTATAACAGTGTCAAGAGAAATGCAGATTTTATGATGGTAGAAAAGTAAATAATTAACATGAGAGTGTTAAACACTTGAAGAGAGATGAAATCATTCTGTTCTTTAGAAAATGTTGAATTTCTAGAACACTTATTGTCAATTTTGAATTCTTAGTGTAGTGATATGTACCTGTAAATTCAGCACTCTAGAGTCTGAGATAGCAAGATTGTCAAAAGTCTGAATCCAGCCTGAGCTACATTGTGAATTCCATGTTAACTTTTGCTACAACATACACGACCTTGTCTCAAATTTGCATATTATAAAGAAAATGATTTAAAATAGACAATAAAAAACATGTAAGAGTAAAGAATTTTTATGAAAGTTCTTTTTAACTATTTTACAGTTTTCATAGGATGTTTTCCCTAGTACTTATTTAACCCAATAAAATTGTCATGTACTGTTTCACAAGTTTTTGTCTTTTCTCTTTTCCAAGCTGAGGATATCTTCACAGGAAAGGAACTAAGAGAAAAAGAGCCTGTCTGACCTTACCTCACAGAATACAAGAATTTCTGGTAAATGTGCTAAGAGCTAAAAAAGACCAGTTCAACCACTTATCAAAGAATACAATAGTTTCTGTAAAATAATAGCCATGACCATTGCAATAACACATGTGGGGTTCCTGAATAGTTTTACATCAGCTTGGCAGTTTTACATCTCTCTCATCAACTTCTTTTGGTCATGGTGTTTCATCAAATCAGTAGTACTCCTAACCAAGATGTTGAGTAACACTGATAAGTAACTCAGTTGGTGACATACAGAACTTTAGCAAGTGTCTTCCTAGTTTCATAAATGTTTGAAACATATGATTATAAAATTGGTTTACCACTATTACTCCTAATATAACTTGTTTCCAAAGGAACACTATAATTGGAACTACTGCTATGTTCATGACAGCTATAATGTACACCAGAATAAAATGAGATTTGGATCTTGGTCCTTCTCACTGATGACAAAGAGATTGTAATGTGAACATGTATGTGTGTGTGCCTGTGTGTTTGTGTGTGCATGCATGTGTATGCTTGTGCACACCTGAGGGCATATATTCATGTGTGCATGCATGTGTTTTCTATACACAGAGATGCACATACATATATAGTTTATGTATATTTAATTTCATGTGTTTATTATTTCTGTACATGTACATATAGTTTGTTCATGCTTAATTTTAAGTGCCATTTCAATTACATTTTTGTAAATCAAAATTAGTCATTGTCTCTTTTTAAAGCTATATACATAATTGCAATGTTATATTATTGGAGTAAAAAACACATTAGTGAAATAAATGACTATTATGACTAGTGCTCTGGGGTTAATGGATATAAGATTTTTTTCACACCTTTAAAATATTTCACTTGGACTTTGGATATAACCACAGTTATGAGTGAGCCTGGTGCATTAATGGTCATCTGTAACCCCAAGTCTCAGGAGATAGAGGCATGGAGATGACAGTTGAGGTAAGTTAAATTTACATAGTGACTTTTAAACTAGCCAAGTATAGTGAGAGAGTCATCTCCAAAAACAATCATATAAAGTTGAGTTTTGCTTCTGATTTTAAAAACGCCCAAATAGAATAAAATTTAGAAATATTCAAATACAGCATTTTATTGTGGAATTAGTGCTCTTAGGTAAAATCAGCTGGGTGTGGATGGAGAGACCAGTATGGTTGCCAGTTTAGCACTCACCATTTGCTGAAAATCCAAAAATCCTGTTAAAAATTCTCATAAATTATACAAAGAAGTACCGAGTACACAGTCTTTCAATCTAAAGTCGTATATTTAATGAATCTATTTTATTCTGATATACTTTACAAACAAAATGTACATATTTAATTTGGATTATATACAGTATTCCTGAGATTCTTGATAAAATGTAGAATCTGATTCAGTATATCTGGTTGGAGCCCAATACTCTTTATTTGTAAGAAATCCCTGATCTTTGTTTCTTTACTTGTTTGGGAAATTCTAGTTCCCTCAGTATGAAACAAAGGTATTTTATGCATTTATTAACTAAGTTTATCTTTACATACTTAATATCAAAACTAATTGTCAAGGAATATGTGATATAAATAAATCAAGCATAAAGAAAAGGATACATAAGTGTTTTAAAGTTATTGTAATTTTAAACAATAATAAACAACTATTTTAGCTCTAAAATACAAGATTTTATTTTGATAATATAAGATTATCAAAAAACAAAGCTGGCTTACAAGAGACAACAGCCAAATATAACAAAACAAGATACAATAAAATGCAATAAAAAATAAGACAGACTGAATCAAATTCTGCATTTTATCAAGAATCTCAAGAATGTCAAGAATGCAATATATAATTAAAGTTAATGATGTTCCAAATCAGGGCTGGACAAGGCAATCAAATAGGAGGAAAACGTTTCAAGATCAGGCTAACGATTAAGAGATACAACTGCTCCCATTGTTCTGAGTCTGAGGTGTAAATAAATGCAGGCTCCATATTTGCTGCTTCAGACTGTGTGAGTCCATATAAATGTTACGTAGTTAATACTTTGAACTAATTCCTGGTGTCCTGTATCCAGACTTACTTCTAAAGTTGTTTCTCTCCTCTTCTACAGACTTATCTACAAGGGGAGGAAAATGATGGAGTCCTTAAAATTACAAAATCTTATATTGGAAAATTAAGTCAATTAATCAAACTAAAATTATAACATATGTAATATTCAATCTTTGTGTAATATACATGATTACCAAAAGTGGCAAACTAAAGCACATGTCACACTTTACTTTCATACATTTGATTATATCTATGTTTAGGACTATGGATTATTTAATTTTCTAATTGAGAAAATGGTTGTAACTGAAGTTGCAAAATTTGCTTTATGCTTTTATCACATAGAAATCCCTCAATCAACAATATTAGCAGCTATTATCTTTAGCATATATACATACATATATATATACACATATATCTATACTTATGTATAGATATATGTGTATATATATGGTTTTATGAACAAAGTATTGTCATGCTTTATAGCCAAATTATATTTTGTTAGAATAGTAATAATAGTAAAACCCACTGAGGTTTTAAAACTTTACTACGTATTTTATAGTTTATACAAATTTAAATATATAATGCCAAAAGTCATTTTCCAAGGAATACTCCAACGCTAAGGTTTCAATGGAAAGAGATAAAGTTACAAATATTTTTTATTACTAGTGATGTTTTGTGTATCAAAACAAAGTTACATTTTCTTATATTTTCTTGCAATACAAAATTTGTTTCCAGAATACTAGTATATGATCTGATATTTGAAGTCAACTTTCTCAATACATAACAGCAGGAGATTTATGAGCTATCTTATAGAAAGCATTTTAAAATAAAGCCAGCAAACAATAAACTATTGGCAGTAGAGGTACATTCAGATATAATATGCTTCAAAGAGATTTACAAAAGCTCAGCAGTGATTATGGAGAATGAAGGTTTGTTTGCTCATAGGACAAAGTCTTAAGTCAATACTTTGAGTGAAGAGCACACACACACACACACACACACACACACACACACACACACTGAAATAGAGATGTTATGAACACATATACTTCCATTGATTGTATAATGAGGAGTGGCATAGGTGTGTCAGGTGTTAGATTTTTTTAACTTCTTTTTTCTATTTTATTGAAAATAGATTTTTCTCATACACTATATTCTCAGGATGCTTTAACCTTTCTCAATTGTGCCCATTTCCCTCCTCCATTGTTTTCCATATTCATACCCTTTTTATCTCTCCACAGAAAGTAAACATGCATCTAATAAAATAAAATAGATAAAAGGAAAAAAGCAAAATATAAGAATAATTCTAAACATAAAAAAAAACAGAAGAAAAGGTAGAACAAACATACAAATACAGAGAACACATGGTTGCATGCATAGGGATCCCATAAAACCCACAAAACTGAAAGTCATAACACATAAAAAATGCAACTGTAATATTGAGATAAAACAAAACTTCCCGAATACAAAATCATGGGACAAAGAAGCACCAAACATAACTTTGTATTCCTTTTGTGCTGGCCATCTTCTGCTGGGCATTGGGATTTCCTTCCTTTTTCAGGATATTCTACATTGATTTTTTAGTGTCATTTGGCCAATTTGCAACTAACAGAGAATGGAGGAGAACTTCTCAGTCATGCTCTACCAATTCTTGCTCAGCAGTCTTCGTTGTCACTATAATCTCAGTTGGTAGGAAATGAACAGAAACAAAAATCTCTACAAGCATTGACTAGATAATGACTATGTGGTCCATACATAAAATGATAGTCAGCTGAAAGACAACATGAAATCAGCAAATGTGTCAGAACTAGAAAAGAACATATTGAGTGAGGTAACTTAGACCCAGATGAAAAACCATCATTTATCTGTAACATCTCATCTGAAATTCCTAGTTCTAAGTTCATACATGAGTATGTAAGCTGAAGTGTATATAGAAATACAAAGGAGGCATGTGTCAGGAAGCAATAGAGGCACATAAATCAGGTTAGAGTGATTTGAAAGGGAAAATGGGAAAGTCACAGTTGCTTTAGATAGGGAAGAAAGAAGGAGAAATAAAGAAGTAAAGGTTATAATAGCAGTAAGAATGTCCAGAAATGTCATAAGTACTGGGATTATTATCTATTGCTTAGTTGAAAGACTATAACCACAGCAATTCTTATTTTAAAAAGCATTTAATTGGAGATTGCTTAGAGTTTCAGAGGTATAGTTTATTATTAGCATGGCAATGAGCATGGTGATAAAGAGAAAGATACTTCTGGAGAAGGAGCTGAGAGTTCTATACCTGAATGGCAGTAAGCAGGAAGAAGGAAAGAGTCATTGGGCTTGGTTTCAGCTTCTGAAATTTCAAAACACAACACCAATTACCATACTTCTTGCAACAAGACCACACCTATATCAAAAAGCCTACATCTCCTAATCTTTTCAAATAGTGCCACTTCATAAAACTACAAAGAAAAAAATCCCATGGGGGCCAATATTATTCAAAACACCACATCTATCTATCTAAAGTTACATGTACTACTAATAATGTGTATACATATACAAATATAGTTTAAATGAAAATGTCCCATCTGGGCTGACAACACACAGACAATGTCCTCACAACAGCAACCTTTATTTTATTTTGTTTTGAAATACTTTTATTGGATATTTTATTTACTTTTGAGATGTCATTCCCTTTTCCAATTCTCCCCCAGAAACTCCCTATTTCATTCTTCCTCCTCCTGCTTCTATGAGGATGTGCCCCCACCCATCCACCCACTCCCACCTCCCCGTCTTCTAATTCCCCGATACTTGGTCATCCAGCCTTCACTGGACTAAGGACTTCCTCTCTGACATATGCCTAACAAGGTCATCCTCCCCTACATATACAGCTGGAGCCATGGGTCCCTTTCTCTACGGTCCCAGGCTGGTAGTTTAGATCCTGGGAGCTCTGGTTGGTTGATATTGTTGCTCTCCTTATGGAGGCACAAACCCTTTCAGCTCCTTCAGTCTTCTCTCTAACTCCTCCATTGAGAACTCAATGATCAGTACAATGGTTAGCTGTGAGCATCACATCCACCTCTGTATATGTCAGGCTCTGGCAGACCTCTAAAAAGACAGTATATCATGCTCCTGTGAGCATGCACTTCCTGGCATCTACATCAGTGTCTGCCTTTGGTGACTACACATGGGATGGATACCTAGGTGAAACAGCCTCCTGAAAGCCCCTCCTTCAGTTTCTGTCCCACACTTTGTCTCCATATTTGCTCCCATGAGTTTTTTGTTACTCCTTCTAAGAAGGACCAAAGCACCCACACTTTGGTCTTCTTTTTTCATGAGCTTCATGTGGTCTGTGAGTTGTATCTTGTGTATTACAAGCTTTTGGACTAATCTCCAATTATCAGTGAGTGCATACCATGTAACAGCAACCTTTAATATATGACTTAAGAATATATAAGATGACTGGTATAGTTTTTGGTCAGAGTTGATCAAGAGACTCACAAAATACTTCACGTTATTGTTATTGTCCCTGACTGCCTACCCTATGTGGAAAGTCCAGCTGCTGAAGACACTTTATGTTTTGGATACAGAGAGTTGAACGTAAAACCTCCTTATTGATAACAAGTTTCCATAGTACAAGGAGGTACCCTATAAGCTTCCAAGAAAAAGACATAACTAATTGCTTTACACATGTATTGTACTCATGAGCCATGGATACAACCAACATATCATGATAACCCTAAGGCTACAGTATTAGTATTCCTACCCTGTCAATCACCAAGAGATCTCAAACAAACAGCTCCCTAATTGGACTTAAGACATGGTCAATAAGAAGGAAACCATTTGTAGTACAATAAACCTTAACCAAAATACTTGTGGTTGTGAAGTCATGGGATCTTGAAAAGAACCTGCAAATATTACTTTACTAAATTACTGTAATTCATATCTATATTCTTTTAAATATTTTTAAAAATTATTTATTCACATTATATTTTGAACACAGCTTCCCCTCCCTCTTCTTTTCTCAGTCCTTCACATTTCCTTGCCTTACTCCACATCCACCCCTTCACCCCTTTTCTGAGGAAATAGGGGTGCTTCCCAGGGATATCAACCATCTTTGTTATATCACGTTGACATATCAACTTACTATCAAGCAGTAAGTGAAGTAGAAGATTCTGGATAAGTCAGATGATGCAGACTCAAGTGGGATTTAGACTTGAACTGTATTTTTCTAAGAGAAAATCTGTGGGAGGACATGTAATGTGTGAGAGAGTATTAATAGGACTCAAAGGACAGTGATGACATGCTTACATAGCTAGTTATCTATGTAATGCTTTGTTGGACTTGCGTCTTATCTGATCTTTGCTTCCTTGAGAGAGACACAGCAGAGAATTTCTCCTGGAGTTCTTGCAGGTCCTCATCAATGTCGTTGACTCCTATCGAGGCCTGGTGACTTCTAGATCTTGCCACTGCTCCTGATTCATATATAGTATTCTGACACTACTGAACTGGACTACTGCTATCCTGACAAATGGAGATTGGAACTGCATCAAGGAACTATTTTCAACAGGCCCACATCTCCTTATGCTATTTACCATCTTTTCTCCCCCTACCTTTGAACTGTGGGCTAGAAGGAAGCTCAAAGAGTTTGAGAAGGCTTATTAAAAGTAGATTTAAAAAACTAAGCCTATGCATATCTTCTATTGAGACTAGACAAGCCAGCCTTCATAACCACAATCTAAACATTTATCTTTGTGCTCAAAAAAAGTGCAGTTCTCATTAAATAAACTTCTGTCTGAAGCAGATGGAGACCATTACAGACAACTAGAACTGATTAAATGCTGAGAACAAGAGATCATATGGTGCCAAGTCCCAATGGATGTATCTTTAACACCATTCCTTGTATCCAAGGCTCAGAGTTAATTGCAAAAGAAGAGGTGGACAGATTGCATGAGCCAGAAAACCATGAAATTGGCTGTGAGTTTGTGACCTCAAATGTCATAGGAGATTACACAAATGTAATTTTATCAGTGTGGCTACCTAAGGAAGATCTGAACAATTCTGACATCATAGATATGCTAAGATGGAAGGGTTTTGGTTTGAATAAGAGTGGGTCTCATATGCTCATATACTCAACTGTGTGACCCTTAGGGAGTGAAACTATTTGAGAAGATTATAAAAATTAAGACGGGTGATCATGTAGGAGTAGGTCTTGGAGATCTGGCATTGGAGAAAGATTGCTCTCTTTTCCTCTTTGCTTTTATTGGCAAAGCTACTCTTGCTCTTTCTGGAAAATATATTCCTTCTGTGTCCTTAAAGCCTACTTCTTTGGAATTCTGGTATATCTTAAATATAAGCTGAGGCATCTAGCCTCATGTACCAAGCAACTACTGGATTATTGGAATATCCTTTGCTAGACAGCAATTAGTGAACTAACTGAACTATAGCCTATAATTCATTCTATACATATAGATTCATTGTATCAATATCATTCATTTAGAGAACCTTGTCTAATAAGAGGGAAATTTCTCTTGACTTAACTTCAGAACAACTATAACCCAAAGAACTACAGGCATGTGGGGAGTGTTGATAGTAAGAAAAAATAAATAATTGTCCTCTTAGAGAATAGGTTCCTGATTTTTTATTTTAACATCTAATGGTCACTGCTGAGAACACTTAGATAGAGAGTTACATTACAAAACCTTAGGAAGTTATATGAGAGATAAGAGTGGCAGGAGAGGGAGAGAGAGAGAGAGAGAGAGAGAGAGAGAGAGAGAGAGAGAGAGAGCAGGAGGAAAGGATGTAGAAAGAGATTTTAAAAAGACATATATCTTGATAGAACCAGCCTGGCTTTAGGATTGAAATAATTAGGGAGTGAAGAAAAAGACATAGATATAGAAAGCTGTTTTTGAGTGGGCCATGGTAACAGATAGAGATTTACCATTAGCCTGGAAGTCTATCACTTTTATTATATAAGGCTGAACAAGGAGGCTTGGCTTCTAATAGTCAGGGTTTTCTAGATAAACAGAATTTATAGAATAAATTTATATTTATAAAAAGGGAATTTATTAGCATGAGTTCCAGACTGCACACCAGCTAACCTAACAATGATACTTATGAAAGGAAAGTCTAAGAATACAGTAGTTGCTCAGTCCACAAGACTGGATGTCCCAGTTGTCTTCAGTAGATGCTTGAGTTCCAAAGAAGTAGGTTTTAATGCCAGTGAAGGAGTGGACTTGCTAGCAAGGAAGGAGAAACCAAGCCAAGAGGAAAGGCTTCATTTTTCTATCTTATTATATAGGCTTCCCAAAGTTGTGGTCTATATTTGAGCTGGGTTTTCTGAGCTTAAATTTGATAGACTAAAATTGTGTTTTCCTCAAAAATCTGGGCCAGAAATGGCTCTGTCTCTTCCTACTTCAGATTAAACAGAAATCCTTATCTCCTGTGCCCTCCATATTTGGATTTAATTTATTCCCAGATGTGGCCAAATTCAACATAACATTGGTAATCTCTTCAGGGAGTCTTTGAAGGAGCATGGTCTTAAGCTGAATTTATGCATTAGGAGGAAGTTATGGTTGATAATTTCTTTCCATACTGTCACCTGTACTTAGACCAGAAGAAGGTCTAGTCATACAAATGAGCCTGACAATGACAATAAATTGCCATTTCTATGTTACTTTGGTATAGGTGGTCTTAATATGGCTATGCTCCTGTCAACAATGCCCTTTACCAGCCTTTATATGCTCTCCAGAATACTTGCTTTTTGAAAATCTACTAAACAGCCAGTACTTTTGAGCCATGGTAATACCATATAAGGCAAAACTAAAAGATATCCTAGTTGGAAACATTGGTCAAGCAGAAGAAAAAAATGCTACTCTTTACGTATTCACTCTGGGCAAAATAGATTTTTTTATGTTTTCCATTATTCTAAAATTATGTATTTAGTTTAGGTTATTTTATTGAAAAGGCTACTTTAAAACACAAATCTATAAATTAATAAGAGTCTGAGTAAGATGTTTTAAATGTGCATAATATATTAAAACTATGAACATATTACATGATTATACTCTTAATATTTAATGTGTGCACACTTTAATCTTAGTCTTTTAAAAATAAATACATTAGCCTTTGTAGACTGTACAGTCTGAAGGTCTCCAAAGAGATCTGCTACTCCCAGGGCAACAGGTAAGAGACCTGCTAAATATCTTCAAGAGCTTGGACAACCAAGTAGCTCAGTGGAATCTAAACTCACTCCTCCACTCAATCTCCACCTCCCTTCCAGTCTATGCCTTTCACCAGGGCATAAAATCAGCATGTCTGACCTTCTGAATATCCCACAGTCTGACGGCCTCCCAGGACATCTGCTGCAGCCAGGGACACAGGTCTCTCAGGGGACCTGAAATAACTCAGGAACACAGAAGGCAGTCTCCAAATAGAGACACCAAAGCCAGTTAACAACATAAATAACCAGGTGGTGAGAGGCAAGCACAAGACCATATGCAACAGAAGCCAATATACTTTGGCACCATAGGAACTCAGTTCTCCCAACATACCAAGCACTGAATTCTCGAACATACCTAAAAACTATTATGCTGACCTAAACTCCTATCTCATGAAGATAATAAATTTCTTTAAGAAAGACATAACTAATTCACTGAAATAAGTACAGGAAAACACAGATAAACAGAAGCCCTTAAAGAGGAAACAAACAACAACAACCACCACCACCACCACCACAACAACAACAACAAACCCACAATCAAATAGGTGAATTCAACAAAGTAGTCAAAGACCTAAAAATGGAAGTAGAATCAGTAGACAACACAAATGGAGGCAAAGGAATGTATCTTTTTCTCAGTATCTCATGCTACCTTGTCTAAAATTGAACATATAATAATTTACAAAACAAACATCAACAGATATAAGAAGATTGAAATAATCCCATGCATCCTATCAGATCACCACGGACTTAAGTACCAACAAAACAAAAGAAAACCCCATAGATTCTAGGAAACTGAACAACCCTCTACTCAATGACAACTAAGTCAGGGAAGAAATAAAGAAAGAAATTGAACATTTTCTAGAATTCGATGAAAATAAAGACACAACATACCCCACCTTATGGGAAACAAAAAAAGGAGAAAAATTCATAGCACCAAGTGCCCTTTTAAAGAAACTGGAGAGATCTTACACTAGCGACATCACAGCACACAAGAACGCACTATAACAAAAAGAAAAAAACACACACAAGAGGAGGGGAGGAAATAGTGAAAGTCAGGCTCTAAATCAACCAAATATAAACAAAGATAAAGATACAAAGAATCAACAAAACCAAAAGCTGGTTCTTTGAGAAAAATCAACAAGATAGATAAACTCTTAGCCTAACTAATTAAATGTCACAAAGACCGTATCCAAATTAAGAAAATCAGAAATGAAAAGGGAGACAACAGAAACTGAGAAAATTTAAAAAATCATTAGATCCTACTACAAAAGCATATATATATATATATATATATATATATATATATATATATATACTCAACAAACTAGAAAAAGCCACTAGAGGGTCTTAGGCTATATATCCTCTAGTTGGGTTAGCTTTCTGCTTCATGATCCAGTGCTATGTGAGCAATTGTCTACTTTGCATGGTCTGACCGTGCCTCTATGAACTGAAAACTGCTCACTGAATCATTCCATCCTTGTCATGATGAACATGAACGGTACCCCTGAAATTCATAAGTCAAATACAAAGCTCATTTATTACACAGTTTCAAATACCCTTTTCACAGTAATAAGAAAATTAAATTGATTTGAGAAATCATTCCTCAAGAAAATACACATCTAGACATGAAGCAAGGTCTGCATGCTGACTGCCAGTTAAACCTACACCATGTGCTGAAGATGCTTTCGCTTTTCCATTCAGTGGTTTTGGCATTTTTGTCAAAAGTCAAGTGTCCGTAAGTATGTGGGTTTATTTCTAAGTCTTTGATTCTATTATATTGAACAATATCTCTCTTTCTGTAACAATGCCATGGGTTTTATTTTTTTGTTTGGTTGGTTTGATTTTGTTGTTGTTGTTTTAATCACTGCTGCTCCCTAGTAAACTTTAGGTTGGGAATGGTGATTACTTGAGTCTACTTAGAAGGGGAAACAAAATAGTCATGGGAGGCAGAGGGAGAGAGATATTTCAAATATCCAAATGAAAGTGTGGCATTTAAGAAATTCCTCACCAAGTAGCACAGATCAATAACATAAAGAATGTAATGATCTGAGGAATCTATGAAGGAGTGAAGCCTGAATAAACTGGTGCATAGGCATGATCATGTCAACAATCAGAGGACATTACACAATAGAGGAATAGCAAAGTCTCGCCACCCTTTGATAAGTCTCATGAGCATGGCAATGCTTGTTCTTATCCAAGTGTGAAGGTTGAAAGTGTATACAGAAAAGTTCATCAAAGCTTCTCTCCCTGGGTATTTATGGGTAGAAGACTGTTTCCCTACACAAATCGCTCCACCAAATAAGCTAAACTTGTTTCACTAATCCAGCTGTATACCTGCAATGCTTCCTCCATGTTTATACGGCTGCCATAAACATATTGTATGCAATAACTCGTTTTTCTATTCAAGTCTGTATAATGCATCCTCTGATCTTCACGGCACTTTAATCGCTTCAGCTCATAGCCCATGCATCCGAATGCCAAATTTATGTACATGTGTCCATGTAAGTTTGTTTTCTATTCCCACTTGGTCATAGTTAGGTTTGTCCCTGGAACCAAGCTGAAAGAGGCAAGAGACAATGGTAGATTAGTCTTGTCATCCTTAGCAACCTCTCTATGGGTAAAAAGGGAGAATAGTGAGAAGCTCATGTTTCTAAACTTATGTTTCTATATTTAAATATGTTTCTAAATATGTTTCTACATTTAAAGCCAGCCTGGATGAAAAGCTGTATGTGCATATGTTTGTAACAGTACCGATTTTTTTTTTTTTTAGAAATCTTGCCCAGTTAAAATTGGGTTTTAAGATCACCTCAAAATTATGTTTTATTTTCACTTCACTTCAAACTAAATTCTTGGAAATTTGGAGTAGTCACTTGAAGTAGTGTGTGTCCTAGAAGTTGAGAATATTCTACAATGCCATAGATATTTCTGTAGCTCAATCATTGGACAGTGTCCATTACCTCTAGGAAATTTAATACAGGATTTATGGTTCAGTCTAAGACCACATAAACCAAAGCATTTGTATGGGTCCGCTAATGCACCTGTAGCCAATTCAAAGAGAAATACAACATTTTGAAGTAACAGAATCATAATTGTTATGGCAGAAAGAAAACATTCTTGTCATAGAGAGGAAATGATAGAGATTTCAGTGATTTTTGGATTGTTTTCTTAAAGGTCTAAATAACTTCTTTTCCTAGGTACATCCAAAAGTATGGTCATTCATAACGAAGTCTTTCTTTTATTTTCCTTCTCTTCATTTCCCATCTTTCCCCCATCTTTTCCTTACTCCATATTTTTCTTCTTTACAGATTCTTTTCAAATAAATTATTTAATAAGCATTAAGACCATTATGCAAAATGCTACAGCCTTGTTATTTAGAATATTGATATTAGAGTTTGCCTGCTTCTGTTTTATATTAGCTCATGAATGTTTCTGTATGCTTTAATTCTGTTTTGTTTTTTATCTGTTAGCTATAGAATACTATAGTTCTAGGAATTCAATTAATGTAGAAAGTCTTTAAGCTTGTATTCATGGAGTCTATAAGGGTATAAGGGAATAGAATAGAAGAAAATATTTTTTCAAAATGTGAATAGTAGGTATGAACGAGACCATAATCTGAAAACCAAGAGGCTTGGGTTGAAGCCAGTGTAGAATTATGTGGACCTTTGGATTAATGTTTAGTTCATTTATGATACACAGGAAATTTATTAACCAATATCTAGTTTCTCCTTTTTAAAAGAGAGCAAATTGGAGCCTATGTGATTCTTCTGTAATGTGAAGTGAAGCAAAGTAAGTCTAAGTTACAGGGTATGTTCTCCCTTACCCTAGTCTCTGTCTCTGTCTCTGTCTCTGTCTCTGTCTCTGTCTCTGTCTCTGCCTCTGCCTCTGCCTCTGCCTCTGCCTCTGCCTCTGCCTCTGCCTCTGCCTCTGCCTCTGCCTCTGCCTCTGCCTCTGCCTCCTCTGCCTCTGCCTCCTCTGCCTCTGCCTCCTCTGCCTCTGCCTCCTCTGCCTCCTCTGCCTCTGCCTCCTCTGCCTCTGCCTCCTCTGCCTCTCTGCCTCTCTGCCTCTCTGCCTCTCTGCCTCTGCCTCTGCCTCTGCCTCCTCTGCCTCTGCCTCTGCCTCCTCTGCC
>JANHMN010000001.1:232409129-232451366 GCA_030674055.1 Rhabdomys pumilio | reverse complement strand
ATTATTATTATTATTATTATTATTATTATTATTATTATTATTATTATATAATTTATTTATCTACATTTCAGATGTTATTCTCTTTCCCCATCCCCCCAGAAGAAATCTCTTATCCCATCCCCCATCCTCCTACTTTTATTAGAGTGTTCCCCCACCCATCCACCTACTCCCACCTTCCTGCTCTGGAATAACCACACACTGGGGCTTCCATTCTCAATGGAACCAAGACCCTCTTCTCTCCCTGATGCACAACAAGGACATCCTCTACTATATATACAGATGGAGCAATGAGTCCCTCCTTCTTTGTTCTCAGGCTAGCTTTTTAGAACCTGGGAGATCTGGTTGGTTGGTTGGTATTGTCACCCTCCCCATCGGGCCTCAAACCCTTAAGCTCCTTCAGTCTTCTCCCTAACCCTTCCATTGGGAACCCCATGATCAGTTCAATGGTTAGCAGTGAGCATCTGCCTGTGCATATGTCAGGTTTTGGCAGAGCCTCACAGGAGAAAGGTATATCAGACTCCTGTCAGCATGCACTCCCTGACATCCATAACAGTGTTTGCATTTGGTGATTGCACCTGGGATAGATTCCCAGGTGGGGCAGTCTTTAGAAAGGCCCTCTTCCAGTCTCTGCTCCACACATTGTTTCCTTATGTCCTTCTGTGAGTATTTTGTTACTTATTCTAAGAAAGACCAAATCACCCACCCTTTGGTCTTCCTTCTTCTTGAGCTTTATATGGGCTGTGAGTTGTATATTGGGTATTGTGAGATTTTGGGCTAATATCTGCTTATCAGTGAGTACATACCACGTATGATCTTTTGTGATTGGGTTACCTTACTCAGGATATTTGCTAGTTCCATCCATTTCCCTAGAGTTTCATGAATTTATTAGTTTTAATAGCTGTGTAGTACACCATCGTTTAAATGTACCACATTTTTTTGTATCCATTCCTCTGTTGATGGATATCTGGATTCTTTCCAGCTTCTGGCTATTATAAATAAGGCTACTCTGAACATAGTGGAGTATGTGTTCTTGTTATATGTTGGAGCATCTTTTGGGCATATGCCCAGGAGTGGTATAGCTGGGTCCTGAGGTAATGCTATGTTCAATTTTCTGAGGAAATGGCAGACTGATTTCCAGAGTCATTGAACCAGCTTCCAATCCTACCAACAACGTAGGAGTGTTCATCTTTCTCTACATCCTTGCTAGCATCTGCTGTCACCTGAGTTTTTGATCTCATCCATTCTGACTGGTGTGAGGTCAAATCTCAGGGTTGTTTTGATTTGCATTTCCCTGTTGACTAAAGATGTTGAACATTTCCTTAGGTGTTTCTTCAACATTTGATATTCCTCAGTTGAAAATTTCTTGCTGACTTTTGTCCCTCTATTTAATAGGGTTATTTCATTGTCTGGAGTCAAATTTTTTGAATTCTTTATGTATTTTGGATATTAGCCCTCTATCAGAAGTAGGATTGGTAAAGATCTTTTTCCAATTTATTGTTTGCTGTTTTGTACTACTGACAGCATGATTTGCTTTATAGAAGCTTTGCAGTTTTATGAGGTCCCATTTGTCAATTCATGATCTTAGAGCATAAGCCATTGGTGTCCTGTTCAGAAAATTTCCATTTGTGCCCATATTTTTGAAGCTTTTCGCCACTTTCTCTTCTATTAGTTTCAGTGTATCTGGTTTTATTTTGTGGTCCTCAAACCACTTGGACTTGAGTTTTTTTCAAGGAGATAAGTATGGTTCAATTTGCATTCTTCTACATATTGGCCTTCAGTTGAACCAGAACCCTTTGTTGAAAATGCTGTCATTTTCACTGAATGATTTTAGCTTCTTTTTCAAAGATCAAGTGACCATAGGTATGTGGTTTCATTTCTGGAACTTTAATTCTATTCCATTGATCTTCTTGATTATCTCTGTATCAATACCCTGCAGTTTTTATTACTATTGTTCTGTAGTACAACTTGAGGTCAGGGATGGTGATTACCCGGAAGATTTTTTTTTATTGTTGAGAATAGTTTTTGCTATTCTGGACTTTTTGTTATTTCATATGAGTTTGAGAATTGCTCTTTCTAACTCTGTGAAGAATTAAGTTGGAATTTTGATGGGGATTGAATTGAATCTGTAGATTGTTTTTGGCAAGATGGCCATTTTTTACTAAGTTAATCCTGTCATTCCATGAGCATGGGAGATTTTTTCACCTTCTGAGATCTTCTTTGATTTCTTTCTTCAGAGTCTTGAAATTCTTGTCATACAGATCTTTCACTTGCTTGGTTAGATTCATACCAAGGTATTTTATATTATTTGTGACTATTGTGAAGCGTGTCATTTCCCTAATTTCTTTCTCAGCCTGTTTGTCTTTTGAGTAAAGGAAGGACACTGATTTGTTTGAGCTGATTTTATAACCAGTCACTATCCTGAATTTTTTTTCATAGTTTTAGGAATTCTCTGGTAGAAGTTTTGGGGTCACATAATTATACTATCATATCATCTGCAAGTAGTGATATTTTGACTTCTTCCTTTCCTATTTGAATCCCTTTGACTTCCTTTTGTTATCTAATTGCTCTAGCTAGAACTTTGAATACTATATTGAATAGGTAGAGAGATGCAGCCTTGTCTAGTCCCTGATTTTTCAAGTTTGTCTCCATTAAGTTTGATGTGGTCTACTAGTTGGTTGTTTATTGATTTTACTTGGTTTAGGTATGGGCCTTGAACTTCTGTTCTTTCCAAGACTTTTACCATGAAGTGCTGAATCTTGTCTCATGCTTTCTCGGCATCTAGTGAGATGATCATGTGTTTTTGTTTTTCCTTTGAGTTTGTATATATAGTGGATTATGTTGATGGATTTCCGTACATTGAAACATCCTTACATTCCTGGGAAAAAGCCTAGGATAAGTCATGATAGATGATTTTTTTTATGTGTTCTTGGATTTGGCTTGTAAGAATTTAATTGAGTATTTTTGGGTCAATATTAATTAGGGAAATTTGTATGTAGTTCTCTTTTATTGTTGTGTCTTTGTCTGCTTTAGATATGAACATAATTGTGGCTTCATAGTAAGAATTGGGTAGTGTTCCTTCTATTTCTATTTTGTGGAATAGTTTATAGAGAATTGGCATTAGGTCTTCTTGGAAGGTCTGGTAGAATTCTGCACTAAAATCATCTAATCCTAGGCATTTTTTGGTCGGAAGACTTTTAATGACTCCTGCTATTTCTTTAGAGGTTATAGGACTATTTAGATAGTTTATCTGATTCTGATTTAACTTTGGTATCTTGTATCTGTCTATGAAATAGTCTATTTCATCCAGATATTTATGTTTTGTTGAGTATAGGCTTCTATAGTAGGATCTGGTGATTTTTTGAATATCCTCAGTTTCTGTTGTTATGTCTCTCTTTTCTCTTCTGATTTTATTAACTTAGATACTATGTTTAAGGGTTTATCTATTTGATGATTTTCTCAAAGAACCAGCTTCTGGTTTTATTTATTCTTTGTACAGTTCTTTTTGTTTCTACTTGGTTGATTTCAGCCCCGAGTTTGATTACTTCCTGCCTTATACTCCTCTTTGGTGTATTTGCTTCTTTTTGTTCTAGAACTTTCAGGTGTGTTGTCAAGCTGCTTGTGTATACTCTCTCCAATTTTTTTTTTTTTTTGTAGGCACTTAGAGATATTAGTTTTCCTCTTAGCACTGCTTTCATTATGTCCCTCAAGTTTTGGTGTGATGTGTCTTTATTTTCATTAAATTCTTAAAAGTCTTTAATTTCTTTATTTCTTTGCTGATCAAGTTATCATTGAGTAGTATATTGCTACAGTTTCCATGTGTATTTGGGCTTTCCATTGATTTTCTCATTATTGAATACCAGCCTTAGTTTTAGGTGATCTAATAGAATGCATGGGATTATTTCAATTTTCATGTATTTGTTGAGGCCTGTTTTGTGACCAGTTATACTGTCAATTGTGGAAAAGGTATCATGAGGTGCTGAGTAGAAGATATATTTTTTTGGTTTTGGATGAAATGTTCTATAGATATCTGCTAAATCCGTTTGGCTCATAAATTCTTTTAGTTTCACGGTGTCTCTGTTTAGTTTCTGTTTCCATAATCTGTCCATTGATGTGAGTAGGGTGTTGAAGTCTCTCAATATTATTTTGTGAGGTGCAATGTGCCCTTTGAGCTTTAGTACAGTTTCTTTTACGAATGTGGTTATCCTAACTTTTGGTGCATAGATGTTCAGAACTGAGGTTTCATCTTGATTGAATTTTTCTTTGATGAGTATGAAGTGTAAACTTTTATATTTCTTGATAACTTGTGGTTGAAAGTTGATTTTATTTGATATTAGAAATGGCTACTTCAACTTGTTCCTTAGTGCCATTTGCTTGGAAAATTGTTTTCTAGCCTTTTATTCCGAGGTAATATCTGTCTTTTTTACTGAGGTACATTTACTGTATGCAGCAAAATGTTGGGGCCTATTTAAGTATCCAGTCCATTAGTCTATGTCTTTTTAATGGGGAATTGAGTCCATTGATATTAAGAGATATTAAGAAAAAAGTGATTGTTTCCTGTTATTTTTCTTATTAGAGGTGGAGTTATGTTTGTGTGGCTATCTTCTCTTTGGTTTGTTGGAAGGTTATTTTCTTGCTTTTTGTAGGGTATAATTTCCTTCCTTGTGTTGGAGTTTTCCCTCTACTGTCCTCTGTAGATCTGGATTTATGGAAAGATATTGTGTAAATTTGGATTTGTCATGGAATATTTTGGTTTCTCCATCTACAGTAATTGAGAGTTTTTCTGGTTATAGCACCCTGGGATGATATTTGTGTTCTCTTAGGGTCTGTATTACATCTGGCCAGGACCTTCTGGCTTTTAAAGTCTCTGGTGAGAAGTCTGGTGTAATTCTGATAGATCGTCCTTTATAAGTTACTTGAAATTTTTTTTTTTACTGCTTTTAATATTATTTGTTTTCTGCATTTGGTGTTTTGATTATTATGTGATAGGAAGAATTTCTTTTCTGATCTAGTCTATTTGGAGTTCTGTAGACTTCTTGTATGTTCATAGGCACCTCTTTCTTTAGGTTAGGGACATTTTCTTCTATTATTTTGTTGACAATATTTACTGGCCCTTTATATTGGGAATCTTCGCTTTCTTCTACACCTTTTATCCTTAGCCTTGGTCTTTTCATTATGTCCTGGATTTTCTGGATGTTTTGGATTAAGAACTTTTTACATTTTAATTTTCTTTGACAGTTTTATCAATGTTTTTTATGGTATCTTTTGCACCTGAGATTGTCTCTTCTGTCTCTTGTATTCTGTTGGTGATGCTTGCATCCATGACTACTTATCTCTTTCTTAGGTTTTCTATCTCCAGGGTAGTCTCCCTTTGAGATTTCTTTATTGTTTCCACTTCCATTTTTATGTCCTGTATTTTTTTGTTCAATTCCTTCACCTGTTTGGTTGCATTTTCTTATAATTCTTTAAGGGACTTTTGTGTTTCCTCTTTAAGGGCTTCTACTTGTTTACTTTTGTTCTCCTGTGTTTCTTTGAGGGAGTTATTTATGTCCTTCTTATATTCCTCCATCTTCAACATCAGTAGTGATTTTATATCTGAATTTTGCTTTGCAGGTATGATGGGATATTCAGGACTTGCTATGGTGTGAGAACTAGGTTCTGATGAAACTAAGTAACCTTGGTTTCTCTTGCTCATATTCTTGCACTTGCCTTTACTATCCGGTTATCTTTAGCATTACCTTCACTCACTGTTTCTGACTGGAGCTTGTCTGTTCTGTTATCTTGGTTGTGTCAGAATCCCTCTGAGTTTAGCTGTCTCTGTGATCCTGTGATCCTGAGATCCTGGGTGTAAGAGCTCCTGGAAGTCAGGCTGATTCTCGGATCTTGAAATTATGGTGTGACCAAGCTCCCGAGACCCTGTGATCCTATTATCCTATGTTCCTTCATGTGTTAGAGCTCGTGGGAGTCCAGGGTCCTCTGGGTGTTCTGGAATTGGGTGCAGAGCTGGTGTCCTGAGACTGCTCATGACATCAGTGCAGACAGAAGGAGCCATTTGCCTTGAGGAAGTTCCCTGCTTGTGGAGCTGGAGTAGTGGACTCCTCACCTAAGATCCTGGGCTTGTTAAAGTTTTTGGGAGTCCAACATCCTCTGGGTGTTCTGGCACTGGGTGCAGAGCTTGCACCCTGAAACTAATCAGGGCCCTGGCAAAAGCTGAAAGAAATATTTACATTATTATACCCTTACTTTCTTCCTCTAACTGCTTCCATGCTCCAGTGACCTATCAAAATCATGATCGGTTTCTGTGTAATTGTTATTACAGCCTATTGAGTTTATTAAGAGTTGTCCTTGCAAATGTGTGTTTGTCTAAGCACATTGGGATTTAATAACTTATCAGAGGACACGCTATTGCAGGCGATTGAGTCTCATTTTATCAGCCAATAATAACTCAAAGCTCTTTATCTAGGTGTGAGACTGGAACCAACACACATTGAGTTATGAAGAACAATAACCGTGTAAATAGGTTATCTTTGGAAAAGGAATGGGAGAAGTAAGTAATTTTAGTACACACATGAAAAATATCAAGTCTATCAATTTGCTTCTTAGATGGAAATATGTGAGATTTCTCTTTCCCACAACTTCCTTCTCTCCCAACACCGTCACTTTTCCTTTTCTTTTCCTGCCTATTGGATAAAATGCACTGCTTCCACAAGAAATATGCAGTGAGAAATTGAGTTAAATTATGACTAATTGGTGAATATTTTCCCATATTCTTTGTAAGTTTTCTGAGACTTGTACAGGTATGTATTTGAACAAGTAACTGGAAGAAATATGAACAGCTGGTCCTAAGTTATATGTATTACAAGTAAAAACTGATAAATGACTAATACACACATGTAGACTATAAAAATCTGGGATATTTGTCATGTCTTCTTTCCTATATAAAGTAAATAAAAAGATATAAAAAGGCTATTACATGTTTAAAATTAAGATGGCTAAATTATCATAGGCATTAGATAGTAAAAAATGTATCTTTGCAGATACATGTGTGAGTTGTCACTTAACATTTTGAGGATGACTAATGTAATTCTACACAATAAACATTCATGTAAAACTGAATATTTTATTTTACTTAATTCTACCCATGATATGTATGTTATACTTTCAGTCTCTTTGAGAAAGGATTTATGGGTATTCTTGGACTGTAATGTATTCCACTATTATATTAAAACATTCATATTCAACCAAAACTTAACACTGTTAAAACAAAATATTATTGACAGCATAAGAGAATAAACAGCTATAATTGAAAACTGACAAAAATATTTTCTTTTCTGTTTTGTAAACTATTTGTTACTTGTCCTGTAGTTTTGATACTTTAATTTAACCATCAGTTGACCATTAGTTTTCATTACATTTTATTTTAATAAATTAAAATTAGTATTGCCTAATTATCCACTGGTGTAGATTGCAGAATTTTTAACGCATGCAATATAAGTGGTTTGGTTTTTTGGTTGTTGTTTTTGTAAAACCTTTTAGTTTTAGTTTTTTTAAAAGATGCATGTTGATATTTATTTATGTGAGCTTCTGTGTAAGTATGAGCCTAGGAAGCCTTCTTAAAAAGTCAGAGACATTGGATTCCCTGAACCTAGAGTTACATGTTTGTAAGTCACCTGACATCAGTTCTGGGAATCAAATTTCCATCCTCTATAGCCACAGTACGAACTGTCAATTGAGGAGACATTTCTCCGGTCACATTGAGGGGTTTTATGATAAATTTTACCTTCTTTGCAGAACTGTTAAGAGATCACCGGAGTACCACATCTACCATGGTGATCTGCAACACCACCACACCGTGAATCAACAGAGCAAAGAACTATGTACTGAAACATTGTAATTTGCCAGTCAAATTAGTTAAACTTAACACTTCACATGATTTATATCAGAAATATTGTGCATGATAAAACATCTGAATAACAGTACATACAAATAAAATGTAACTAAATTCTGTAAAATCATATTTTATAAATATTGTTTTGGGTTGTAAGACAAGACAATAAACACTGAAGAGTAAAGTGAGTCACTTAATTATTTTTTTCTTGGCAACCTAAGCTTTGCTTATACTGAATTTTAGTATATTGTCTGTAATAACATAACATTACATTTTAAAATTATTATGAAATGGACATGAAAATGTACATACTACAATTTATAAAATAATATATAAATAAAATTGTCAATGTTTATCTGAATTCATAATCTTTTCACTGGTAGATGGTGTAGCCTCAAATTTGATTACCTACAACATATAATGGAAATGTTCTATGAAGGCTGATATCTCTGTAACAATTTGTCAAAACAGTAAAAAATAATGTTTGTGACTTTAATTTCCATTTTCACAGAAGATACATTTAAAAAATGTGAGTATGCCTCATAGTATTTTACAAAAGTTCTTTCATATTGAAGGCAATCGTCTCAATTCCTGGCATTACATTATCAACTATTTTATAGAATTCTCAAAATTCAATTCAATTGAATCTTTAGATGCTTTTTCTATGGTTCTTCCTACTTTTACCTAATTGATGCTTATCTCTGACTTTGATTTACTGAAATCTTCAACATTACCCATTTAGAGTAATTTAGTTATTTTGAGTTCTCCAGGAAGGTCATAAATATCTTTGTGTTATTTAATATGGCAAAGGTTTTTCAGGCTGTTTCTCCAAATATTTGGCAATGTCGTTACTAATACAATACTTCCTCTTGGCAGAAAACTAACAATAGGCAGGCCTTAGATAATGTTACTAGCAAGCTCAAGTAACTCTTTAATCCAGGTGTTACCATATGTGTCTTTTATTAGAAAACATAGAAGTCACATAACTATCATTGGTATTTCTCCCAAAGCTCTTGAGTATAGAACATTGATCAGTAACATATTTAAAGGATGTTTTCTCTTTTTTTGTGAGTAATATAAAGTCTATACTTATGATCTTGAATATTTTCCCACATCAATGTATCGAACATTTACTGACCACCCTGTGATGCTACTGAAGTTTATGAATCTTATTATTTAGAGAGCATTTTTATTCCTTGTAGTCACACACTTAAATATTAGGATCCCTGTTTCTCTCTATCTGAATTTTCTTTGTTTTTTGACTTCTTTCCTGATATGCATATCTTTAGCAACAACTAAAGGCTCAAGAACAATTGATCAACTCATCATAAAAAAATTATGAATGAACAGAAATGATAAAACAGTTATTTTGAGTTGATCATTGAAAATATTTCATCACAACAAGGAAAATTTGACAAATGCATAGACATCCAGTAACATATGTAAATCTAGTCTCTGGTGTTCTTTTCATGAACCTCAGGCAAAGTAGAATTGATAAAATCTTTAAGAGCCTCAGGATGTTTGAATGAGAAGTAAATATTGGCTTCCTCTTAAATGTTTTGGCTCTATTTGTGACTGGTAATCATGTGAACTTAGCCTTTGAAATTTTAATGTCAAGCATTGGATTTTATTTGCCTCTGAAAGTCATGTATTTATTTCCTATATGAGGAAATTTAATATGTATTGAATATATCATTCATACTGTAGCCACCCTCATTATTATGTTGTCTGTATTTTCTGCATAATTTATGGAAGCTCCAACCTTGAACCCTGTTATATTAGATAGAATATTTTTCAAATTCATAGACCAAATTCAGCAAGTCTCATGTTTTGTGAAGCTTCCTCGTCTATTTCAAATGTCATAGAACTGAAGATATATGGCCTTCTTCTTTATGTATTAGAGTTTAGCTTAAGGGAATATTGCAGCTTCTTTGGTGGCATGTCTAGATCAACAACACATTCTCCATTTCAGTAAGAAGGTATATTTTTAAAAGTTTCTTATAATCTGTTTGCTCACTGGAGTAGTAACTTTCTTCAAGACCTTTCCTAGGTGCTCTTAACTTGACTGTCTGGTGAGAAGCTTATATTTCAACTTATCTTGGATTTTATATATATCTTCCCTGGAACAAAATGATTTCTACATTTGACTTAAAATAAGATGTGTAACTTTATATATATATATATATATATATATATATATATATATATATACACACACACATATAGACTTTTGAAAAATTTACTGATTAGTTTAATTTCAAAACTATGTCTCAGGGAAAATTGAGACTCAAAAAAATAGAGAAAAGTAATGACTAATTACTACATTGAACACTAAGATAATGTACTTTATCTCTTAAGGTGCCTAAATATAGATGCACCTAAATGTCAGTATACCTAAAAAATGATAATGTAAAAAAAACAAACAAAAAAAAAACAAACAAAAAAAAAAAAAACAAGACCCAGATTATCATAACAAGCATTCACAAGAAAAATGTTTGAAATGTTTTATGAATATCCAAGATATGGATAGGAAAATAAAGTAAGAATATATTAGCAGAAAGTGTATCATATTTGCTGAAATTGATAACAAAGGGTTAAGTATTTAAAAATCATAAAATGAGTAGCCAGTGATGCAAATGGTAATCTACATATGCTAAATTGCTTTATGTGACCCTGAAATAAAATAAAGTGGTTTGGGATAAGAGAATCTGAATGGAGAAAATGACCCTATCACATTGTCCTGTTTGAAACCTTCTGGTGATTTTTCTTGATTTGTAATTTATCTGGGAGGTCCTATCTCACTGTGGATGATGCTACCTCTGGGTTGGTGGTCCTAGAAGACACAAGTAGGCAGGATCAGTAAGCTACGAAGAGCAAGCCTGTAAGAAACTCCTGCCTCCAAGATCTTGCCATGTTTGAGTCCCTGCCCTCAATGATGCTCCATGATATGGGACTGAAAACTGAAATAAACCCTGTTTCCAAAGTAGCTTTTGGCCCTGTTATCTTATCACAGCAATAGAATAAATAAGAGATAAAACAAAGATAAATAAAAGGGTTCTGATGCATTGGCTGTTTGATATAGAGCATACAACTCATCTGAGTGGAGAATAAGATGAATGTTTTCTAGTAAAGTAGCTCAAATTATTAACTATTGGAAATCAGAAATGCAAAAGTTTATTAACTTTAAATAATACTTGAACTGTACAATTGCTCTCAATGCCTTTTAAATACTATGCCACAAAATGGGGAAAAAAATAAAAGGTTGTAATGATTAAAAGATCACCCTCGGCCCTCGCTTGGTCCTTTTGATTGGAGTAGACACCTAGCTGGTCTGCTCCCATGAAGACACCATATCCTGAGACATTCTAGAGGAACCACTGCATGCAGAGCAGCAGATAAGAATCCTCTCCCACCACCCTAAGCCCCAGAGCTATAACTGGGATCCAGGGGCACTCAGAACCCATCAATGACCCAAACCCTGCTTCTCTGGAATATCACTTTCTTTCTGCCCCAAGCTAGGTCCTTTTGGCTAGGGCAGACACCTAGCTGGTCTACCTCCATGAAGACACTATATCCTCTGACATACTAGAGGAGCCACTGCACTCAGAACAGCAGACACCTACCTGGTCTGCTCCTGTGAAGACACCATATCCTGAGCTATTCTAAAGGAGCCACTACACTCAGAGCAGAAAAATTTCAGGATCCTAGAGGCAGCTTGAGTCCCAGGAGTTCTTCCACCCAGGAGTTCAGAATCAGAGAGACATCTGAACTCTGAGGAGTTTTGACATAAGCAAGATAACTGGAAAGACAGGCTCCAGTGATAGATAGTGTGTACAGGTAGCAGTAGAGTTAACCAGATGGTGAAAGGCAAGTGCAAGAACATAGGCAAATGAAACTGAAATTACTTGGCATCATCAGAACACAGTTCTACTATCTAACAAGCCCTGGATACCCCATCACACCAGAAAAGCAGGATTCAGAATTGAAATCACTTCTCCTAATGACAATAGAGGACTTTAAGAAGGACATGAATAATTCTCTTAAAGAAGTACAGGAGAATACAGGTAAAAAGGCAGAAACCCTTAAAGAGGAAACACAAAAATCCTTTAACGAATTGAAAGAAAACACAACCAAACAAGGGAAGGAGTAAACAAAACAATTCAAGATCTAAAAACGGAAGTAGAAACAATAAAGAAATCTCAAGGGGAGACTACCCTGGAGATACAAAGCCTAGGAAAAAGGTTAGGAGTCATAGATGCAAGCATCACCAAGAGAATACAAGAAATAGAAGAGAGAATCTCATGTGAAGGAGATACCGTGTAAAACCTTGGCACAACTGTCAAAGAAAATGCAAAATGGAAAACGCTTCTAACTCAAAACGTCCAGGAAATCCAGGACACAATGAGAAGACAAAACCTAAGGATAATAGGTATAGATGAGAGTGAAGATTCCCAACTTAAAGGGACAGTAAATATCTTCAACAAAATTATAGAGAAAAACTTCCCTAACCTAAAGAAAGAGATGTCCATACATATGAGAAGCCTACAGAACTCCAAATAGACTAGACAAAGAAATACCTCCCTTCACATAATAATCAAGGCATCAGATGTACAAAACAAAGAAAAAAATACTAAAAGCAGTATGGGAAAAATGTAAAGTAACATTTAAAGGTAGACATTTAAAGGTAAAGTAACATTTAAAGTCTGGTGTAATTTTTATTTTGCTGCATACAGGAAACGTACCTCAGTGACAAAGACACAATACCCCAGAGTAAAAGATGGAAAACAATTTTCCAAGCGAATGGTCCCAAGAAAGAAGCCAGAGTAGCCATTCTAATATCAAATAAAATCAACTTTCAACCAAAAGTAATCAAAAAAGATAAGGAAGGACACTTAATACTTCTCACCAGGAGAACATAGACTTCTCACCAGAGACTATAAAAGCCAGAAAATCCTGGACTGACATCATAAAGACCCTAAGAGAACACAAATGCTAGCCCAGACTACTTTACCCAGCAAAACTGTCAATCACTAAAGATGGAGAAACCAAGATATTCCATGACAAAACCAAATTTACACAATTTTTTCCCACATATCAAACACTTCAAAGAATAATTGATGGAAAACTCCAACACAAGGAGGAAAATTACAACCTAGAAAAATCAAGGATGTAATCTTGCAATAACCCCAAAAGAAGATATCTAAACAAACATAATTCCACCTTTAATAACAAAAATAACAGGAAGCAACAATCATTTATCCTTAATATCTTAACATCAATGGATAAAATTCTTTAATAAAAAACCATAAACTATCATACTGGATACATAAACAGTTTCCAGAATTTTGCTGCATACAGGAAACGTACCTCAGTGACAAAGACACAATACCCCAGAGTAAAAGATGGAAAACAATTTTCCAAGAAAATGGTCCCAAGAAAGAAGCCAGAGTAGCCATTCTAATATCAAATAAAATCGACTTTCAACCAAAAGTAATCAAAAAAGATAAGGAAGGACACTTAATACTCATCAAAGAAAAAATCTACCAGGATGAACTCTCAATTCTGAATAACTATGACCGAAATGCAAGGGTAAGAACATTCATAAAAGAAACTTTACTAAAGCTCAAAGCACACTTTGCACCTCACACAATAATAGTGGGAGATTTCAACACCCCATCTAAGCAATGGACCCATCATGGAAACAGAAACTAAACAGAGACACAATGAAATTAACAGAAGCTATGAAACAAATAGATTTAACAGATATTTATAGAACATTTCATCCTGAAACAAAAGAAAATACCTTTTTCTCAGCACCTCATGGTACCTTCTTCAAAATAGACCATATAATTGGTCACAAAACAGGCCTCAACAGATACAAAAAGATTGAAGTAATTCCTTGCATCCTATGAGATCACCAGGGACAAAGGATGGTCTTCAATAATGAAAAAACATTGGAAAGGCCACATACACATGAAACTGAACAATGCGCTACTCAATGATGACTTGGTCAAGAAAGAAAGAAAGAAAGAAAAAAATATAGAAAGAAATTAAAGACTTTTTAGAACTTAATGAAAATGAGGACACATCATACCAAAGCTTGTGGGACTTCATGAAAGCAGTACTGAGGGAAAAACTCATAGCTCTAAGTGCCTATAAAAGAAGCTGGAGACAGCATACAATAAAAACTTGACAGCACACCTGAAAGCTCTAGAAAAAAAGAAGTAAATATACCCAGGAGGAGTAGACAGCAGGAAATAATCAAACTCAGAGCTAAAATCAACCAAGTAGAAACAGAAAGAAGTGTACAAAATGTCAATAAAACCAGGAGCTGGTTCTTTGAGAAAACCAACAAAATAGATAAACCCTTAGCTAGATTAATCAAAGGGCACAGAGACAGTATCCAAATTAATAAAATTAGAACTGAAAAGTGAGACATAACAACAGAAACCGAGAAAATGAAAAAAAAAAAATCACATCCTAGTACAAAGGACTATTCTAAAAAAAAAAAATGGATGAAATGAACAATTTTCTAGAAAGATATCTTTTCTAGATATCTTTTCTAGAAGATACCAGATATGAAAATTAAATCAGGAGCAAATGTATGAAAATTAAATCAGGAGCAAATGAACTATTTAAATGGTTCCATAACCCCTAAAGAAATAGCAGCAGTCATTAAACGTTTCCCCACAAAAAAAAAAAAAAAAAAAAAAAACCAACCCAGGACCAGATTCATTTAGTGCAGAATTCTATCACACCTAAAAGGAAGTCCTAATACCAATTCTCTCCAAATCATTCCACAAATTAGAAACAGAAGCAACACTACTCAATTAGTTCTATGAAGCTACAATCACACTCATACCTAAACCTCACAATGACTGAACAAAGAAAGAGAACTTCAGACCTAACTCTCTTATGAATACTGATGCAAAAATACTCAATAAAATTCTCACAAACCGAATCCAAGAACACATCAAAACAGTCATCCATCATGATCAAGTAGGCTTTATCCCAGGAATGCAGGAATGGTTCTATATTTGGAAATCAATCAATGTAATCCACTATATAAACAAACCCAAAGAGAAAGACCACATGATCATCTTGCTAGATGCTGAGAAGGCATTTGACAAAATTCAACATCCCTTCATGGTAAAAAGTCTTAGAAAGATTGGGAATACAAGGTCCTTACCTAAACATAGTAAAAGCAATATACAGCAAGCCAGTAGCCTACATTAAACTAAATGAAGAGAAACTTGAAGCAATCTCACTAAGATCAGGGACTAGACAAGGCTGCCCACTCTCACTCTACCTATTCAATATAGTACTGGAAGTCCTAGCCAAGCAATTAGACAATAAAAGGAAGTCAAAGGGATACACATTGGAAAGGAAGATGTCAAAGTTTCACTACTCATACAAATCAGTATCTTTCCTCTACTGGAAGAATAAACAGGCTGAGAAAGAAATTAGGGAAATGACACCCTTCACAATAATCACAAATAATATAAAATACCTTTGTGTGAATCTAACCAAGAAAGTGAAAGGTCTGTATGTCATGAACTTCAAGTCTCTGAAGAAAGAAACTGAAAAGGGTCTCAGAAGATCTAAAGTTCTCCCATGCTCATGGGTTGGCAGGATAAATATAGTAAAATTGGACATCTTGCCAAAAGCAATCTACAGATTCAATGCAATCCCCATAAAACTTAGAAATCAATTCTTCATAGAGATAGAAAGAACAATTTGCAAATTCATTTGAAATAACAAAACAGCTATAATATCGAGAACTAGTCTCAACAATAAAAGAACTTCTGGGGCAATCACCATCCCTGACTTCAAACTATATTACAGAGCAATAGTGATAAAAATGGTATGGTATTGGTGAGAGACAGGCAAGAAGATCAATGGATAAGAATTGAAGATCCAAAAACGAACCCACAAACTTATAGTCGCCTGATCTTTGACAAAGAAGCAAAAAAACAACTAGTGGAAAAAGTACAGCATTTTCAGCAAATGATGCTGGTTCAACTGGAGGTCAGCATGTAGAAGAATGCAAATCAATCCAGTCTTATCTCCTTGTACAAAGCTCAAGTCCAAGTGGAGAAGGGACCTTCACATAAAACCAGGTGCACAGAGATCAAAACTCAGGTGATAGCAGATGCTGGCAAGGATGTGGAGAAAGAAGAACAATCCTTCATTGTTGGTGGGGTTGCAAGCTGGTACAACCACTCTGGAAATCAGTCTGGCGGTTCCTCAGAAAATTGGATATAGCACTAACTGAGGACCCAGCTATAACACTCCTAGGCATATACCCAGAAAATGTTCCAACATATAACAAGGACATATGCTCCACTATGTTCATAGCAGCCTTATTTATAATATCCAGAAGCTGGAAAGAACCAAGATATCCCTCAACAGAGGAATGGATACAAAAAAATTTAAACAATGGAGTATTACTCAGCTATTAAAAATAATGAATTCGAGAAATTTTTAGGTAAATGGATGGAACTAGAAATTATCATCCTGAGTGAGCTAACTAAATCACAAAAGAACACACAGGGTATTTACTCACTGACAAGCGGATGTTAGTTCAAAAGCTTGGAATAGCAAAAACTTAACTCATAGACCACATGAAACTCATGAAGAAGGAAGACCAAGTGAAGATGCTTCAGTTCTACTTAGAACGAGTCACAGAAATACTCAAGGGTGCAAATACGGAAACAAAACATGGGACAGAAACTGAAGGAGGGGCCATCTGGAGACCATTCCACCTGGGTATCCATCCATGTACAGTCACCTAAGCTAGACATTGATGTGGATGGCTGGAAGTGCATGCTGTCAAGAACATGATATAGCTGTCTCATCAGAGGTCTGCCAGAGACTGAGACATTCAGAGGACGATGCTCACAGCTAACCACTGATATGATCAATGGTTTCCCAATGGAGAAGTTAGTGAGAAGACTGAAGGAGCAGAAAGGGTTTGTGACCCCATGAGGAAAGCAACAATACCAACCAACGAGAGATCCCCAGAGTCTAAACGACCAGCCTGGGAGCACATAGGGAGGAACCCATGACTCCAGCTGTATATGTAGGGGAGGATGGTCTTGTCGGGCATAGGTGGGAGAGGAGATTCTTGGTCCCATGAAAAATGAACACAGATTGGGGGAGAATATGAGGATGGGGAGGGGGTAGTGGGGAGGGGGTAGGTGGGGGCACAGCCTCATAGAAGCATGAGGAGGGGGGATGGGATAGGAGGTTTCTGGGTGGTGGGAGGAAATGGGGTAAGGGGTAGGATTTGAAATGTAAATAAAACATCCAATAAAAAAATTTTAAAAATAAAAATAATCTTGATAAAAAATAAAAAAAACAGGTGCACAGAAACTAATAGAAGAGAAGGTGGGGAAGACCCTCAAATACCTAGGCATAGGGGAAAAGTTTCTGAACAGAACATCAATGGCTTATGCTCTAATAGCAAGAATTGACAAATGGGACCTCAAAATTGCAAAGCTTCTGTAAGGCAAAGAACACTGTCAATAGGACAAAATGGCAACCAACAGATCTAGAAAAGATCTATACCAATCCTACATCAAATAGAGGGCTAATATCCAGTATAAACAAAGAACTCAAAAAATTAGACTCCACACAACCAAATAACCCTACTAAAAATTGGGTACAGAGGTCAACAAAAAATTCTCAACTGAGAAAACTCGAAAGTTAAAGAAGAGTCAACACCCCTATTCCCCGGGCTTGGGGACTAAGGTGGTTAATATGGGGCTGTCTCTCTGGGGTGATTTTGTTGGAACAGGGAGGATTAGCTAGGATTTATGGCATACCAATAACATATTGGTAGAAATCTGTATAATTTAGTATCAAGATGAAGTTACAATTTCTTAAATGGTACAAAATTCACTTGGATTTCAAATTTAAGGTTTTCATTGGTATAAGCCTCTCATGGCTAAGAAAGTGAAATGAATATAGATACTCTCATGGGCATTATGCCTGTATAACACATTTAGAAATACAAGACTTAGACCCAGTCCTTCTTTAACTTTTTAAACTGACTTGGGATGACTAGCCTGTGAGTTAAGGGACTATAGCAACTTCATGACTTTGAGTTTATTGTTAGGGTGTTTTCTATATTTCATTTAGAAATATCTGAGAGGAGATAACAGACAGCAGTCCAGGTTACCTTACATGGATAGTTGAATTTTAAAACGTCAGAAATCCATAGAATTGACATCACAAATATTTCTATATTAATGTTCATTTTGATTAGAGACCTGTCTGCTCCTGACAGCTTCCCGTCTTGGATTCTAAGAAGAAATTGAGCATCATTGGAGTTACTCCTGTTGTGGTGAGACAGCCACCAGGCAAGAATTGCCTCTCTCCATCTACAGAAAAGGACACACTTGCAGAATAATTGACTGATTATATCTGCCTAGACAGAGTAACTAGTCCTTAATAATTCTGCAGCACTAAAGTATGTCAGATGAGCTTGGGCCAGAAGGCTGAAGATTTGATGCTCCAAAGTTCGGTAGTATAGGGGTTGTCCAGGCTTTCAGAGGTCTCTATAATTTGGCTAAGTCTTAGAAGCTATGCTTATTGCTTCCCATAAATTCAGTTAATTTAGTCATTCTGGATTTCTGACGGCATTGAAGACCTATAAACTCCTAGCCAATCCAGGCTATTTACCTTGAGAGAAAAGATCTGAGTGGAGGGTTCTCAGCTGACATTCATTCTAAAGCCAAGAAAAAGGCACGTTCAAAACTAAGTGTTCTAGTCAAGAGAGACAGCAGAGGTTCTGGCTAGTCAACAAAAGGATGGACTGGGTATTAAGACTATCTTGTACCTCACTGGTACAAATAGAAATAATTATGCTCTAATTGTATTCTGAGAGAAAAGCTTTCTTTTAACAGGAAGGGTAATATGTAGGAGGAGCTAAGGGGAAAGGAGCACTGAGAGGAAAAGATGGAGTAAGGAGAGGAGAAGATGAAGTAGATGAGAAGCTCGGTAATGAGAGAGAAAAAGAGAGAGAAAGAGAGAGGGGGCATGGAGGCAGAAGTTCATGTGTCTCCACTAGTCAAAGATAGTTTACATAGCTAGGTTGGGTATTAGGTTACACTTCTGATTGAGCATTATCATACTTACAAAGCCCTTGATTAACATTTAAAAAATTGTATAAAAGCCAAATGGAAAAGGGGGGCCCGGTATAGGGGTTTTCTGGGGAAGGGAAATGGGGAAAGGGATTGGCATCTGAAATGTAAGTAAAATATCCAATAAAAAAAAAAAGAAATGTTCAACATCTTTAGTTATCAGGGAAACAACCCTGAGTTTCCACCTCATACCAGTCAAATTGGCTAACATCAAAAACTCAGGTGATAGTAGATGCTGGCAAGAATGTGGAGAAAGAGGAACAACCCTCTGTTGTTGGTGGGATTGCAAGATGGTGCAACCACTTTGGAAATCAGTCTGAAGGTTCCTCAGAAAATTGGACATAACATTACCTGAGGACCCAGCTATACCACTCCTGGGCATATACCCAAAAGATGCTCCAACATATACCAAGGACACATGCTCCACTATGTTTATAGCAGCCTTATTTATAATATCCAGAAGCTGGAAAGAACCCAGATGTCCTTCAACAGAGGAATGGATACAGAAAATGTGGTACATTTACACAACGGAGTGTTACTCAGCTATTAAAAATAATGAATTTGAGAAATTTTTAGCTAAATGGATGGAACTAGAAAATATTATTCTTAGTGAGGTAACCCAATCTAAAACAAACACACATGGTATTCACTCACTGATAATTGACTATTAGCCCAGAGGCTTTAAATATCCAAGATTCAACTCACAGACCACATGAAGCTCATGAAGAAGGAAGACCATGTGTGAGTGCTTCGGTCCTTCTTAGAAGGAGTAACAGAATACTCAAAGGAGCAAATATGGAGACAAAGTGTGAAACAGAAACTGAAGGAGGGGCCGTCTGGAGACCATTCCACTGGGTATCCATCCCATGTGCAGTCACCAAAGGTAGACACTGATGTGGATTTTAGGAACTGCATGCTGACAAGAACCTGATATAGCTGATATATATACCTGATATATAGATATATATACCTTAGAGGTCTGCCAGAGTCTGACATATTCAGAGGGGGATGCTCACAGCTAACCATTGAACCGATCAAGGAGTTCCCAAAGAGGAAGTTAGAGAGAAGGCTAAAGGAGCTGAAAGTGTTTAAGGCCCCATAAAGAGAGCAACAATACTAACTAGAGCTCTCAGAGTCTAAATGACCAGCCTGGGAGCACATAGGGAAGGACCCATGGTTCCAGCTGTATATGTAGGGGAGGATGGCCTTGTTTGACATAGGTGCTCTCATGAAGGCTGGACGCGGAGTGTGGGGGAATTTGAGAATGGAAAGGTGGGAGTGAGTGAGTAAGTGGGGGGACATCTTCATAGAAGCAGGAGGAGGGGGGATGAAATAGGGGGTTCCTGGGAGAGAGGGGGTGAAATGGGGTAAGGGGATAACATCTGAAATGTAAATAAAATAACCATTAAAAATAAATAAAAATAAAAAGAGATCACACTGGAAGCTTGACTGAAAAATTCCTTTGTATATTATAATGAGTCTTTTAATATTGTCCCTGTCTTAGATTCATTATTTGGTATTTAAAAGGCAAAAATGAATATTTTTGTCAGGAAAACAACAAGTGCCTGGAATCAGAACATAATATACAACAAAAATAAGGGAAAATATGTACTGAGATAGCATTAAAAAATGACACATTGCCACCAGCACATCTGACATCAAAAACAAAGAGGGGTAAATGCACGAATAGAAGACAAAAGAAAACCTTTTGTCCTTTAAAAATTAAATAGATAGAATAGTAACTTATTTAATTCTCTGAGAAAATTTTACTATTGCCAAATATTATTTTCCTACAACATCAAAACTACACTCTTTTGCCAATCAACAGCAGTTAACCAAAACTTGCAAAGATGGATATGCTTATCAGCAGGTCCCCTGACCATGATGTAAATTGCATGTAGTACCCCTAAAACTTTTATACAAATAGACTAATACTTTTCTACTTATGATCTTTGGACTATTTGCAGAAGTTTTCTTTGTTTTTAAATATATGTTTAATAACTATTATAATTATCAGTTTATAATAATATCATTAGAGTGTTTTGTTTTTTATTAGCAGACATACCAAAATGATTTTTGCATCTTATTTTTTCATATATTTCACTGTTTACTACAATTTTCCTTGGAAATAAAATAAAAATGCTTTAGTTTGAAATCAATTCATTTTATTTTCATCCCCAAGAAGCAAACTTTGAGAAAAATTGTGAGACTCAGTGATTGTACTTGAGATTAATGTATAGAAATATAGAGAACAAAAGTAATAATAAAAAAACTCCACACATAATAAACACAGGATTGTCCAGAAAGAAAATTGTTGCGTTATATTGCTACAGTGAGTGCCCAAATAAAAAAATTTGAGGAACATTGGGAATGATACACCCACCAGAGGTTTCCATGTGGGAGGGTGGATGGAGCCATCTTCAGACAGTTGGGTTGGAAAGCCTTCATTGGCTCTCTCTTCATTAGATCTGTTTCTCAGGCCTACTTGCAATTTAAAAGTAAAGGGTCATATTACACCATTCAGACAACATATATGATAATTTCTTTTATGTGTGAAGATGGAATTGAAGATCCCACATTAATTTTTATAACTGTTTAAGTCCATTGTCATACTGTCTCTGTACCTCATAGAAACCTAGCATGAAGGACAAGAGTGAAAACATCAAAACTCTTGATGATGTAGCTATAGCCTTTAGGTTTCAGTTTGGCATTTAGTCTTTATGTTGAACCCCAAATATCTAAGCACATGTTTTTCCTTTTTCATTTTTTCAGCACTAATCTTTTTTAAATTTCTTATTGGTTAGTAGAGATACAAATATGTTTATGCTGTTTTTTTTTTCAGTATATTCTATCTACAGAAATGGCTTTGTATATTCTTAAAAATAAAATACATCCTCGTGTATTTCCCAAGTCCTTAAAATAGTGTTTGCATATAAACAAAATTACTGCTTATATGAACACATGCATAAATAAATATTTTAAAGTATACTAATTACATGCATATTTAATTAAAACATACTGCTATGTGACTTAATCTAACTGCTTAATCCCTTTACAGAGACCTCAGACCCATTGATCTAATAACGCTAAAAAAGTAAGTAAATAAATAAATATGCCTGAGTAATTAGAGAGTCTCAGCCTATTCTGATTTCTGACTCTCATTTCTCTACCTCTGACTTTCATTATTAAACTTTCCTCTCTTGAGGATAAGAGAATTAGATAATTGCGAAGGCCATGGAAGTGGTATCATGAAGCAATAAAGTTCTGTTAAAATATCAGCACAATTCAGGCCCATAAACCTTAGTGAGACTAACTGGGTTATCTCTTCCCTCAAGACTGTATACTGCAAGCTAAACAAACATAATTGTGGTATTTAAAATCTTAATGCCATGTACCAATTTTAAAAAAATAGTTCCAATGATATCTAGATCTATTCACGTATCAACAGATTACTTAATTAACTTCAGTTTAGCATTCTGGGCTGGGGAGTTATCTCAGTGAGGAAAGGATTATCGATGTAATCTTGAATATAGAGTTTAAGTCTCCTGATCCTACGTAAATAGAAGGTATGTGTGCATGTCAAACAGCCTATAATCAACCGTGGGGATTTTTACATAGTCCTAGTCCCAGATGGGAAATGTGTGTGTGGCACTGTGTCTGTGTGTGTGTGTACACATATACTTATGAAGGTAACTTGAGTGTCTAGGAAGTCTTATGTGCAACAGCCATGTGTTTGCCAAAGGATTTTTTTTCACATCTCTCACAGTACTTTGTACCAGCTTCTAGTGGCTCTTATATTCTTTCCAACCCTCTGAATGGAGTAAAGCAGTATTGAAATAGATCTGTCTTGTTTATGGATGAGCACAGACATTTGTTTATTGCTAATGTTTTTAAAACAACTAATAAAGTCTCTATTAATCACTTCCCTGATGAATAAGAAGTTTCTGAAACTAAGTTTGAGGGGACACTACACATTTGTGAATATAAACATAAGCTATGTAGAAGGCACTTGATAAGTAGGACTATTAATTTTATCCCTCTTTATCTCTCACTTCTCTAACCACAGAATATAGAACATGTGATAGTACCAAATATAAACCCCCTCTTGTAGGGCAGGACTCACACTTAATAAGGACAACTGTTGGTTCTCCCTATAAATCATCTTACCACTATTATACAAGCTGCTACGTTTGGCAGAGTACATGGTTTTATAGTATTTATGGTCAAGTGTTGAGCAAACTTTTTTTTCATTTATTCTTTAGTAGCCTGCACAGCACTTTGTTATATTATTGAAGCTAAATGAAAGCACAGTTTCATTGTCATTTCCACATTGACTTTTTTTGTCCAGCAAGAAATATAATGATAATAAGTTTTATTATAGGTTATACCATAGTAAAATAAATACATAGTGGATATTATTTATAAAATCCATTGATAATTACAGCTTATTATGAATAATGTATATGTTATTAAATATATTCTTATATTTTAATTATATTATTTTACATATTCATGTGGCATTAACTAATATCACATATATATCACATAAGTAAGGATAAATTTTATCAACAGCAATTTTATAATTGCTTGTAACTGGTCAATTTTAAGTTTATGTAGTGTTGAAAGTCGATGTGTGGAGTAATCATTTTTGTCAGCTTCGTTCACATTAGAGACATGAACATTGCAACTGAAAAAAAAGATTAGTGCTGTTGTTATGCTTTACCATATTTTCACCTTAATTTTCAGAACAGTTGTTTCACATTCTACGTTTATGTTATAACAAAGGATATTACATTTGTGATCTAAAGGAACATAGTAAAACAAGTGCAGTCCTAAGTAACTTGCATTCTGAAGGGCATATCAAGTTCAATATTCTTGTTGTTGATCAGTTCTGGATTATTTTGCTGAGAGGGATGCAGCTGGATGAGAGGTATATATAATCATGCCTGGGCAATACATGGCAAACCACAAATTATGAATTCCATTCTATTAGATTTTTAATCAGTTTTATAAAAATCCTGGGACAATAATAGTCTTGTGTTTTTTTTAACATAGGACAGTAACATTTTATATGACAAGAAGAGAAGCATGACTGAATTTACAATAAAAATTAATCTCAAAAAATTGTACTGCAAATAAGGAATATGGCAATATTCTTAAAAAGTGTATCAGCTTGGGATTGTCTCAGATCTCTGAGGAAAAAAATGTCTAGTATTCTTCTATTTCTGTAACCATCCATACCTTTCTTATAACACAATTGAAGAGCAAGGAAATGGTACTGGTACTTTATCCATCAAAGGATTATCATTTGTGAAGTTAAAAACTGCTCTTTTCTCTATGTTACTACCTGCTCTTTGTGCCCTGGACTACCCGACGCCACTCAACCCTACATATCCTTGTCTTTGGGGGTTGGAGTTGAGGTGGCACTTAATCAAGTACACAGACTCCAGGAGCTGGTAAAAAATATTTCAGCAAACTAATCTGAATGTTGTCGCAAGCTCCTTTCGTATCCTCAACTAGTGCTCTATTGATCCTAAGAAAGCATCTCTTCTAAACAACAGTTTCCAAATGGCTGGCATTGTTTAGGTCAGCCATCTTTGGTCCCTCAAGCAGTCTTCAATGAGGTCCTCCTGCAGGTTCTTTGCAGCTGTGAGACTACTGTTTACATAAAGTTAGCTGCCACTACCGCTACCAATGAAGTTTAAAAGCTAGAACAAGTAGAAAATTCTTCTGGTTAATTGAATGCTTACATAACCTGAGATGATGCAGTATTTTTCTTCCATTAGTATTTTATCATTTTCAACTCAGTCTTTATCCACATGTAATATCTAAAATATTTTAACTTCATTGAAATATTGACAGTATATTCTTCTCTGATAGTTAATCAATATAATAGCAAAGAATAAGGAATAAAGTATATTCAAGGCATGGGAACTGAAAATGAAAAAATAAACAGTTTATGAAGTTAAAAAATGTAACAGATATATAAGAATTTAAGCTGGCTTCTAGCTTGGGCACAGTGCATGGAAGAACAGAATGGCATGAGGTACTATGAAAGCGAAGAGGAAAGAAAAAAAGTAACTACAATCAGAACCTTTCTTATGTCAGGTACAATTTAAATTCCTCAACTTAGCATCACCCTGGTTTAATGTTTTTAAAATTTTTGTAAAGAATTTAGCTTTAAACAAGATTTATGAAACAGACAGGTTAAACTGCCTAAATTAACACAGATTTTAATTCATTTTAAATGTCATAATTTTAATATTTCATCCTTTTCTGTTCTTCTTAGTGGGAGATTAAGCTGAGGAAATCAATATTGATATTGTGAACAGAGATTTATATCAGATTCTGAAAGGTCTGATACAATGTCAAGACATGGGACACTGATATAAGAAATTCTCTATGGAAAAGATATGTAAGAAAAATCCAGTTGTGCCCATGTATGTCTATTCTGTCTGCACCAGCTGGACAATAAAGTTTCAAAGTTCAAGGCCATCCAGCCGCTTGCAGAGCAGGACTGTGAGTTATAGTACATTTTTACTATTCTTTACAACTCAATTTTCCTACAAATACAATACTTTACTATCAATCTTTCCTCTGGACAAACACAGGACTGCTTTGTTTTTATGTAAATTTTATACATATTAATTTTATAGCAGATAGTTTGTTACAAAGTTTCATTTCAACTTTCTTTGGTCAGACCACTGTCATCAAAAATTTCAACTCAATTCTTGTCTCGATGTTGTCTTTTCTCAGCCTTTTTATGTAAATTACACATTTAGCAATAAACATAGGGAAAATGTGTGATTCTGATGTGGAAGCTGCTTCTAAGAACAGGATTCCCTCACAACCTCATTATTGTATGAATAATAATGAAAGCTAAATTAAATTTAATGTATAAGCAATTTCTCCGGATAAATACAGCAAGAGTCTTAGAAAGTGAGTTTCTTAAGTCTGAAGTGAGGCTCACTGGGATAATATAGAAAAAATTCAGCTCAGTGAGGCAGCATAAAGAAGAAACACCCTGGAGAGAAGCTAGGGGGCACAAAAATAAATTTAGTTTTGTTTGTATGATATAGAACTAATTTACTATGTCTATAGAATTCCTGTATGTAACCATATCAAGTCAAGCACACTCTCGCACATACATATGCACAAAATATTTTATATTTGCCTTCTTTAGAGGCCTATCACTGAATATATATATATATATATATATATATATATATATATATATATATATAATTTATTTTCATGGCATTTTAAATTATTGATGTATTTGAAAGACTAATTATGGTAGTTTCTGATATGATTTTAATTGGAATTTGCCTTGCAGATTAGAGTAATATTCCATGGAAATAGGACAACTCCCTACATATTATTTGTATTTTGAATTGTTATTTGCTCCCCTTTACTTTTAGGAAATTGTGAACTGAGCAGTACATTGCAAACTGTCCTAGCCAGTAGGGGGCAGAGCTCTAATGGGAGGAGAGGCCCTTGGTCTTGTAAAGACTGGATGCCCCAGTGTAGGAGAATGCCAGGGCAGCGAATTGGGAGTGGGTAGGTGGGTGAGGGAACACTCTCATAGAAACAGAGGGAGGAGGGATGGAATAGGGAAATTCCTGGGGGTGGGAACTGGGAAAGGTGATAGCATCTGAAATGTAAATAAGAAAAATATCTAATAAAAAAAGGAGCAGATTTAAAATGCATTAATACAAAGCAATGGTTTTCAACCTTTCTAATTCTCTGGCCCATATATAAAGGGCTCTTCATGTTGTGGTGACCCTCCAACCATACAGTTATTTTTGTTGCTACTACTTAACTGCAATTTCACTACTATTATGAATCATAACAGAATATCTATGCTTTTGGATAGTCTACGGGCATCTATGTAAAAGGGCCATTCAACCCTAAGGGCTTGTGACCCTATACTAAGAGGTATATGGATTTCCATAGTTTTTAATAAGCATTCATCCACCATTTACATTTTAAATTGTAAGTATGAAATTATATAAGTATATAATACATTAAAAAATATAATAAATTTAATAGCATGATATTGAACCCGGGGAGACAGTTGAATGGTTAAGAGCACTGGCTGGTCTTGTATATGATCTGGTTTCAGTTCCCAGCACTTGCAAATATCAGACATCACCTAACCATCTGTAACTTCAGAATGAGGGATCTAATGCCTTCCTCTGGACCCTACAGCTATATGCACAACATGATGCATAAACACACACACACACACACACACACACACACACACACACACACACACTAAAATAAAATATAAGATAACAAAAAATAAAAACCAAACAAATAGAAAACTAAAGAGTATTAATGGAACAGAAAAGGATACATTAGAGTGGGGAAGGGTAAGAGAGGTTAGAAGAGTTAATACAGTAATTGATAACTGACATTAAACACCTTTTGAAAAGTCATATGGAATTCTACTACTGTAGAAGTTTCCATGTTTTTCCAGACTCTCTCTCTCTCTCTCACACACACACACACACACACACACAGAGAGAGAGAGAGAGAGAGACAGAGAGAGACAGAGAGAGAGACAGAGAGAAAGAGACAGAGAATACATAAAATGTTAAAATTCTTGTGCTTTCTATAGGGTTTTTACATTCTGTTAGTTTGTCTTGTCTAAATTTGAAATGATTTTTTTTATCTTATTTTATTTTTATTTTGTTATATTTTGACATTATTTCTTCGATGTTTGTTCTTTCTTTAGAAACAGGAAGATCCAGATGGGAGAGGAGTTGGAGAGAAACTGGGAGGAGTAGAAGGAGGGGAAATCTTAACCAGAAAAATTGTATGAGAAAAGAATCTATTTTCAATAAAAGGGAGAAAACATTAAAATGAAGTTTTCTTATGAAACAGATATATCTCTACTAGATAGTGCAATCTAGTAAATAAAAATCCTATGTCAAAAAACTGGTTAATATTTTTTGAGTTACTGGCAAATGAGGACGCATTGTTTTCACTTTCCAAACATTCCAGTCCATTGCCAATATTCTTGGTTAGCTCCAGTAACTTGAAGGCAGCACACTCTTACGGAAAACACTACAAACTTGAGTCACAAAACAGAGGAGCTTCATTCCCGTTGGCTACTTACAGAGTTCTGAAAGGTAATATGCAAGCTACCAGAGAAAAAAAGTTATTCATCAATCACACCAGGCTATGAACCCTATGAGCTACAATAATGAGTATCCTAGAAAGACAAATCCACTGGTGGAATGGCACAAATATCATGAGAGTAAGCAAAGACTTTCTGATAGGATTTAAAACTTGCTCCAGAAGATAACATCCAAATGTGGTACCACTATCAGACCAAGAATCTGACTCTGGATGGATCAGAAGGCATAATGAAAAACATTCTATTATTATACTGTTACATAGCCCTCGTAGTTATTGATTCCTAATGATTTATAGTTACATCCATAGATTTATGTGTCTCTTAACACTTTTCACTAGTTGAAGCAGATAGTGATTAACATGAGTACCCACAACTTGCAGCGGTGCAGAAAATAAGAGGCTGTAGAGTATTCAACCCCTAAGGGAAAGATATATAGCTCAGCTCCTTTTTCAAAGATATAGGGCTGATTGTAGAAGATGAAGCAGAAAGGATGTAAGAGTCAGAGCAGGGCAGGGTGTCAGAGTAACTACAAGGAAACTCTTCTGCACACAACAGGAAAGCTGTACTATGAATTCACAATGGTTTTATGTATATGTATGTGTATATGTATGTATATGTATATGATGTATGTATACATGTATGTATACAATGTATATGATGTATGTATACAATGGAAGACAAAGGTGGGCCAAAACCCAATTTGAACAATGAATGGTCTTTGGTAGGAAGTCTTACCCTAGTCTAGGAACTATTGATGTGTTCGTTTCTGGCCAAAGGATAATAATTTCTAGTAATATTATACTACTAAATGGAAACATAACCATATTCTAGAGGAATCCTGAAAATCTAAGACTGTTTAGGCATTAGGTTTTGTTGTAATTGTAGCTGTTCTTTTTGTTTTTTAGTAAAAAGATACAAAGTTGGATTGGTAGGCAAGGGAAAGTTGTGAACAATGTGGAAGTTGGGATCATTGAAATGTTTGATTGGATGACTGATTATGTTGAAAACACATGAAATTCTCAGAGCTAAGAAAGATATTTTTAAATTAAATTTCATGTGTTACGCTTCTGAAACTAATAATAATAATTTTAATTGTTTCAAATATTCTTTATATGGTATTTGCACTTGCCTGTATTTTTTGGTGTTAGAAAAATCTTGCATGCTAGCAAAGTTTGTAGCTGCTGAGCTACACCGTCAACCAATAAACTACCACTATTAATGGCTGCTTCTCAGTATTTAATAGAGTAAATGGTATTCAACTTTAAAAGTAGCAAGAAAAATCTCTAGCTTGGTGATATATTATCTACTGCTGACTTCCTAATTGAATGTTTCAGTGGATGATCCCTTCTATTTAGGCGGATTTAATTTCATCCCTTCAACGATTAGTTAGCCTGAATGTTGACATAAATCTCTAAGGAAGCAATATTTCTCTAAATCAGACTATTTATATAAATGTACACTGGGGTAAAAAAAGAATGTTCACTTTGTGTTAGAAATTGTGAAAGGCAAAAGGATTTAGGAATCAGTAATAGCTTATGCCTTGCTTAATTAACAAGACATTTTAAGAGTGTTATGTACCTGTTATTCTTTATGATCAAAGCTCTAAAATTTTTCAACATTATATATCACTGTTTTAAATTGATAAACATCTGTGCTAGTTTCTCAGCTTAAGAAAGGATGATATTATAGCCTATTTTATGTAAGTTTAAATGTGTGTATTTTATATGTAGTTAGCAATTATGTGCATGAAATTGTCTTTACTGACTCTTCCAAATTTATAATATTAAGTAATATGACCTTTAAAAATTGGTCAATTTGTGAGGACTCTATCCTTATAAATGAATACAGTGTTGTTGTAAGTATATTAATTGTCACTGGAGTGATTTGTTTGATTTTCTTTTATAAAAATAATTAATTTGGTCTTGTTCTCTGTCTTTTGCATGTTCTTCCTATACTCTTCTCTCATGTTTTGGCACAGTAAGAAATCTCCAGGTTAGCAGGGGTAATGCCTCAATTTTGAATTCACATTGTCCTGAACATTTTGTTCAAAATATATACTTTTGTTTGACAGTATCTTAAAGCAGCATAAAAGGAATGAGAGGAATATAGTTTTATTTAATGACCAAAAATCTAGTTATAATGTATTTATCTATTTTTTACTCAATTTGTAAGTAGCTATTGTTTATATAATGTTAAGTATTGTAAAGTTATGAGGAAAGGAAACTATTAAATTATTACTTTTACGGAACTTTCAAACTGTCAGAATTTAGCATTTAGTGGCATTAATGTGGGCTACCTAAAATGTAATCTAAGAATTGACTACTAAACTGAAATTACAGCAATGGTTATAGGCTTCTAGTGAATATAGGAAGAGAGGACAGTGAAAGAAAATCCATCACATTTTAAATGTTAGAGCCAATACAATAATTAATTTAATGGAGAAAAAGTGGAGAAAGAAGGATGGAGATGAAATTCTGCTCCAGATTATGACCCATAAGGATAAAGCAAAGTCACTAATCTGTATGGCAGGTACATATGGGACATGTTACTTGATGCCTATTTAAAACTAGCAATGACACAGCTTAGGTTATACACAGAAGGTTAAAAATAAACGGATGAAAGTGTTATTTTCAAATCTTATGATATAGACATTCTTACTGGTATAGCCATCCATGCCCGGGGAAGGGAGGTTAATATACAACAATCATGATTATATAGTAAGATCCTTCTCTCAAACTTATTTAATCTCAGGAAGGACAAAGAGTTTACACAGTAGATCAAAGACATTTTTTAAAAGAAATTCTTTATATTTTCTTTCATCTTTAGTAGGGTAGAATAAAGCTGTTGCTTTTAAAATTATTGAGTATGTAGTGAGAAGTTTACAGATAATAGAGTTAAAGTGAAATGTGAAAGAGAAAACCTTTTACTCAAAGGAGATTCTGAATCCGTATTTTAATTATGAATATATCTTCTTCAAAAGTACCTAATCCCATTTGAACTGTGTTGATCAACAGGAGATAGTTTTAAAGAAAATTATCAGCGTCATTTTTTTTCTGTGTAAAAAAATTTCTGAGATAATTATTGATTAATATGTGTACATTAGTATTGAGTGTATTTTTGAGGTTAACAGTTTCATTTCAACCTTAAAAAATGATTTAAAATAGTGGTTTGTAAGATCTACTAGTGTGTCCTCAAATCTGACATATAAGTTTACACATTTCCACTAAACGTTGGCACATATGACTTCCTTTGACTACAAAATTCAGAGTGTGCCTGCAGCAGTGAGGGTCTGCAGAGGATATGCTTACTTTTCATGAGGCAATTATAGAATCATTACTTGACAGACCTCATGGCAAACACTGCCCCCTCCACACAAGCTTTGTTGCAGACACATAATTGTGTAAGCAGATCTCTTTTCTCTCATAAATTACATGCCCACAGCAGTTCCCCTCCCTATTTCCCCTCTGCCCTAGACCCACTCCTCCTTCACATTATAAAAAAAGAGCAGATCTCCCAGGCATAATCACCAAATACAGCCTAACAGGTTACAATAAGACTAGGCACAAACCCTCGTATTTATGCTTCAGAGGCAAGCTTTTTGTTGTTTTTATTTTGTTTTGTTTTGTTTTGTTTTTCTTTGTTTTTTGTTTGTTTGTTTTTTAACTTTTACTGTTTTACAGCCTAGTCATCATACAGGTCTGCCTGCCCTTCCACAGTTCCTCATCTCATTCCTCCCCCTTTCTCTGCTATGTCTCCAAGAGAAAGTCTCTACCCCTCTACCCATCCCTGCTAGGCACCCACTCCCTGAGCCATCTGGTCTCTCCAGGGATAGGTACATCTTCTCCAACTGAGGCCAGATCAGGCTGTCCTTTGTTGTATATGTGTTGGGAGCCTAGGACATAAGTTTTAAATGTGGCAAAGTTAAGGAAGTAAGTACCCCAGTCAATCCTGACCTTACACTTAAAGATATTCACACTGTTGCCTTGGGAACAATTTCCTTGAGATGCCTTGTCTATATGGTCCTAGAAGCAAGGATGAGGCAGAAAGCCTTCTAGCATCCCTATGGAGCCTTAATAATCACATTTTTATTCTAACTTTTTCCTTTCACTTTTTGATCCAAGGGCTTGTGTATCATTTGTCATACTTTCTATAATTCCTCTAGCATCGGGATAGGTCCCATGACTGAACTAAACCTACTTTTGTCATTATATTTTGCAGAGAAGGAGTTTAATTCTACCATCTCATTGTTTTACAACAAATACTATATTTAAAGCAGTTTAACTAATGTCTTCATGGCATATGTAGTTTTTCATTTCAGTGGTCCAGCTGGAAATGAAACCAAAATGGGTCTGAAATATTGTATGTTGTGTAAACACTATGCTAAGTAATTGAAACTTGAAATTCTCAATTATATTATTATTTCATTAATAAAAATAATCATAAAACCTGTTTTTGATAATATGAGAAAAAGACCAAGAACATAGCTTAGTCTGTAAAGTGAAACAATTTACCTAAGAACAAAACAACTACAATATAAACCTTGGGCACAGGTAAGTGTCACCTTTAATCTTAACTCTGAGGAGAACTAAGGAGACAGTGTGGCCAAATCACAGAGCTCCAGGTTCTGTGAATTATCTTGTGTTAAAAATTGGTAGATAGTAGTTGAAGAGGACAATTGATATTGAAATTTTGCCTCCACCCATATGCATATGTAAATAATGCATATGTATCCATAAACTCATTGTATTTTAATATAACATGGTAGAACACAAAATATTACAACACTACATATTAATGTTGTATAAATAAAATACAAGAGCAAGAGAAAACAGCCTAACATACATAATGAACTACAGTTCAGCCTGAGTTATGAATGGAGTTAAAACCCCTCTACCAATATACAACTCACAAAAAGTATATAATTTAAGGGGTAAAACAATGGATAATATATATATATATATATATATATATATATATATATATATATATATATATAATCACATATGTATATTTGCACACACATAATGTGTGTGTGAAATACTTTGTTTTAAATATAAATTTCAGTCCTTGTAAGTACTTTAGTTATTCTATTTTTATTCAAATTATTTTATTCATTTACATCTTTTTGAAGATAACATATATTAGCTAAATTAAGAATGAAATTCACAGAAAATTATTAGCTTTTAAAATTGTCTTAATTATTACTGAAAGAAAAATGTTCTCATTACCCAACCCTTAACATTTACAAATGAAAAACTTGCAATGTTTACTGTCTGATAAATTTACTGGAGCAACATTGCTTGGTGAGCTGTCATTTTCTTCTGCTTAAAGAATTAGTCTAGGCAATGAGCATTACTGAAAGTAATCCAGTACATTTGAAGGTAGATATAAAAATAATGAGCAGGGACATTTTAATAATGTGAAATGTCCTACTTAATCTAGAATTACAACTATACAGAAAAAATGCAAAATCAGGCTAATATTAAAGCATTTATGAAGCCAAATGGAAAAATACAAACACATATGGCCAGAATAGAAGCAAAGCAAAACCTTTTGTAAAAAGCATCTCATTAGAATCCTGATAGAACATTTTCTCTGAAATATTAAACTTCTAACTTAACTTTGTACTCTTATGTGCTAGTTACATGCAAATGATATGTGTGTGTTCAGTTAAATTGAATTAAGTTTGTCTTAAACCAATGGCTGTATTAAAATGGCAACTTGCCAGAGTGACCCTTGTGCTCAGAGAAGTAAAACCTACATTTAATGTAAACAGATTTTATCACTTGTGGTTACAGCCTCAAACTCAGGCATTTGAGTCCTCAGGCAATCCAGAACAAAAAGCTAATGAAACGTGGCTATATAAGTCAAATTCTAAGTACAGTCATTCAGGCTATTTCTGTGTGGCAAACAACCCCCACCTCCATTTTTATGAGTTCACATATGACATAGGGGAGCATTCTAACCCATAATTGGTGCACATGGTTAAATCAATAAGAGTAGCTTGCAGTAACCACTCCTTCATGAACAGGATCAGACATATTTTTTTTATGTTAAAATTCAGAGACCAGCTGTTTGCAGGACCAGAACTGAGGTTCAGATATAGATTGGTGGACGAAATGAGTAAGCTGAATTCTAGTTGGGACTTTGGTGTTAGCCAATCAACTTCTGTGAGACAAAGTACTCTTTTATATAAGACGTTAGATATTGATTCTATTTTAAGTCACTTATTATATGAACTTTACATTTATTTATTGTTAAAGGGAAATAAACATTTTTATGCTTTCCATCCATACTATCCAAATATCACTATGTGGTTGTAAATTCATTTTTACTGATTTTTAAGATAGTTCTGTCATAAAATATGTTCCACTTTATATATTAAATGTTTTATATAACTATATATCTGAATAACTTATTTATTATTCATTTATGTAGGGGCACATATTTATATTACCAGCAGTTATAGATGTATTTGCCATTAGAAAATAAATATTTTTATTAGTTTTTTATTACTGTGTTTGAAACTCTCATTATTTAAAAACAATATTAGAAAGCATGATATAATCAAATTATATATGTTCTGATTTGTCTAGACTTTGGTCTCTGTTTATTACCAGAGGTAATTTAAGGGTTATTACTGTCTCTCAAATTGTATCTTACCAGCCCAAAAGAAATTTCTTCAACCATTATTTTGTTATTCATGATATGTAAGTTTTAAAAGTGTTTAACATATATATTAAGTCTTTTCTTTTTAAGGGAATCATAAAATCCTAATGCTCTGAAACAATACATGTGTATGAAAGAAAATAATTTTTTTTCTGTCTGGCACATAAACAGCATAGGCGTTTTTCACCCATTGCCATTCTTTTAGTTTTGTTTATGTAAACAGTGGAAGAAAGTTTTACCTCTTTTTTTTAATAGTAAAATTTATTAGTTTAAAAAGAGAGATACAATGTTCTAATTGGTTATGCAAAAAAGAATTTTAATTAGTCTTCTTTTTTGAAGGTTTACCTTTTGAAGGTTTACCTTATCAGTTATTCTTTGTACATTAGGGTTATAAGTTCTACACATTTTAATTTGTTAATAGGACTTATTACTCTTTTATTAACATTAGTTTCTCTGCATTAAAAACATGCTTATGTTAGAAGAACATCCATTGGTTTAATAGATTGTTAATTTGCTGCAATGTTGTGAACAGTGTATGTCAAAAACATAGATGGACATACACATGTCTTTCTACAGTGTCAGAACAAGAACAATAAATTTATAAACTAGGTTGAATTCATTGACAGCTATCAGCCAACTGTTACCACTTTTCCCCTATTTTTCCCCAGTCTCCTGCTAAATAGGTAGTTTAGTATAATATTATCTAATAATATTATTTCTGAGAAAATACATTTCACATCACAAGAGTAATTTTTCATAACCATGTCATTTGTAAAATAATGTCACATAGGTCAAACCACCATGTAAAATTATGGTAACACACAGTGGAGTTGCTAAATAAAGGGAATTTTAATATAAAAACAATCTGTGTGATCAATATAAAAGGAAGTGGCAAAGATGAGCAAAAAGGAGAGATAAAAGAGAGAATGAATGATGGCATGCGAGCTGTCATTTTTCTCTGGAATTCTACTCCTTTTACACATACTCCTAGATGAACAATGAGATCCATGCTTCTGGTATCTTTTCAGCCATTTCTAATGAGGATGCATGCACACACACTAGTCATGAAAAATTATAATGATAATCCATCATAGGCATGAAATTTAATTTAGCTCCTTTACCTGGTACTTATACTGGGTAATACAATATTTGAATACCAAAATGAAATTGGCTTTGCTGAACAAATTGAGCGAGTCTTTGACATGTTTTCAAGGAAACAAAGTATTGAGGTTTTTAAGCATCTAAACAATCAAAATTTTAAAGTGATTACTACAGTCTGAACATAGTCTAATGTTTGTTCTACTCACAAATCAAGAAACACTTAAGACACTAACAAAAGGAAAAAGAGCATTTGTAGCGCAGGTATATGAAATGACTCTGAAATCTAGTCTTCCATAAGCATGTACTCAGAATAAGTCTCCATGGGCATAAGCAGTTCTCTGTTGACCCAAAGCAAGTAAGGGGTTGTGTATAGTTTATATAACCCAGGGTACAATTTTATTTGGTGAATATGGGGGCACTAGAAATAAACATATATATATATATATATATCCTGTTCTTAATATTTTGAGTTAGGAACATAATTTGAGGTAGTTCAAGCAATAAAATTTGAATTCATGTGATTTTCTGTATATTACATAGATCACTGTATATTACATAGACAATAATTCTGAAACTGTTAAATCTAAAAGATAGTTTCTTTTTTTACACCTTTATTTTTAATGCATCTCTCTTTTTTAATTAATTTTAGGTTTTTACTGTCCAGTCATTACTCTCTTCCCAATCTGTTCTCCCAAAGTCTTACATACCATTCCTCCTCCCACTGTCTTCAAGAGAATGCCCTCAACCCCTGCAAAGCCTCCCCACATCCTGTGGCCTCAAGTCTCTTGAGGGTTAGGTGCATGTTCTCTCACTGAGGCCAGACCAGGTAGTCCTTTGCTATATGTTTTCGGGGACTCAGACAAGTTCATGTATGTTGCTTGGTTGGTGGTTCACTGCCTGAGATCTCTAGGGTCCAGGTTGGTTGAGACTGCTAGTCTAAATATGGGGTCACCTTCCTCCTCAGCTTCTTCCAGCCTTTCTCTAATTCAACCACATGGGTCTCCAACATCAGTCCAATGGTTGGGTTCATGTATTTGTTTTGGTCTCAGTCAGCTGCTTTTTGAGTCCCTCAGAGGACAGCTGTGCTAGGCTCCTGTCTGTGGCTCATGTATGGGCCTGGGTTCTGTTGAGCAGAGTTGTGGATCCCATTGCCTGCCTCCCCAGGGAAATGAGACTCCTGGTCAAGGCAACTTGCTTGACTGGGTCATGGCTGGCTAGGCTATCTTTACTTGGGTTGATAGCCGTGGCTGGAATGTAGAGAAGTCCTCTTGTGGGATATTAGGCTGCGGCTCTTTAGTTGAAGGCCTTTTCTACGGTTCCCAATAGCGGGACCCAAAGAGGAAAGGTAGTCCTTGGTTTTAAAAGGTTTATTGTTATGGTGGAAAATGGATGAAGCTGTATTGCTTGTTCTCAGGGCAGGCCTAAGGTTAAATACCTTTTGCAAGTAGGAGGAGTGTGTGGGAAGGAATGCTTAATTGGCTATGTCTTCTGGCCTTTAGGTGTCTCATGAATATGGAGATCTCTTGAGGCTCTGCAGCCTATAGTCACACCCTCTACCTGTGGAGGGGCTAGTAGGGGCTTGTCCTACATGCCTGATAGGTGCAAATAGATGGAGATTTTCTGCCTCCTGTCAGGAGCCTAGAGTTGGGAAGTGTGGTGAAATATATGCCATCCCTTGCAGGGAAACCTTCTGGGTCTCCAGCCATCTCTAGCCAGTGCTTGACCATGCTTACCCTCACAACCCACTGCCCTACACACAGCATTGCATCAGTAACAGTGTCATTCCTTGAAGCCTCCTCTTGAGATGGATCCCTAGTTGGACTGATCACTAGACTGCCTTTTCCTCAGTGTTTTTTCTCCATTTTTGTCCCTGCAGTTCTTTTAGAGGAACAATTCTGAGTCACTGTTCCTAGAAGTATTAGAAAGAAGCTTCTCCTGGCTTAGTTGCCATCTAAGTTCCCTGTTCTAATGCTCAACACCAACTGAAGCTTCAAAGTCCCAGAATCTCACCACCCAGTTCTCTAAGTTCCCACTGGAGGGTCACTACCACACCATTTCCGTACTTCAAATCCTCACAGCCTTTGAGGGGCACATCACACAAACCCAGGCTTTGCTGTATAAATATGCCACATGGAGTTTAGGAACAACAATGGTGATTCCAGCCATGGCCACCAACCCAAGTGGAGATAGCCAAGCCAACCATGACCAGTCAAGCAAGTCTTCGTAACGAAGAGTCTCATTTTCCCACAGGGTGCCACCAAAGCCCATCTTGTCCCCCTCGCCCTGTCTTAACCCTTCCATAGCCTCTCAGCATCTCTGTAGCTGAAAACATAGAGAAATCCTCTATGGGAGATTAGGTGGTAGCTTTTTAGTTAAAGATCTTCTCCATGGTCCCCCACAGTGAACCCCAAAGAAGAGAGGTAGTCCATGGTATTAAAACAATTATTGTCATGGCAGAAAATGGATGAAGCTGTACCCCTTGTTCTCAGGGTGGGCTTAAGGTTAAATACCTTTTCCAAGTAGGAAGAGGGTCTGGGAAAAAATGCTTAACTGGCTATGCCCTTTGGCCTTTAGGCATCTCATTAATATGGAGATCTCTTGAGGCTCTGCAGCCTGTAGTCACACCCTCTACCTGTGCTACATGACCCTTTCTTTGGGAGGGGCTGTGGATGGCTGAAGCTAAGTGAAAGGAACCAGGGCCCAGGAGCAAGGCCAAACACCTACCGTCCCATTAGACCTTCTCTCAACCAGGTACCCAGTTGCCTCTCATAGCCCACCACCCCACAGATTGCAAACCCATCCCTCTACTTGATGTCTTGTCTTTCTACTGGAGGTAAGTTTCCTCTCCCTACTCTTGAGGTTTTCATCTAAGATCCCTCCCTTTGAACTCTGAGAGTCTGTCACCTCCCAGGAGAGACCTCTCAATATGGTACTTTCCTCTGATTTTTTCTTCTATCTCACTTCCCACAGCCCCCATACCTGATCATATTTTTCATTTTCTTCCCCCTCTCCTCTCCCAGTGAGATCCCTTTCTCCTTCTGCCTCTTGCAATTGTTTTCTTCTCTCTTCCAAGTGGGATTCAAGCATCCTCACTTGGGCTCTTCTGAGAAAGCTAAATTTATACCTTTCACCAAACTTAGAATCATTTAACTATTTCATAGAATAAATTTTTACCATAGTATATTCTTACTTTAAGTTTGGAATGAAGTTAAAAAAATGATTAATCTGTGTTATATAAAATATACTTAACTGTTTAATGTTAAAACATGTTATTACTGTTCTGATATTAAATAATTCATGTTTATTATTTCAGATTAACTAGCATTATCCTTTCCTATGTCAATTCTGATTTTAGTCAACTGGGAAATTCTGAATTTTATACAATGTACTACACAAAGGATTATCAGGACAATACAAACTTTGTATGACATTCTTTGGAAATTTGTTTTTATTTCTCAGAAATCAACAGAATTTTAGATATGCTCTCACCAGTATAACGTATCAGAGATACAAGATTGTTTTATTTTTGTTTTCTACTGTGTCTAAAATGTGTTATTTTAAACTCAGATCAGAAAATAGTAATCAGTTTAAGAAAGCACAGTAATAAATGGATTAGAAATTTTTATTTGTTCATGTGTGTGCTAATACAATATTTTGTTTGAACTTGATATGAAATTTCATTAAAACTACAATCCTTTTAAAATTATTAAGAGATGTGTACAGGTTTATGTTTTGAGCTTTTGGTGTTTGAACGAATACGTGTATTTGTGTGGTTTATTTTTGTTGTATGTATAATGCATGTGCATCTCTGTGTAATATATGTACTTTTCTATGCATGAGAAAGCCAGAGGAGGACGTCCTTTGTACTGTTCTGAAACCTTCATTGTGCTTTGAAGACAATGGCTTCCATTGAAACTTGAATGAAACTAGTAAAGAAGTGCCAGAAATTCTCCTATCATCATCTTCATCACAATGCTTGTGTTAGATAAATGTGTATCCTCATAATAAAAAACACAACTTCTTTCATGGACCTAGAAGCTATTTCTTGAAGGAGCAAATAAAGAGGGCTTACTGTTTTTGATCAAATTCTTACCTAATGTTCTTTCCATTAGTTTATTTACTAACTTATAATTGTCCCAACACTTCTATTAAAGAGAATATGAAGTTAAGCTTTCTTTCCTATCATAGAATTATGGAACAATGCTATTAATTACACTTGCAAAATGTATCTTTTATATTCAGTAGTTTAATTATGACTCCAAATATGGAATAAAACATGTCTTCACTCAGAAGCAGATTATAATATCTAAATATATTATTATAAAAATAATGAATGTGTGAATGTGTATTGGTATTGGGCAGTGGTTTGAGATACTGAATGTGTGAGAGACAAATATTACTACTTGAAAAAAGTCTTCTATAGAAATGAACATATACCATGGAGGAATGTTAGAATCAGGATTCTAGATAAGCAGCAGGTCATAAAATACCTGTCTGTCAAAATATATTAGTAAGGCCAGGAGTTTGTCATTTGATGGATCGACTCATAAGGACATGCCGCTAAAGAATAACAGAGATCAAAGATCAGATTCTGAAGACAGAAGCAAAGTGGCAGATTGCAAGAATTACTAGGCAGATGTCTACATGTCAACCATCTTCCGTGTGAAGGCAACAGATAATATCATTTTTTCCTTTGCATTTTAATATGAACAGGTACTTTGAAATAGAGGTAGGAGTTTATTTCTAAAAAAAAAATACCTATTTTGTTTAATATTAGTTTAATAGTTTAAACTAGTTAAGTAGTTTAAATGAATGAAAAACAGTCTCCTGAATATACTACAGAATGGTTTCAGGGCCATTTCATTTATACCTAACTAAGGTATATATTTGATTTTTGTGATTAAAACTTTTATTGATTTTTAGTGATTAAGACATTAAGCATATTTATAATTCCCCTGTGAATTTTTCTTTTTTCAAAATCTTCTGTTCTTTTAAAATATGTAATATCAAAAGAATCAAATATTTATATATAATTTTTATATTTTAGGTGTTAGAGATAATTTGAAACAAGTTCAGAGCTCAAAATTTTCCACTAAACATGAACTTTTCATTCATTAATTATATTATTAGATGTCATAAAAAGGATATTATTTTTGTCAATGATTTTTGATGAGCATTTTTATGAATTTATTCATGTTTAAAACTATTGGACTTTTGTATCTACTGTAAGTGAAAACTCTGCAAATAAGTGCAAACTATAATGAATAAGTATTATACAGTACATTATTTTAGATTTTTTTCCAAAATTATAATGAATTATACTTCATTAAGCAATGAATGACCTGAGAAAGTTCAAGGTAGGCTAATATATTTGAATATTCAAAGAATTGCTAGAGTTCCTTCAAAATGAAATGATTTATGAGAATGTATTTTCTTTAAAACTGATTTTTTTAAATTTTTTCTAGTAGTACTATAATTTTATCACTTCCCACTTCCTTTTCTAAGTCTAAACCCTCCCATATACTTCCCTGTGTTCTATTTCAAATTCATGGCCTCTGTTCTCATTATTTATATTTTAAATATTTCAGTGCATGTTTTATTTTAATTAATTTTTGTTTTAGGGGTTAATGTGCAAGCATTCCTTTAATCATCTTTGCTTGTTTATATGTATAAGTTTGTTTGATTTTTGTACTAGAAAACCATCCGAGTGTCTTCGCAAATGCTAGACAAGCACATAAATAATGAGTTGAATCTAAAGTCCAGTTTTCCTCTTTCTCACATTTTACATTTGAAGCATTTATCATTACTGATATATGACTATTCATTAATCTCTGTTCTTCAATCAGCATGTGTTGTTTTCTTTTCCAATGTTCTTTTTCATCCCATAAATCTATTCAGCACATCTCATTTTCGATTTAACGTTTCTCTCTCCTTACCTTCTTGAGATATTTGAGCCTTTTTACAAATTTCCATTGTTGGATTGACAGTTTTGATCAATGTAACTAGAACAATATTTGTAAAATGTCATTTAGTTTTTGTTTGACTAATGAATCTCACCAGGTTTGAGTTATGACTTTTTGGAATATGACCAAAGTAGAAGTGACTCTTATGCATCTTGTTTCAATAATATAAACTATGATCAAGAATTTAGGCTGCAAATATTGATATAAATTACCTAAATTGCTTGATGCATTACCTAAATTGTGTGATAATTGTTTCATTTCTGTCTTGAGGAATCACCTCCTTCACATTCTTTACATATGTGATTTGTGCTATGTTTTTTTTTT
>JANHMN010000001.1:232257141-232409119 GCA_030674055.1 Rhabdomys pumilio | reverse complement strand
GGGGGGGGGGTCACCACAACATAAGGAAGTGTAATAAACTGTCATAGTATTGAGAAAATTAAGAAGCTACTTCATGACCTTAAATGGAACATGCAGAGGAGCAGACCATTTCCTGTATGAATATGTGTGAAATCCCAAGTAAAATTTCTATGCTTCCTTTGTTCTAGGGCCATATTACTTTGTAAATAATGGTCATGCTCTCTTTGTCCATAGCAAATGATTATACTTTCTCTCCTTTTTATGCCTTGGTTATGATTTTTTTTTTTTTTTTTTTGGCTTTCAGTTACCTAGACATGAAACTGTTTATTGGTTTTACATATACTTTTGTAAAGGAATGCACAAAATATTAAATATCTGCAGTCGTTAGCTCACTAATAATCTATGCTGGGGAGTAGTCCATCATTTACATTGTTTTCAGAGATTTTTTTCAGCATTGATCACACACATATACCCTGTCTATCCTTGTTAATCCATGCTTAATTTGTTATCGTCTGATGATTACTCCTGAAGAAATAGATAAAGGAAGAGAATATTATCTTGTAGTAGGTACACAGGCCACATTCATAGCAAACAACAGTGGAGAGCAGATGACAATCATAAATAAATGTTAACATAATCAAAACAGTAAACATCTAGTACATTAATTTTTTTACATTGATATATTTTAATTAATCAGTTTTACATTACATCTGAAATATAATTATTTTTTTTTTACTCTGGTTTGGGAAAATATTTAATTTTTCAAACATTTCAAGAATCTTTTTTGACATTGAGCAGATTTATGTGTTCACTCTGTTCACATGTCTATATTATGTGAATAGAGTCTATTAGTCTATAATAGTGCTTATTAGTCTATGTTTTATTATGTCGTCATCTGATGTGTACTCCTTATACAATAGATAAGAGAGAATACTGCATTGTAACAAGTACATAATCCGTATTCATGACAAAATACAGTGGAAAACAAGTCACATATAACTGTTAAGGCTCTATAAAGAAAGTAAATATTCAATGTCATAATAAAATGTCTACACTAAATGTACAGAACAAGAAAAAAAACATTAAAACCTGCAAGAGAAAGAGCAGGTAATATATAAAGGCAGAGATATTTGAATTAGGATTTACTTCTAAACAGAAACTCTAAAATCCAGATGAACCTGTGTAGCTATCTTGCCAACTAGAAGAGACTGCAGATATTATCTAAGAGTACTATATTCTATAAAACTTTCAATCACCATAGATGGAGAAAAAACATATTTTATGATAAAACCAAATGTAAACAACAATATCTCTCCACAAATCTAGCCCTAAAGAGGATACTAAGTAGAAAACTCAAACCCAAGGAGGTTAACTACACTCAAGAAAACACAGAAAATAAATAATTCCATACTAGCAATACCAAGAGAAGTGATTCACACACACACACACACACACAAACACACACACACACACACACACACACACACACACACACACACACACAATTGCTATGCACTTCAAGAAATTCTCTAAAAGTGACCATACTCAATCACAAAACAAGTCTTAATAAATACAAGGAAATTGGTATAATATGCTGTGTCTTATCACAAAACCATAGATTAAATCTGGATTTCAGCAACAAAAGATGCCCTATAATCACATGGAAACTGAATAACTCTCTACTCAGTGACTATTGAATCAAGGCAGAAATAAAGTAATAACAAACTTTCTAGAATTCAATAAAAATGAATATACAACATATCCAAATTTATGAGACAAAATGAGAGCAATGTTAACAGGAAGGTTCATGATAATTGAAAGTTTTTTAAGTATCAAAAAGATAGACAAAGCCTTCGGCAAAATAAAAAAAAGCAGAGAAAGAATATCAAAGTTAACAAAATCAGAAATGAATCAGAATAATAATAGTCAGCTAGCAAATCTGAAGACATATTAAGTCTTATTTCAAAAATATATACTCCAGAAAATTGGAAAATGTAAGCAAATGAATAATTTTGTGATAGATACCATTTATTGAAGTGAAATTAAGATCAGGTAAACAATCTTAATAGTTCTATATAAACCCTAAAGAAATAGAGACAGTCATTGAATCTTGAGAAATAAAACCCCAGAGCCAAATGATTTTAGTGCAGAACTCTTCCAGACTTTAAAAAAAAAATAACTAATTCAAATATTCATCAAATTGTTCCATTAATAGAAACAGAAGGAACAATGACAGATTCATTTTATGAGGCCACATTCACCATATTTAAACCACAACTAAAAAAGAATTTCACAGCAGTTTCCCTTATGAACCTTTATGCAAAAATACTCATTAAAGTGCATGCAAACCTAATCCAAGAACACATAAAAATGATCATTTATCATGATCAAGTAGTCTTCATCCTAGGGAAGCAGGAGTGATTCAACACAAAGTCTATCAATGCAATCTACCATATAAACAAACTGAAAGAAAAACAATAACAACACAACAACAACAACAGCAACAACGACAAAACATGATTATCTCATTAAAATGTTTTTGTTAAAATCAAAGTCCACTTCATAATAAAAGTCTTGAAGATATTGGGGATAGAAGGCAAATACCTAAACATAATGTGGTGGATTGAATATACTTGGCCAAGGGACTGGCACTATTAGGGGGTATGTCCTTGTTGGAGTAGGTGTTGTTATGTTGGAGGAAGTGTGTCACTTTGGGCGTAGGCTTTGAGACAGCTTCCTTCTGGCTGCCTGAAGATACTAGGCTTCTCCTGATTCCTTTTGGAACAAGATGTAGAACCCTCAGCTCCTTCTCCAGCACCATCCCTGCCTAGACACTGACAGCCTAGACATGCTTCTAACCTTGATGATAATGGATAGAACCTCTGAACTTGTAAATATCCCCAATTAAATGTTGTCCTTAATAAGAATTGTTTTGGTCATGATGTCTCTTCACAGCAAAGGAAACCCTAACTAAGACACTTACCTACACAGTATTGTGTACATTGTTAAAGTTACCAAGATCAACTGAGCATAAATTTAATTGAGTATTACATAGAATATGATAGATTCTCTAGTCTATTTCCCTACTAGTTATAATTAGTAATATAATTTTAATGAGATTCAATATTTAAAATGTACAGGTACTTATATTTTTAAGAAATATTTACAGCACAAAAGAAGATGAAGTATTATGCTAAGTATCAGCCACAGTTTCAATATTCAGGTTTCATTTCATTTTTATTTAGTGCATTAATTGAGAGTTTATGCCATAATATTCAAATTTTAACATATCAATATAGTTTTAGAAAAATCTGCATAAACAACCCCTCATCTGTAGTTTAGTTCAGTAACTCAGATAAAAAATAGGCAAACTTGGCATCATTTTTAAAAATAATTTTTTTTAAAATGAACTTAAAATCCTTTCAAGTATTGATCAAATTCACTGCTATAGGTTTGATTGTGTTGTGAGTTGCACATAAACTCTATATACGAGGATCAATATTAACACATATAGAAAGATAAAGATAGCAGTGATCACACATAAACTCACATATGCATAATACAAAACAGAATAGTTTTGAATAAGTATATTTTTTGTATATAACAAACTTGGCAAGTATTTATTTTTTCTAACCTCTAGGATTTAGATACATTTTGCATTGGTAGTTTATAACTGCAATTTCAGTAGAATGCCTTATAAAAACTTTAATTCCATCTCTTTTAAATGTAACAGTAATTTATAAAAACTTTAGATTATTAGCCAGTTGACAAAATACGCATTTCAAAACAAATATAAATATTTTGTGTAAAACAACAGTTGACAGTTTAATTAAAACTATTAAATTCTATCATTGCTTCATCAGCAAAATAATAAAACTGAATAGGATTAAATTATTTAAAATGAAATTAAAACATATTATTATATCTAAGTATAATTACCAAAATGTGTATTTGTGGAATGATAATTCACTGCTATAATTTTAACTTCCAGAATAAAAACCTATGGCACCTAATGACACAGATCTTGTCTAACCTAATATCTTTGTATTGTTTTCTTCAATTTGGTTATTTCAATTTGAGATTCATGATATGGCTGATTTAAATGAAGTATTATAATTTATATGTCTAATACACTTATTCTTCATTAGTAGATCCTAGACTTTACCATTAATAATTATTTTAAAGTTGTTTGTATGAACATGAGAAGTGTTCTAATGTATGGTACTTTAGAACAATGTTAACAACATACAAAGTAGTTGGACAAATGTCTGGTGTTAGATTTTCAGCTTAATCAAATAAAACTTTAATATTTTAAAAGCTTTTTAAATTTATTTTTATTGGATATTTTCTTTGTTTACATTTCATGTGTTGTCCCCTGCTTCTATGACAGTGCTCCTCCACCCACTCATCAACTCCTGCTTTACCTCTTTAGCATTCCTGGGGCATCGAACCTTCACAGGACCAAGAGCCTCCCCTCCCAAAACATTTATTTTGTTTTTTTTTTTTAATACTAAAATTATAACTTTTGTTTCAAAATAGTTAAATTAGCAGTAGCATATCTCGGTTTTAATATAACAAGCCACAATTTCAAGTAACTATTGAATACAAATTTAGACCTAAAAATCAGTGGGCTAAGGTGATGAGTTAGTGGGTAATTTGGTTATTGTGCAAACATGCCCACATGAAGTTTTGTAACCCAGTTCCAATGTAAAAAGCTGGGTTGGACATAATGTTTCTCTCATTTTACCACTGAAAAGTAGAAACAAGAAGATGTCAGGTACTGTTGCTCTTCTCCTTTATTTAGATGAGTAGGTTCTAGTTTATTGGCACACCTCTTGTTAAAAATAATAAGATAAAAAGCAATACAGGAAGTCACTTCATGCCAGTCTATGGTCTCTACACATATATATACATGCATGCATAAGAAATACAGGAAGTCACCTTATGCCAAAGTCTGGTCTCTACACATATATGCACATGCATGTATACAACACATACACGCATACATAGAATCACAGATATAAAAATAGTAACTGACTAATGAAATTAAGAAAAGTTTTCTTTATTTTTACTTTTCTGTAAATATTTCATTGTTAAACAGTGGTACAGCATGATAAATTAGTATTTCTGTAAAACCTATAATTACAATATAATGATATTAACAGGTGAGATCTTTAGGAAAATATGTCATGACATAGGGCGGTTATGACAAGAACTGTTCTAAAAGGAACAGCCTCCATCATTCCACAGAAAAATAGTAGACTGGGAGAGATAATAGCTTGAGAAGATCACCTAATTCCAGGCACAGATATTCTTCCACTCTGTTTAGAATAACTAAAACTCTGTCTGGGAGTCAGTCAATTTCATGTAGATCGATATGTGAGACATCCACTACGCCAACACAGCATGATGGTCAAAACAGGCAAACTTTTGATCTTCCTCCAGATCTGAATTTGAATCATAGATGAGCATTGACAAGAAATTTGAATGTGGAGTAATCTGAAGGTAGCCAGCAGCATATATGTTGGATAGAGTACATTTATCGATATCATACAGAAAATAGGCTTTGTAGAAATTATTTATAGAATAAATACTAGTGCTTTAATAAGAAAAAAATAAGAGTTCGTTAAAGTATAATAATTTTAGCTAGTAAATTGATCACAAAATTTTTTATCTATTTAAATATAATAAAAGCAGCTACAAAGTTTGGAACTAATAGAACACAAATGACATAAAAGAAGCAGTATTACCATGTAAAAGAATACTGTAGGCAAACAGTAATAAACTTTGTTTTTCCCCCACACTGACCATATTATCCCAGGAAAAACATACCAGTATAAATGAAGCACTGGGTGATATGAGTGCTAATTCTTATTAGATCAAAAACTGTTCTGAATGTACTACATTCCTCATCTTATTAAATCTCATAAGTTGTGCCAAATTAATCTTTGTATGAAAAAAAACATAAAAATTTATTACAATCATCAAAACTATGAAGTTTGAGAAACAAAAATCATATCTCAGCAAATTATTTCCAATACCAGTATTCCCTAATATATACAGATTAGGATTCATAATATACTTAAAATAACAATATAGGCTGAACTAGCGGAGATGGTCACAGTGAAAGATACAAAAGAAGTAGAAATACACTTAAATAAATTCTTAAAAGGGGGAAATTGGTATCTCCAAATAGTCGTTATCAACATTGCAAAATCTCAACTGATCTCAAGTGCATTCAACTAAGCTGCACCAGACACAACTGTACTCCGCAGAAATGCTATGAACTCCACTGAACTCAACTTGACATCTCTCCACACATGGCTCTTAAGGAGCCTCTCTTTCCTGTCTGTTCCAGTAAAAGTTGGCCTTTGCTATCTCTGATTGGTTCTGTCAATTCTTTTCCTGATTCATCATGTTGTCGGCCCCTCCGTTAGAAATCATTGTTTGGGATTAATGGAGTGTACTAAGGGCATGACAGTATTTCAGTTTGATCAAATAGACCTAGGTATTTGGATATGATTTCTTACCACTGTAGCCATGAGTTTTATGTTCATGTGGTAAACACATAAACATAAAAGAAAACATTATAGTAATGCTTTAGGTTCCTTATGACTGGAGAATTTTTTATTCAATTCTTGAAGTACAGGTGTATAAAGACATTCTTCCAAGGTATTTTTGTAGAATTTTTTTTTTTTAATTTTGACTCTCTTTTAATTATTGAATATCTCTGCTATTACTCAACTACTTTTTCTTCCAACTGTGCTTTCATAAAATTGAATCAAAGTCATGTTTTGTTCTTCATGTGTTTGCTCTTTGTGATTTTAATTTTATTTGTGATCTTACTGTAATTTAATTTTGAATAGTTTTGTTAAAAATTATTCATTTTACTCTAATAATTATTAAAATTTAAAAAGATTTTGTAGCATATTGTCTCTATTAAAAAATATCACAAGGTCATCAGTTTATGTAACATAGTGTGGTATCTAACAGCTCCTGGGGTCAGAAGTTTAAAAATGATTTTGCAGGACCAAAACCAAGGTATCAGTAGGACTGTATTCCTTTCTTCAGAACCTAGAGGCTGCCTGTGTACTTTTGCTTCAGGCCCCTTCCAGCCTCAAAATTAGAAGTGAATGTTAAACTCTTTCCCATGAACACATCTATCTGATTCTGCCACTGCTTTCTTTTTGCCTTTTCTCATTTGAAAACTTAAACTGTCTTGTCAATCCAAGATGAGCTCTTTTATATCACCCAGTTAGCAACTTGAATTCCATCTGTGCCTTCATCTTTCCTTGCATAGTTACAGGTTCTTGAAATTAAGACACTGACACCTTTGGAGGACTTCAACTGTAGCTACTGCAGGGATGGCCTATTTCAATCATTTCATTTGACAGATAAGGCAAGAGGAGTAAAAATAAATAGAAAACATATTTTTAAATGATTGGACTATAAACAGAGTAAACTTCAACAGACTTAGTTACTTTTTGTTTTTTATCTTTAGGTTTTTTTTGTTTTGTTTTGTTTTTTGGTTGTTTGGTTTAGTTTTAGCATGAAGTTTAGCACTTAGGAGTTACAGATAGCAAATCTTAGAAGAATTTGGAAAAATAGGTGAAATGTAAGAAAATTATCTCTAAAATTAATTTCATCGTGGCTCAGCCATATTAGAGAAACATATGAGAATAAATACAGAGACACATAGCCAGATGCCATGCAGAGGGATAGGTCTTGAAATACTTGGCAATAAAATGGAATGTCTCTCTCAGGATAAAGAAGAAGATGCAGAAAGAGTTTAAGAGCCAGTGGGGATGGAGAAATTCAAGAAAACAAGGTCCTCTGAATCACCATTATTAAATTTGAACTCACAGAGACTTAGACAGCATGCACAAGTCTGCAATGTGCCCTCTAGAATGTAATATGGCTTCCAGTTTAATGTCTTCATGGGACTCCTGAGTGTGCAAATGATTGAGCCTCTATTTTATTTGCCCTTTTTTGAGAACTTTTCCTTCTGTTTCTTTGTTTTTCAATTACAATGTGTTAGTTTGGTTTTATCTAATATTTTAAAAAGTAAATAAAAATATATAAAAAGATAAAAAATGAAAGATTACATAAGCTATCATTTAAGGGCAACAAAATATGTTTGGAAGAGTAGAGAATTTTCTCTTTAAAATGAAACTTTTATGTATATTTGTGTATATATATGCATATATATATGTATACATACATATATGTCTTTTATACAAACTCATATACATGTGATCCAGTTCTTATGAATATAAGATATGAATATAGTTTCCTAGATACAGAAGATGGATTCATAAAAATCCACGAACTGTTTTCCCCTTAGATGTGTGATCTTTTTGTACTTTGTTAATATGGCAATAATAGTAACTATTTTACCATAAAATGGTAATAATGAAATGTAAACACATTTTTAAAGTTATTGAGTATTATATAGTAATATAGGTAGTCATCATGCACTTATCAGTTGCTTATTTAAATTTACATATTTACATTTTTAAACTGGTCTTTAATTTATATACTTTATAATATATATTATATAATGTACATTATGTTTTACATTAAAATAATTTTACATAAAAAGTAAAATATTTACATCAATCAAAAAATTTCTAGTGGTAAAATTCTAGCCTCATATAGTAAAGGAAGGCTCATACAATGATAAAAATGGATATTCCTTATTCAAACTATCAAAAGATTTAATTAGAAATAAGTATAAGAGCAAATCACAATACTTGGCAAGCATAGAAAAAGAGATTCAAGTAGGCTAGTTTCCAAAGAAATATAAATTAAAAGCCAAGTATATTTTCATTCTCTAGAGACAGAGTCACAATAATATGTTTAATTATAAGAGGGAATTTATTAAATGAGCTTGTACTATTAGATGCTGGATAGTCCCAACATGGCTTTCTCCAGGCTGGAGAGCTGGGGAAGAGTAGCTGTTCAGTCCAAGAACTCTCCTAATAAAAAAGATCAATGACACAGCTTAAATGTGTGAGTCCCAGTAGAATAGCATTTAATGTTTGAAGTATCTGAAATTTGGTATCTTATGACAATGGCAGGAAGAAAAATCATACATATTTAAGATAAGTAACTTGGCTGGTCATGGTGGTGAATACTCTTAATCCTACCACAAGGCAGGAAGATGACAAAGAACCTCTGTGAATTCAAGGCCAGGTTGGTCTACACAGTGAGTTCCAAATTAGCTTGAAAGACCCTGTCTGAAATAAAAATATACAAGGAGAGAGGAGGAAGACTTCTATTTTCTTTGATTCCTTCTCTTCCAATCCTGTTGAGTATTACCATATTTAACGTAGGTTTTCTTCCTTCTTTCATTGATAAACTTTCTATTCATCTCTGTATGAGTGCTAAAGACATACCCAATTGTTGACTATATAATTCTCCAAATGTGTCCATCTAAATGGACAATAGAGGTAACCATCATAAAATTGTTATTTATGTTTTATATATGGCTTCAAATGTTTAAGAAATATTATAATATTTGTGTATTTACACGATAATATTTGTATTATGATATACATTATATTATAATACATAATATAATATAGATTACCTAATGGTGGTTTTTATTGTATACTATGATAGTCTTTCTATAGGGAGATATATGTGAAATATATACATCAGAGCTTTATTGAATGTAATAATAATTGTATAGTTCCAGTCAGATAAATATGATTTCTATAATCATTAACTATGATAAGTACAGTAATTAGACTGAAGATAAAGTGCATTTGACTGTCATGTATTCGTTGTATGATGGGTAGGTTTATTGACTTTCCAAATGTCCATGTGCAATGTGCAACACATGGCCCATGCCTCTAAGCAAAAGGTCATAGTCTTAGTAGGTAGAAAGATTACAGATCAGAGTTAAAAATTATGATAGGAGGTTAGTCCTAAAATTTAAATATGAATTCATTTCTGAGGGTACTGCAGTGGTTCTTAACCTCAGCGTCTTTGTCCTTTTTGGGGTTGAATGATCCTTTCAAGGAGTAGCATATCAGATATTATGTATATCAGATATTTACTTTACGTTTCATACCAGTAGCAAAATTACAGTTATGGAGAAGCAATGAATATAATTTATGGTTGGAGACACCAGAGTATTAAAGGGTCATAGCATAAGGAACAGTGAGAATCACTGAAATATAGGGCTCCAAATTGAGCATAGGTAGGCCAAGAACATAAGTTGGTAGAGGAGCTGAAACATTTCTTTCTATATGTATGTCATTTTCTTTCTTTTATGTATTTATTGATTATTCATTTATTATTTTTTAATTATTCACTTTAAGTCTTGCCCACTATCTCCTCCCATTCAGCCCTCTAATAATTCTTCCCCCGTATCCCATCCCACCCATCCACGTCAGGGTATGTCCCTACCCTGCAATGTCAACTGTCTGTGAGGCTAGGCGCATCCTCTCCCACTGAGGCCAGACAAGGTAGTCGAGCTACAGGAACATATTCCACATACAGGCAACAGCTTTTCGGATAGCCCCCACTCCAGATGTTCGGAACTGACATCAAGACCAAGTTGCACATCTGCTACATATGTACAAGGAAGCCTAGATCAATGCACTGGTCCCACTGTACAGTTCTCTGTGTCAGGAGTGAGGATAATTATAGGAAAGACGGAAATGGAGACTCAGAGACAAAGGTTAGAAATTGGGAGGACTCGGGTGAAGACTGTGGCAGCCACGAGTTTAACTCTCATTGGCTTTATATACTTTACAGTATCATGGGAAACAAAGTCACAAGTTAGCAGAGACAATTGCTGAGGAACATTGGATATTTGTTCCAGTCTGAAGCCCTCCCTGTTCCTTCCTCCAAGATTACAATCATATTCAGCCCCATACCTTGAGCTTCAAGCGCATGCTGCTCTTTTATCTTTCCATTCAGAAAGAGGCCAGGAAATCTGCCAGCTGGACACAGCCTGACTTGACTGCCTGACAGCCAGACTTTCACAGAAGTAGGCAAAATGGTTTTGTTTGTTGGTTCAGGCTCTGAGAACCCCAAGGGTACATGTTACTTGACACTGTTGGTCTTCCTGTGGAGTTTCTATCCCTTTAGAGGCTGCAATTCTTCCTCCTGTTTTTCCATAAAAGTCCTCAAGCTCCATTCATTGTTTGGCAGTGGGTATTTACATCAGTCTGCGTCAGCTGCTGAATGAAGCCTCCTTCCTGTTCCTCCCCACTCTGATCCTGAACCATCTACATCCCCTCTCCCATCCAGTTCCTTCCCTCCATGCTAGGTTCTTATCTGCCTGACGTGATAAATTTGGGGTCAAAAGTTTTGTAGATGAGTTGTTGTCCCTGTCACTCCACAGAGATTCCAGTCTAGCTTCAGGAGGTGGCCTCTTCAGGTTCCATATCCCCAATGTTGGGAGTCATAGCTAAATAGATCCCCCATTGTCTCTTGGGTACCTTCCTTATTCCATGTCTCTGTCACACCCTGCAGATGCCCCCTGTGGCTCCATCACTGCCAGTTGCAGATTTCCATTCATTCTCATGGTCATCTGGCATTCTATCCTGTACCTCCCTATATCTGATCCTGAGCTTCCCCATCCTGTCTCCCATCTAGTTCCCTCTTTCCATCTGCCTGCTATGACTATTTTATTCCCTCTTCAAAGTGAGATTCAAGCATCCTCACTTGTACCTTCCTTTGTGTTTAGCTTTTGGGGGTCTGTGGAGTGTAGCATGGATATCCTGTATTTTACGGACAATATTCACTTATAGGTGAGTACATACCATTCACATTCTTTTGGAACTGAGTTTATTCATGATAATATTCTCAAGATCCTTCCATTTGCCTGCAAAATTTATGTTGTTTTTGTTTTTTTTATAGCAGAATAATAGTTTGTTGTATAAATGTATTAATTTTTTTTTAAATCCATTCTTCAGTTAAGGGACATCTAGGTTGTATCCAGTTTCCTGCTAATTAAAAGTAAAACTCCTATGAACATAGTTGAGTAATTGTCTTTGTGGGATGATAGATCATATTTTGGGTGTCCGTGAGTGGTACGGCTGACTCTTTTTAAAAATATTTATTCATTTTATTTATATGAGTACCCCATAGCTGTCTTTAGACACACCAAAATAGAGTATTGGGTCCCTGTTAGAGATGGTTTTGAGCTACCATGTGGTTGTTGGGAAATGAACTCAGGTGCTCTGAAAGGGCAGTCAGTGCTCTTAACCCCTGAGCCATCTCTCCAATGGCTGGGTCTTGAGGTAGAATTATTTTCATTTTTCTGGGAAACTGACAAATTGATTTCCGGAGTGGTTATACAAGTTTTGAAACCCATTCTTAATATTTAAACAACTTTTTCCCCCAGGTAAAGACAGCACAAAGACCCAGTAGTTACTTATTGAAAAGAAGTATGTTTTCATTGAAACCATGAAAATGACACTTCAGTCACTGCATGAAATCTCTAGTATATAGGATCAGAACACAGATAAAGAACAGTAAATCTCTACTGTCAGCTGCTAACACATCAAGGTCACTTGTATCCTTTTCCTGAATGAAATTTATCATTTTATAAAGAATAAGAATAACCCCAAATTTGTGTTATACAACATAACAATAGCCGAATAAAAATAAATTTGGGAACACTTATTGAAGCAGTAAAAATATGACTCAATCTATTGGCAAATAATTACACAAAACCTAAATGTTCTGGAGTTGAAAGGAAGAGGCAGTAGCTATCAGAAGAAACTAAAAGAAGGCATATGAGATTTAAATAACTGAAGCATGCAAGCCATGCAGGGAAAGCAAATGGACTCACATGACAAATACTATTATGTTATGCATAAAATGAAAATCGTGGGTTTCTGAAACAAATTCCACTTACAGACAAATTAAAAGTACACCTTAAGCTTCAGTGATAAAGGGCATAGTACCTACAGGGAAATAAAATATGACAGAGAATTTCAACAACTGCTCAGAGCTCAAGTGTTCATATGCAAGGCCATTGAGTTCAAGGAACTGTGGGAGATGCACATGAAGAAACCAGATGAACTACACAAGTTTCAGCTGCTGCCCAGTGCAGGGAAGCAAGATTTCTTTCATTACTAACAAGGTAATTGAGATTCAGAATTTCCCTAGAGAAGCAGTATAACCCTTTAAAACAAACTTAGAGACACATTTATACAAATTCAAGGTTGTGAGTCAGTAATGACTTTCTATAATAGAATAAAATACAATTCAAATACACATATATAGAAATGTAAGTTTACATACTTTTATTGTGGTAAAAAAAGAAGTTGTTTATTGACTAACTTTTCAAATAGTTGAAATTACAATTCAATAGAAAATTAATAACTAGCCACACAATAAAAAACAGAAATATTCTTAATCTCAAACATTTTTTTGTTTATTATAAAAACAAACCATTTTGTTTATTATATAAATACATCATATTAATATTTATTCTATTATTAATATTTCTCCCATATAAAATGCCCTACCCTTTTATTTTTCTTGATTTTTCCCATGCCTCTTAATATCCTTTATTGCCTTGAATAGTTTCATTTCTATTTTCTCTGAAGAATAGAGAATAAACAATAATCATCTTGCTGAGTCCTCATTTTTTTAATACAATTGGTTCAAGGTGCATTTATTTTCCAGCAAAGAATCTGATTTCATTTTTCTGTATACATCTGACTTCTGAGGAACACATAGGTTGGTTGTACAACTTAGGTCCTGTGAGTAGTGAGGCAAATGCACTGGCCTGTAAGTTATGTTAGATTAGACTCAAATAGATAAATATCTGGGTATGGTACATTTGGGTGATATTATTAAAAATCTCTACACTGATTTCCATATCAGCTGAACTGAATATACCTCTACCAGACTTGTATAAATGTTGTCTTCCATCAGCATTTGTGAAGCACATTTGTTCTTGACTGGCTGAAGTGAGATGTCCCAGATGTAGTTTTAGCTTATCTTTCATTGATGAATATTGTTGGTAAGTAATTTTCATAAATTGAGCATTTGTATTTTCTTTCTTGTGAAGTGTTTTATTAGTTCATTTGTTGATTATTTCTTGTTTGTTTTAGATTGTTTAGTATTCTTTTCAGTTCTTTATATACTCTAGGAAATAATGCTTTGTCAGAGATATTCATAGAAATATTTTCTCACATCTGTTGTCTGTTTCTTTTTTGCACAGAACTTGCTTATGCCTTAAATGTCTTTCTTACATTTTTCCTTAACAGTTTTATAGTTTTATGTTATGATCTTTGATTCTTTTTATGTTTAACATTTTACTAAAAAATATTCTTTAGATTAAGAATTTTATTCATCTATAAAGTGGAGTATGATTCTATTTTTCCCAGTCTACTCCCTGCATATTCATGAATATGTCTCTCATTGCTTGTCTGTATTATTTCATTCATATGTTGCTTTTGTTGTTTCAAATTACACTGTATCTTCTTTAAGTTGTTTGTAAATAATTATTATTTCTAATATTTTTTCTGGTTTACAGCTAATCCAATGTCACTGTCTGTCAAGAGAAGGTCCAAAATCCAGGAGGGGTTTAGTCCATATAGCCAAATGCTTTAGCTGGTAATTTGCATACTGGAATCTCAAGGAAGTAGGCTCCAATACCTTTGAAGGAATCAACTTGCCAGAGAGAGCAAGACCAAGTCAACAAACAAAGCAAGCTTCTTTCATGACTTTTATGTCTGTTAAGTAGGCAACCAGGAAAAGGTGTTACCCAGATTAAAGGTATATCTTCCCACCTCAAAAGATACAAAAGGGAAATGAGTCTCCCCACTTCAAATGATTTAATTAAGAAAACAATTCTCACAGCTATACTATTTGAGTTTTAATTTAATTACAAATTTAGTCATATTGACAACCAAGAATAGAATCACATTGGGGTTACTTACAGAAACAGAGATGACCAAAAGCCCACCACAACATGAGTGACAGTTTACAAAAGCTGGAAACCTAGAACACACTGCATACCCCGCACGCACATAAAATGTTGGAGAGTATCTTTATAGGTACCTGTCATCAAAACCTCTTGTGTCAGCTCTGTTCATTTCTGCTGCTTTGAGGAAGCTGGTGTGGCCCTCAAAGTGACTTGAAGCTTGGCTTGTATGAGTCTTCTTTGCAGCTCATCTCCTCTTAGAGTCTTCTTTATAGATTGAATTGTTTAAGGATCTCTTTACCTCAGAACTAATCCTTACCCTGTAATAGAGTTTCTTCATAAACTACTGGGAGATATGGAATTTCTAATATGCTGGAATTTGAGTTTTATGTTTTACTTTTTGTTACTGTGACAGATAAGGATCTAGGTTCACTTTTTGTCCATGTAGATATTATGTTTTTCAATAACCATTTGTTGAAAAGGGTATTGATTCTCATACCATATAATACATACATGATATGTGTAAACATAAACACATGATATATTTTAGATAATATTTATATTATCTAAAAATTGGAGAGGTAGAATATGACACAAATTGGAAATGTAATCATTTAAAGACACCCTTCCTACCTAAATTTACCTTGAGTTTAAGTATGGGAAAAATTTTTTCAAATAAAGTTATATAATATTAATAATTATAAATAAAATTATCTAACTCAAAATAAAACTAGTAAAATCAAATAAAAATACATTTAAATCTATAAATATATGAGCTATAGATTGCACTTTAGTATAATTTTGGAATTAAATTTGACAATAATTCATAAATAATTCACTCAATAATATGTAAAAATACTATTCTCAAATTGCTGTAAATGTTTAAAAACTAGTGAATCATGTAATGTACAGATATTCATGATTCCCAGAAGATTTATGTCATAGAAAATGTTAGATAAAGTCTTTATAATACAGCATCAAAATGTAATAAAACAGCACATTTAGGTTTATAAGTAAATTACTTGAATGTTTTACTAGTAAAAAATTGTGAACAATCAAAAATTAGTTTTATACATTACAATTTTTCCAGGAATGCTTATTTACAGATATATTGTACATTTATTTGAAAATCATACTTTGGAGGCATTCAGTATTTCATTAAAAATTGAAATTTTACTCATCAGATATTTTATTACTGGCTGAGATTACAGTCTGACAGATCAGAGTTTTTATAGGCAGCATGATTCTAGTCTCAAGTTTTTTGATACTGTATTTATGCAAGCCCTTGAAAAAATAAACAGCTGTTTTTAAGCTTAACATTCTGTTAAATGTCATTTTGAGCTTCATTATTCACTTACAAAAATAAGTACTGTCATTTGCTACAATGTTTACAAATGTAACTTTTTTTTCTTGTAGATGCAAAACACGTAGATTCTATTACTCAGTTTTATTTAACTTTCTAGAGCATTATGTTCAAACATAAAGGGAAGGAACAAAGACATATGATCAAGATAGACAACATAAATACAGAAATTAATTCTATAATTATATGGTCATTTCTTTCTAGAATTAGCCATGATTTTAATGTGAAATGGTGAAGATTTATATCCTTGTATAAGGTAGTATATAATTTATACCAAAATAATTATAATATAATCTGCAAGTCTATATGCATCTCTATCTATCTATCTATCTATCTATCTATCTATCTATCTATCTATCTATCGATCTATCTATCTCTATCTCTATGTGTGTGTGCGTGCATGTATTTTCTCATTAAACTTGTAAATAGAGTTAAAAATCAAACTTTGTTATCAACACTGCATATATTCACTTGTTGCCACAAGTTAGAAGATTTCCTCTAAATATACTGATGCAAAATGATTCACAAGCAATAACAACCACAGTAAACATGCCAAAGATCAAGATCCCTGACCATAGCTGTTGAAGCTGTGTACTAGAATTTTAGCATGACATAAGTTGTCTAGTTCAGTTATTGCCATGGAAGCAGCATGTGCTTCAAAATCAATTCTACTCCATAAAGCAGAAAACAACCCTGTCTACTTCAGATTTATACTGAGAGAAAATGCTCAGATGTCAAAGCAAATGTCACTCCTACAGTTATGAGATTAAAAATAGTGAAGAGCCATGCAAAATTGTTGAAGATTTATACAAAGTTTTATTTATTTTAATTTTGTTCCTTTTCATGTTGGCACTGGATGCCTTGGAAATGGAGGTAAAAAGGATTGTGTGTCACCTTGAAGGTAGTGAGAACCAATTATCATCTCTTCCGCAAAGCAGTGTCTTAATTACTGTGTTTTTATTGCTGTGCAGAGACACCATGACTAAGCTTGCTTCCATGAGAAAGCATTAAATTGGGAGCTTGCTTACAGTTTCAAAGGATTAGACCACAATCTTCATGAAGTAGGGTAGGGGTATGTTGGTGTTTGAGCAGTATCTGAGAGGTTTATACATTGATCCTCCAGTAGAGACAGATGTGACTGAATCTGGAGTAGGCTTTTGCAACCTCAAAGTTCACAAGCTCATCCAACAGTGTTGTGCCTCCTCTATCAAGGCTATACATACTCCAACAAGGCCATATATCCTAATCTTTACTTAGGTTCCATTAACTGGTGACCGATCATGTAAGTATATGAGCCTATGGGGGTCATTCTTATTCAAATCAACATAAGCAAGAGTGCTCTTAGCCACTTGTCAGGGGCAGCTTTGCTTACATACTGAAGTTCTAAAATAAGTCATAGACCTAAAGTCAGTCTGCTAACACAAAGTCTTGGGTTTCTGTGGAAAAACATTGAAACAGCTATTGTAAATAAGCAGCTTTGGTGGAAAATTTGCAGCCTAAATAGTCGTAGACCTTTGGTAGCCTTTGTAGATAGCACCAACATAGATAAGGACAAGTGAATCATAGACGGAGTCATAGTGTTCTGTCCCCTGAACCTTCACCCAGCTGACACTCTGTTCTGGAAGATGTCTGTACTCCCCCTGAACACCTACGCTCCTGTGTCATCCCCTTCCCCACATCCTGCCTTTTTGTGTATGTAACCCCAGTGTGAAAAAGTAAAAATTGAGATTTGATCAGCCTATAGACAGATCGCCATTTTTTGCCCTTTTTGCCTGCCCCCCCTCCCCCGGTTCTCTTTCAAGTAACCTCCCCGGACCCCTGCTTAATGCCCTGCTGGATGGGACAGCCACTGAGTCATCTCCCTAACCTCAAATATTTAGGTGAATTTTGTCAATTATTTTTTTGAAATAAGATTACATTACATAGATCAGGTTGACTTTAAATTTGTAGAAAGTGGTCCTTTTTTGCTTCCCATTGGTGGGTAAAGGAAGAGTCCACCATACCTGGCAAACCTGAAATTTACTTAAAGAAATGAAGAACAATGTTTATAAGTTTAGGTGGTAATTAATATTTATGTCCGTTAAATTAACTAATTTAATGGATTAGAATCCTCATCTGAGAAAATGTCCCTGTACCGTGTACACAATGACATCAGAGATCAGAACAGTATGTAGAATCACCTGGAACTAATATTGCGGGCGTTTGTGAGCTACTATGTAATTACAGGGAACAGAACCCAGATCTTCAGCAAGAATATCAAGAGCTTTAGGACACTCAGCTATCTGTCTTGCTCTTCACTTACTTTTAATTTGGAGCTAGAAGAGTGATTTACCTTGCCACAATTTTATCTTATAAATGAAACCACTGTACCTGTTTGTTGGTAGATCCATTTTACTATGCACAGTAAACCTCAGTGTCAGGAGGTGTGTGTGTACTGGGATTGGAGATAGTCCAGAAGTGATCACAGTCTGGGGACAGAAACTAAGAATAACTCATGTCTCCTGTTCCAATATTGCAGCATTCACTGAAGATTTTATGGTAACCAAAAAAAGTTGTCAACTGACTTACTTTTTAGATACTTTAGAGAAAACATCATATAGGAGTTTGTAAAAAGAAAGAAAGTCTCAATTACATTCGTCAGATGTTATCTAATGTCCTGTGATTGGTGGAAAATCCTGATCTGCTTTACAGATATGTTTGGGAAAAAATGTAGCCCATAGACACAGATATTTGAATATTAGCTGTCCAATTGCTTGTGCTGTATGTGTAGATGTGGCATCACTGAAAGAACTATATTACAGGCTTATAAAATAATTATTTAAAGTATTTTAACATAAATGCATCATTAAAACATCCAAAACAATATTTTGGACATTTAAATAGTCAAACACCTGACAAAATAAAAAGTAATCATAAAAAGAAGCCCAATAAAATGCAAAATCTTGTTAAGCTTAGTTATACATATACATAAATTATATATAATTTTTCTCTTTTCTGTGCTTTCCCTCTGTCTCTTGTTCTCTTCTTTCTCTCATTCTCCTCTCTTTCTCTCTCTCTCTCTCTCTCTCTCTCTCTCTCTCTCTCTCTCTCTCTGTCTGTCTCTCTCTCTCTCTTCCAGTTCTTCAAGGCATAATTTACTGTGCATCATCTTTTACTCTGTTCTGACACTGGATCAATCTAATTGCTTCATGAAAGTTTTATTATTTAGTTCAAATAATATTAACAGATGCATTAAAATGGAGTCTATAATATAAAGTATAGAATTTAAGCTAATTTTAAAGAATGGTAAAAAAAGAAATATTAAAAATTTGAGGTCTTGGTAGACTTTAAGAAATTTTGGAGGACTGATGTTTGAATGAGCTATGAAAATAAATGGTATCAGTCATTACTGAGATATTTCAAATCCAAATTTGAATAGCATACACTGCTCATGGGTAACCTGAGTTTCTGCAACCTGACTTGTGCACCAGGACACTGAAGAAAAGACTGACATACAGATACATTTACAAGCATGGTAGAGTCACATTATGTACTCTGTGATAGAGCCACAACTACAGAGTGATAACCTAGAACCTCAGCAGCGTATTTTCTAAGGACTAAATCATAGGAAGAGTTAGGTAAGCTCTAGTGGAGGTATCTGTATGAGAGCAGGCTCAGGCTGTAACCTTATGAAGGAGGAAGCAGTAGTCCCCATTTGTTTTTCACAGAATAATCTTTGGCACAATTGTCCACAGAACCAACATTTCCAGTTGTACCTAAAGAGAGCTTTCAATCTGTTGTTCACATTTTCATGTAAGAGATGGTGCAGTGAAATCTCCAAATTAGTCCCTGTGGTTGGTGAAAAGAAAGATTTATAGGAAATATGAAACTGCCATGTAACTCTCAGTGCTAGAGATAAAGAATAGCTATAGGCATATCAGGAATCCAAGATGACAAGGCCACCTCTCATGACAAAGACCATAGAAAAAAAAGCACAGCACCTCTTGCTATTTATAAAGAGCAGATAGCTGCAGCAAAAATGATGCTGTACAGGGGGAAATTTTATTAACAGAATTCTAACCGCTCATGCTCTGTGATCAAGAATTGATAAATGGGACCTCATGAAACTAGAAAGCTTCTGTAAGGCATAGGACATAGTCAATAAGACAAATTGGCAATCTACAGATTGGAAAAAAACGTCACTAACTCCACATCCAATACAGGGCTAATATCTAAAATATATAAAGAACTCAAGAAGCTAACCACCAAAAACTCAAACAACCCAATCAAAAAATGGGTTATAGAACTAAAGAGAAAATTCACAACAGAGGAATCACAAATGGCTAACGAACACCTAAGGAAATGTTCAAAGTCTTTAGTGACCATAGAAATGCAAGTCTAAATGACCCTGAAATTCTACCTTATACCAATCAGAATGGCTAAGATCAAAACCCTAGGTAACAACATATGATGGCAACAATGTGGAGAAAAAGGAACACTCCTTCATTGCTAGTGGGATTGCAAATTGGTACAGCCACTCTGGAAATCAATCTGAAGATTCCTCAGAAAATTGAAAATAAATATACCTGAACACACAGCGATACCGCTCTTGGGACTATACCCAAAAGATGCTCCACCATGCCACAGGGGCATGTGTTCCACTATGTTCATAGTGGTCTTGTTTGTGATAGTCAGAAGTTGTCAACAGCCCAGATATTCCACAACAAAAAAATTAATACAGAGACAAAATGACATGCATGGTATGTACTCACTAATAATTGAATATTAACTAAAATAAAAAAAAGTTCAGAATAACTAAGATACAGTCCACAGAACACAAAACGGTCAGCAAACTGAAGGGACCAAGTGAGGATACCTCAATCTACATGGCAGAGAGAAGTAAGTAACCATAAGGGGGGGATAGAGGGAGGGTCCTGAGAGGGAAAAGGGATGGGGTGGAGGAGGAGAGGGGAACATGATCTAGTATTAGGTGGCAGAAAAGGACTGAATCCCAGGGGTCAGCAAAAAGAATGGAAACAGAACTTCAGGAGGTAGGAGGGTAGGGGACCCTCTAGAATGCACCAGAGACCAGAGAGGCAAAAGAATCTCAGGACTCAAAGCAAGAGACCTTAGATGAAATGCCTGACAGTAGGGAGAGTGAAGTTATAGAGTCCACCTCTACCAAAAAGACAGGGCATCAAATGAAGGAGGGAGTTGCTATCCCACAGTCAAAACTCTGACCCTGAATTGTTCCTGTCTGAAGGAACTGCAGGGATGGAAAGCGAGAGGAGCCTGAGGAAAAGAATGTTCAGGGATAGGACCAAAGTGAGATCCAGCTCAAGGGAAGACCCCAAGGCCTGACACTTTTACTGAGGCTATTATGAAGTGCTCACAAAAAGGGACATACCATATCTGCCCTCCAAAAGACCCAATAAGCAGCTGAAAGAGTCAGATGCAGATATTTACACACAACCAACGGACAGAAGCTGCTGACCCCTGTGGTTGAATTAGGAAAAAGCTGGAAGAAGCTGAGGAGGAAGGTGACCCTATAGGAAGAACAGCAGTCTTAATTAACCTGGACCCCTGAGATCTCTCAGACTCTGAATCCCCAACCAGACAGCATGTACCAGCCGAAACGAGGCCCCCAACACATAGACAGCAGAGGACTGCTGGGTCTGGGTTCAGTCATAGAAGGTGCACCTAACCCTCAAGTAGCTGGAGGCCCCAGGAAGTTTAGAGGTCTAGTAGGGTGGAGCTTGGGCTTAGGACATCTTTGTGGAGACAGGGATGCAGAGAGGAGGTATGGGATGTGGAACAGTCAGAGGGTGGGTCAGTAGGGTAATAAAATCTGGAGTGTAAAGAAATTAAAAATAATAATAATAAAGGATGCCGTAATTGAGAACAGACTCGTGAGTGTTTGAGTGGCAGGAGGCAGAAAGAGTATTGTACTTCATGCCAGAAGATTCTGGTGTCTTTAAATGACCAAGGATCCTAGAAGTTAGTGAGGGCTTTGATAAGAGTTGCAGGTGTTTGCTACTAAACAGCTAGGTGACATATTTGACCTGAAGTAAGAGAAAGTATAGGAAATAACTCTTCCTGGCAGGCAGAAGCTCTGTACAGTTTTCTAAACATTACTAAGGATTTGCTCTGTTGGCCAACAATCCCTCTGAGTCCACCTTAAGCTGAGCTCAGACTGTCATTTCAGACATTCTCAGTGGTACTGCTATTTTGGGGATTTGGGATTTGGGATGTGACAATTTGCTCACGGCTTTCTCAGCTCCCCACATACAAACATTTTAAATGTGAAAAAATATTTTTCAAGTAGACTATCAAATGTATTGGGGCACCCGACAAAATCTGAAGGACAAATACACATGTACTTGAGGGGCCTGATGCTAACTGGGGTATTTTAAATTTACAAATTTTTGTAAAATTAATAAAGCACACAGTTTGTTTTTAAATTTTGTTCCATGTGATATTTTGTAAAACTTTGGAAAGAAATGAGGAAATGGTTCATTTGTCAGTGCCATTGTGTCTAACAGACACAATGCTGGCCATTTATTGTTACCCAGGTGACATCCTGCATTGTTGTGTATGTCTAGTCTACTATGATTGGTCTATTATCAGCAAAGAATGAACTAGGGAATTTTAGATCTATTTTAAGTCATAATATCCCAATATTAGTGCATGTTAGTATTTATAGTTTTTTCATACTGTACAAATAATTTTCTCTAGTTTAATTAGAAAAAATATATAAAATATTATAATTGGTAAAGACAGTCCAGAAGTTCCTCTATCTTGTATTTTTGCTAAGGCTATTTTAGGTTACACTGGAAGTTGATATCTTTGATAAAGAATCCTTTAGCAAATTATGCAACTCTATTCTAGAAACCCACAGTCAAGAGGCCCCAGTTAACTTATTTTCGTTTCTGTTAAACTGCTTGTTCATGCAAACCTTTTGTTGAGCATAAAGTTTAATGTCTATTAAATGACTTTTTGGGTAATGTCCACCCCCATCTTGCATCTGTAGAGCAAGGTACCAAGATGAACTGAAGATTATAAATATGTTGTTGCATCTTGACTTTAATTTTAACTTCATATTTTGAAAATGGGAATGCATTGATTGGTTTAGCTAAGGAAACCATTAAAAAACATTTAGATTATGTCAAATTTATGCTAATCTTGGAATCAGCAGTGATAATCTAGATGTGTCTTTACCTGATGCGTTGGTGAATTAAAATATATAAACACATATACATGTAAACATACACATCCACTCATTAGGAATTAAAGTACAAGTAGTGTAAATTAAAAAAAAAAAAGGTGCTGTAAAAAAAAAAACAGTGCTTCTAATACCTGTTACTGTGGGGCTTTGGGGCAGTGGGCTCCCTACCTGCATGCTACAGAAATTATAAGCAGACTATTTGATTCTTGGAAAAACAAGTTATCCAGTTCTGTTTTAGCGGCACAAACTTAAGGCAAATTCTTCTGCTTCACTTAAAAGAATGATTGTGATTACAACTTGTTTACAATGAGAGCTCCTATTTTCCTGCCCTGCAATTAAAAAACTAACACAGATAGCATTTGAGAAGTATTGCTAATTAATTGTTAATAACCTGCTGGGAACATAACCAAGACAGACACAAAATTGCGAAACTAGCTATCAAGTGTGTTGGAGCAGAAATGATTTAAAGATTTTAATCAGACTCCTTTGCGCAAAGTATTTATTTAGCTTGGCTACCTAAATGAGTCATTATAGAAAAAAAAAAGAATCTGAAAATGGCTCTGGCCAATCTTAGTTCCTAAAGCATTGATGTCTTTATACATTCTTGATTAATCTAATTTCCTGTGACTTAATTTCTTCATGATTTAATTTGGAAGATTTTTAAGGTTTATTTGTAAAATTATTCAATACTTTTATGATTTTTTTCCTTTCTGAAGCTAGAAAATCAGGATTCATAATTTATGTCTATATTATTCACTAATTATCATGTTTTATAAAACTTATTCAAAACAAATTTTGTTAAAAGGAATGTGTCATGCTGAAGAGATGGCCCAGGCGGTTCTATGCTTGATATATAAGCATGAAAATATGAGGCCAATTCCACAGAACCCAAGTGAAGCCTGCTATAATAGCATGCTTATCCAACACTCAAGTTCCTAAGGTTAACAGCATGAACAGCAGGATTTCTGGATCTTGAGCTAGCTGGTCATCATGTACAGTAGCTAACAACAGAGAAATATCCTGTCTTTAACAAAGTGAAAAACAAGGACTAACGCGTAAAGTTGTATTTTGGAGACTATATAAAAAGATTGACCTGCTATTTTCTTCTATTTTTTTTTTTTTTTTTTTTTTTTTTTGGTTTTTAAGACAGGGTTTCTCTGTGTAGTCCTGGCTGTCCTGGAACTCACTCTGTAGACCAGGCTGGCCTCGAACTCAGAAATATGCCTGCCTCTGCCTCCCAAGTCCTGGGATTAAAGGAGTGCGCCACCACTGCCCAGCTCTTCTATTCTTCCTTGTTATCTTTAGTATGCTTTATGTTTAGGCAAAAGTGACAGTACCATTGTTTTTATTTTCTGTGTCATTTATTATTAATTTTTTAAATTTTTTATGCTTTGTGTTTACATATTTCTTAAATTTCTTTTCAGTAGGCAGCTGGCTTTGAACTCATAGACGTCTGCCCGCTAGGCTCCACAGGTCCTGAAATTAAAGGCATGATGTACCATGCCTGGACTGTTCATTTTAATTTTAGTGTTTGAAGTTGGTGAACTTGATATCTTTGATATAAATTACTCTCACAAAACTAAATTTTTGAGATAAAAACTGATAACACCAGTCCATGCTATGATTTTCAGAGTCCTGAAAATTTTAAATTAGAAAACAAAAACCATGCTTGACATAATGCCAGTCAAACATGAATATTTTTTAGAAAAAGCAAAATGCATGAATAGAAAAGAGAAAATGCAAGATATTTATTTAAAAAGGCTAAATGGGGAATCAAGTAGTAAGGTGACAGTGTGTGTGCATATGTGTATGTATGCTTGTATGTGTATAAGTACATGTTCATGTACATTTATACGTATATGTTTGGAAAGATATTTGGGAAATGCAACAAGTCTTGAGATTCATACTAGGCATTATTTGAATGTCATGAATAGGCTGTGAACTTGATTTACATAATATAATATTGTTTTTAAAGTTTGAGATGTTTAGAGAGTTGGTTATGAATTTAAAAAACAAACAAGGCATCCAGTTGTGAGGGTAATCTAGGCCCACAGGGAATATTTGTTTATGTTTTTTCAAGACAGGGTTTCTCTGTGCAGCTCTGGCTCTCCTGGAACTCACTCTGTAGTCCAGACTGTCTTCAAACTCAGAAATCCACCTGCCTCTGCCTCCCAAGTACTGGGATTAAAGACATGAGCCACCACTGTCTGGCTCACAGGGAATATCTGAATGACAGAGAACTGTTTATGAAGGAATGGTTAGAAAATAATTGTCACTCAGCTTAGGGACATAATCTTGAATGGCAGAGGACTGTTTATGAAGGAATGGTTAAAAAATAATTGTCACTCAGCTTAGGGACATAATCTTGTAAATACATGGAAAGAAAGTTTAGTTTACAAATACAGTCTTTCAAATTTTATTGAAGAGACACTGTGAGAACAAAAGATGTATTGCTCTGCAGATATGAGCAATACATCCTTATCTATCTTATGAGTATCTACTTGGACTATTATTTTTGAGCACTTCTAGATGTTGTAAAGTTCCAAATCAACATTTTAGGCTACTTCTGTAAATTTTCCCAAAATTTTTAGTAGTTTATTCTTTACTGTTTTCATACTTTCATATTCTTTACTGTTTTCGTAATAGAACACAAACACTTAAATCATTTTATGTGTTTAACCCTTAATGTGCACATTCACAACATGTAACATTATTTGATGTTCACATTAAAATGTAAACAAACTGAATGGTGCTGCCACAAGCGTTTAATCCTAGCACTTGGGAGGCAGAAGTAGATAGAACTCTCAGTTCAAGGCTGTCCTGGTCTGAAAAGTGAGCTCCAGAACAATCAGGGCTACATAGAGAAGCTCTGTTACACAAAAAAAATAAATTAAATAAAAACAAAATCAAAACCAAAAAGCAACAACAAAAGACAAAACAAAATATCAAAAAGAAGAAAACGAGAAATTGCAAATGACTTAAGGTATATATGTTGTTTATATCAATTAAAAATACTTTTATAGAAAGTATACTGATTTAAATATAAAACTTTATATAAATGATAAAGAACTAGAAAATAAGTACAATACATTTTTAAAGTGCTGCCTATGTACAAAGTAATAAGTAAATCAGGTGTGGTCTTTATTATCTTAGATTTTTGTGGTGTTATATGAAGAAATACTCCCTACAATACAGACAATTGTAATCATTAATGTTCACTGCAAATCAGTGAATACTATAGCATTACATGCATGTAGTAAATTAATGAGGAGATCCTATTTAAATTATAGAAATGTATGAAGGCCAGATTCCTTTGATATAACTATTTTTTATATCATAACACCATTGGAAATGTGAAATTTAAGGATCCATAAAAACAAGGAACCTATTTATGTTCTAAAACGAAGGTTACAAAAACAAAAAAGAAAGAAAAGGCATTTGATTTGGAGCAATTGATTCAGAATAGGCATAATGAAAGGATTTGGTTGAATAGGGTCCTGGAAAATGGATTCACAGAAGTACAAAGAGACAAAGAGAAGAGATTTCAATGATAATACGTGTGATGAAAGAAGATCATCATGCAAATAGGGTAGAGATAAATGAATTGCTGAGAATTCAGGAAGAGATATTTCATTGTTCCTCTGGTCTTACGACTTCACAGGAAGATACAACAGAGCAAAGCCTGTTTTCTGTGAAAGAGGATGTTGTCAGAGTGTAGTCATTTGCATCCTTTGTGGTTATGTCAATAGAGTTCATTGAAGTACTTCTGTGGGTGAACAGGAGCACTTCATTATATTCAGAAGCTTAGGTTTTTCTAACTGAAAGATCCACAGAAATAAACATTGGAATCAATTAGTTGTAATATGAGAATGCTATAGAAAAACCAGAAGCAATTCTAAAACCCAAAAATCAATACAATCTTTTCTTGTATACCAACAATAAGCTATGAGATTCAATGGAAAAAAAGCTTCCATTCACAATAAAAAAAAAATCTTCTGGTAATATACATAAAAAGAATTAAAAATAATTCATTGGCAATAAATATATTTGTATAAATGATATTACTGAATGGGCATCTTAATAAAAATTTAAGCAAAATGATAATAATCTATAAATTTACCTTAACATTATATAATTGATATTTTTAATAAAATTTACAGGTTGCAAAGTTAATGTAAATTATAAAAAAACTGTTTAAAAATGTTTATTTATTCAATTATTTGTTTATTTGCAGGACATGGGAATTTCATTGTAGAAGTGTAGATGTCAGAAGAAAACTATTAGAAATGTTATTTTCCTACATCATGTACATTCCTGTGTCAAACTTACGTGTTCAAGGTTGGTATTAAGTGCCTACTCCCTGGACCATCTCACTAGAATTAAATAATTTTAATACAAAATTTCCTCAGATACATAAAAGTTGTCTAATTAGAATATCTTTATTATATGAAATATCATATATACATATATTTCTTCATAGAATATAAATATAGCATAGATAATAAATGTGATATGGCATAAGGAAAGGAAGAACCATTAAAGGAGAAGTTAGTAACAAAGTACAGCTTCTTCAATATGAAATATTAGCTTTGTGTTTGTTAATTAACATATGTAATTAATATATGCACCACTGTTATCCTTATCAGGAGGAAAGAGGAGGAAGCACATTGTTCTGTTCATGTATCCCCTCGATATAATACTAAAGTAGTGCATGACTATAACATCTACTGTCATTAGAGACTTACTGGGAAACACTAAAAGATCCACTAATCTTTGTTAACTATGTGGAACAATCTTTTGTCCATGTTGCTAAGTGAAAAAAGCTAATGTGAATTAGAAATGTATTTGTGCATTTCTGATGCATGCAAGACATGGTGGGTAAATCTGGGCAGTGAAATGATTATTGCTTCTCAGTGACTCAGGTGGCTGTCATCATTAAACATTAAACATAGCATTTGCAAGCAGCACTCTGTGAAAGGGTCCTGATGGATAAGTTACATTAAGTGCTTAGTGAATTGCCTAGAATTGTACAATACAAAATAGAAACTGCATCTATTGATATGAGCCAAGCATGATACAGTAAGATTTGTTCAGCAATTTTAACAAATATGATACAGTATGAAAAATAAGTGGGACAGCTTTATGTACATATGTGCACCTTTTCTTTAAACTTAAAATCAAAACCATAAGCAATAGGTTAATAAACATTAGGGTTTATCTTCTCCTCTTTATCTAGAGCTGTAGCAAAGGGTGTCTCATAGTAGTTGGGAAGTTAGCTTCTAGAAGTTTCCAATGGTCAGCTACTGTAAGAAGAGCTCTTCTCATGTTTTCGTGACCATGAATTGTCATTTTTCAGCTGAATGACATCTCACAGGAGAGTATTGAAGTACACTAAAACCCCTGCACTCCCAAGTCATCTCCAAACCAATCTAGTAGACAAACACGTTTTGTTATTTCTTAGATGAGGATGTATTAATGCACTATGTACAAATTAGACCAAGGATGATAGCATCTTAAGCATTTTGTACTTTAAATAGATTCAAAGTCAGTCGAGTAAAGAAAGATAAAGCAAACCCTTTTTTATGTTATAAGGATATGGTCAAATATTAGGGAAAATAGCATGAGCCAGCAAAGTAACATCCACTGCTGACTGAAGAAAAAAAATAAGTGAAATTATAAATATTTGACACTGCAACCTTCAAACAGGTTTTAAACATTTATGTAAATATGTAGACAATTGTATACATTACACAGCTCGGAGCAAGAGACAATGAGTATATTAGAAGTTGGCAATTTTACATATTAATATCTACTGTTTACTTCAGTTACAACATTTTATATTATCTAAAAGCTGGTTTTCAAATGTTTTTAGGCTATATATTATTGTATATATGAACCTAGCAGTAGAAATGTCACATCATCCATGATAAATGTGTTCACATGCACTAAGCAATAGAGCATGTCTGCCCTTATAAAGAAGAAAGTAATTATTCTAGAAAATTATTGTGACATTGTGTTCTTTTTAGAAAATTGTATGACGTACATTGTTTCAAGTTCTCATTTGCTTTAAATGTGGAATTGTGTGTGCTTCAATTTATTCTGTTTGCTTCCATCAACCAAAATGAATATAATTCTATGAGAGAAATTTTTATTTTGCTGATTTTTATTTTAAACACTTTGTATATTATTTCTCTCTAGATATGAAACATATATTGTGTTCTGAGTAGTTCTCAGAATTTTTTCTTTCTGTCTTTCCATGATTTTTATTGCATTTTGACAGTTTGTTTCTGCTAATATTCATTTTTAGACAATGTTATCCAAAGTTTTTACAAGGTATTTCTCAAGGTCAAATATAGATAAATACAGCAGGCATTCTCCCACAGTGCCTTGTTATATATACAACACTCATCTGTCATATTCTGGGGCCTAGATAAAATGTATATTTCCTTAGGCATTGGGAGTTAGTGATAGTAGGCTGGAGAGTTAACAACAGTTATCTAAAAATTTCACTCTTGACATCTAATTTAGAAAACTTTAGTGATCTTCTGTTTTGATGTCTAATGATATAGAAATATACTCCAATGCTTGACATTATAGTTTATACAGTTTTCACTAACACACACACACACATACACACACACACACACACACACACACACACAAAGAAACAATGTTAATGTAAGTTTTACATAAAGATATGAAAAACTATTTTCTGGCTGTCATACTAGCTACCTACAGTTCTAACTTTTTAGTGGCTGTGCCTAGACAATGGCAATTTTAATGTCAGCCTAGCAAAGTAGTTGTGAACTGTGGCAGCTACAGTAATGACCATTCTGTCAAGTTAGACCCACTAATGTTGAAATGAATGAGGTAACGCCATACTGCACTAACTTTATTTTGTGCTTACCTGTACACTTCTCAGCCTTCTACCTCCCGTCAGCTTCATTTCCTTTGGCAATGATTATGAGCCTTCCCATGACCTTGACCATGGTCCAAAATATTTCTTAGCATTTGTAAAATGTTGCTGAGCTTTACAAAAAAAAAAGGAAATGTTTCTGGGCCGCCTCAAATTCATCACCAGTGTATCCCCCACCCCAAGTGAACACTGATGTGATTGTGGCTTTATCTTTTAAAAATTCTGTATCTTTGAACTTGTGCACCAAGAGACTTTTTAGAAACACAAACCCATTCTTTGCCTGTTAATTAATAAAAATACTAAAAATGTGAATTGACTTAATCAGCATGGTTGACAATAACTATTTTGTGCTGGTCATTTTAATATAATAATGATTTGGGACCTACCATTATCATTCTGATCTGACTGAAAGCCTCTTTCTGGATTCTCGAATCCAGGTCTGCTACTGTAAAACAGTAGAAGAACCTATGAAAGAGTGTTGTGTGTGGGGAGCCGACAGAAGATGGCCATCATTCTTGTAGCCATCTTGAGCCATATACCCTGACAAGAGACTTGTTTACAATAGCCTACAACAGCTGAGCAGACTCTGATAACATCTTGTTTTAGATAACCAGGATTTTCTCTTGGGTGTGTGAGACTTAAAGGTGTGATTTAGAGATAAGACTTAAAGGCATGACTTAAAGGGATGACTTAAAGGTGTGGCTTAGAAGTGAGATATATAAAAGGCTAGAGGCAGACAGAAGAAATTATTAGACACTTGGACTTGAATGAGACTCGAGATTAGGACTTGAGTCTAGAAACTTGGAAGAAGAACTTGGAACTGGGAAAGAGACTAGCAACTTAGAACTAAGAATTAGACAGTTGATACTTGAGACAGGTAATTTAGGACTTGGAAAAAGACTTGGAGAAGAACTTGGTACTGGGAAAGGGACTAGCAACTTAGAACTAGGATAAGGACTTGACTTATTACAGCTGGAACTAGGATTAGGACCTGACACTTGGTACTAGGAACTAGGGACTAGGAACAAGAAACTTGGAGAGAAGAGAGACGGAAGAATAAACAGAATTGAATCACACTCTGTCTGGTCTCCATTCTTAGCATTCGTCCTCACTCTCTCTCTTGCTGAACCCCGACCAGCGGACTGGAGCAGCTTGGGGCAGTGCAGGCTCTAACAATTTGGCCCCCAAACTTTTGGCAGTGCGTGTTCTAACACCGATAGAGCAGTCTCTGACATTTTGGTGCCCAAGCGTGGGGCAGCTCAGGCTACAACATTTTTGTCACATTTTTCCTGTTGATATATATTGAACAAAACTCTACTCATATCTGACAGGGAACTTGTGACAGACCAAAGAATGGGATACCTTCAAGATCCAATTAATGAACCAATGAGTTATACTTGGGTTACTCCTAAAAAAATATAGATGGGAATACTTACTGAAAGGCACATTAAGGACTTAATGACAGAAGTGTCAAAAAAGCCAAACCTAACAATCACAAAACCTGAAAACCTGAAAACCTGAAAACCTGGAGCCACTGTGCAACTTGGCAGATGAACTCATTGTAGGCTCACATTACAGATGTTTTCTTAGATTGAGCCTCTTTCTGAAAACTCACCCTCTCCTTCCAGGCAGCTCCACTTATCTGACAGTGGCTCGCAGCACTCTTTGCTAATTCTTAATGCTTAGAAACTGAGGGAATGTATGACTCTGGTTACTTTCAGGATTTCCCTGAAGTGAGTTTGAATTGTTACTTCCTGTTCCTAATTAATTAAATGCTTCCCTTCCTCTTAAAACATCCTGTTGTTTCATTTCAAGCCTTAAAATAGTCTGTTATTTTACCTACTATATAAAACGTAGTTTCCCAATGACCTGTCCTTCAAGATTGATAGAGAAAATTGCTTTACAATAATGGAGATGTAATAGACCATAGACCCTACTACAGTTATTTTGTTAGACATGATACCAAATGACATTCTAAGTATTTAACTTTTTACACATTTTAAACCCCCATCAGAGAATCATCTCTTGATAACTGATAAAGTTAATAGACTTACAACTAGTCAAGAAGCAAGGGTATCATTCTTTGTCCCAATATCATCATTTCTCACCAATCACTCTGGCAGCCACCATACTCCTTCAGCATCCTGCAGAAAAAAAAAATACATACATCCTTCCTTCTCCATATTAAATATGTGATCAGGACCATGCCATATGCCAGTAAGTAAATCCTTCCTTTTCACATAGGTATAAATATCCCTAGTTGACCCGTGAGCTTGCTGAGTCCTCTGACAATGATGACTGGGACGCTGTATTAAACATATGTTCCTGATCCACCTTTACTTACTTATATCCCAAATGGGACAAGCTGCCTTGCCTCAAGTTTTTAGAAGTTGTGGGACAGAGAATCTAAAAGTGAAGTTATAATAACTCTGTATTTCACTTAAATGGGACCAATTATTCGGACTTTATCATGGAATGCTCTAGAAATCAATCCAATATTGGAAATAATAGTCTTCATATGGATGACTGGTTCTGGACAATTTCAGAGACATATTTGGAAGTTAGCTGCAGTTCTCTATGATGTTATGTTAGTAAGAGATAAAGGTGTGACAGGATCTGGATTTCAAAAAAGTGTTAGTACATGTGTTAAAGCTCTTTTAAATTGTCAAGTTAAAATTATTTTTGTTTCTTCTACAGTATTTAATGTAAATGGCATTGATTGTAGACTTTCTAATTGTGTTTGTCTGTTGAAACCTGGCATGTCTTTTACAGGGGTCTATCAACCAGCTTTTTTTCCCTGAGTATTACAGAACTTTGGTATTCTGTAAAAACCGTGTCCTGGGAACACTTTTATTTCTGCCAATCATGTTAAAGCTTGTCTTTAAGAAAATCAACACTTTGGCAGCCAAAGTATATGGCTTGAAACTGAAAGTGGATGTCCAGACATTTATTAATTTAACAGACTGGCAAGCCAAAGATGGGTATGATTCTACACAGGGCCTTACCAGCCAAAGACAAAAGTGCATTGCTTTGGATAATGCATATTTCAAGATGGGTATAAAAGCATTTTTGTCAGAACAACTTAAGACAGGCTCAGGCTTGTTTATGAAATAAACAAGAGGGAGAAGTGGAGAACATTTGGGGCTGCTTGACAAGAATATGACATTGGCCAAGGACAAGGAAATGGGCTCCTTTACAGGAATCTGACATTAGGATAGAGCAAAGAAGTAACTTCAGGCAGGAATCTAAACCCTAGGCTAGAACAAAGAAGTAGGCTTCAGGTATTAAAATGACTTTGTGCTAGGACTAGGAAGTAGGCTCAGATACTTTGGTCATCCTGATAAGTGAGCATGAAACTTTGTTTATTGTTTCGCTTGTTCTTTGACTATTTGTGTTTATTGTCTTGCTTGTTTCTTGACTATTTGAATCTATTCTATTGCTAGTTCCTCAACTTAGAACTGACCTTAATACTTGAATGTAATTAAAATGGTATAAAAGCAGATTGGGAAAAAATAAAAAATAAATGTAAAAAAACGCAGGGTTAAGTGACTGAGGTGTGTTCAATCTCAAATGGAGCATCTATATCAAACTTCCTCCTCAAGTCTCAAAGACACTTGTGAACAAAAGGACAGGAAAACTTCAAGGTCCAGAAATCAGAAAGCCCTATGATGAGACAATATTTTTTGACATGAAAGTTCATGACTCACATGAAATCACATGAAATCTGGTTGCCTACACAAGACCTATGGTGATCAAACCAGGCAATACTCTAACACAGAGAAGAAAGAGAAACATAAAACCTCTCTTCTACCTGAGAAGCTGTTGGTGTTGTAGTTGTTAGAAGAGAGAAAGTAAGTTTTCTTGGGCCATGAAAGTAGTAAGCTAACTATACTCCAGAATTTGGTTTCAGATACATGTTTACGCACGCAGCACTAACTGGACACTGTGGATTATATGTGATTATAAAAAAGTTCATTGTAGTACTGTGTTTACTCTTCATGATTGATTATCTTAGCTCTTCATGGGCTTATGGGTTGCCATACAAAGTGTAAGGTTTTATTATTGTTGATGAAGCTTTTGTTGTTTTAATTACTTCAAAAAATTATGATGAAATTTTGAGGAGGTTATGTTGAATCAGTAAATCTCTATTGGTAAAACAGCTGTTTTAATAAACTAAGAACTAAAGTATAAATCTATAAGTACTGAAAGTCTTCCATCTTCTGATACATTTCTTTCTTTTGTTTTTAACCATTTTAATGTTTTCATGGTACAGTTGTTCTCTCAATTTTTTGTTAGGATAATTCCAATATTTTTGGAAGCTATCATTAATGTGGCTGTTTCCATGAGTTGTACACACTGTGCTTTCATTGGCATACAGGAAAAGCACTGATATTTCTGAGTTAATTTAGAATGCTGATAATTTGCTATAAATGTTTGCCAGCTGTAGTAGTTTTGTTGTAGCATACTTACGTACGTACTGTTTGTTTACGTTCATATCATCTCAATGTAAAGACACTTTAACGTCTTCCATCTTCTGTTTCTTGTCTTTTCTATATCCTTCTCTTGTCTTATTCATCTTATTCCAGTCAGATCAAAAAACAAAACAAAACAAAACAAAACAAAACAAAACAAAACAAAACAAAACAAAACACAGTTGTCAAAGATGTGGGAAGAGGCGACTCTATGGAAAGAATCAGGTTACCAGGCTTGTGTATACATGCTGAGCAATCTATTTTATACTAACTTTAAGATCAAATATGAAAGCTTTATAAATGATATTTTTTTGAATTTTAGGAGCACAAGGATATCAAATAAGTTACTGATTACAATAGACACTGCTTGTTTATTTTTGAATGCCCATTTGGTTTGTGTCTTGAACTGGCTTCCTCTATGCTGTGATGCCTTCAAATCGGCAAGTGATGAAGCTTCAATGTCTCAATGATAGACAATTAGTGAACCAAGACAACTGTGGATTTAGACTGGTTCTTGTGTTGCTTTCATGCACCAAAGTATTTTTCTGACATGATTTTAAACTTACTTTTTACTTATACATAATCATTCTTCCTTTTCCAATGTACTTTATGTGATAAAATACAGTATAATTAATAGAAAGACATATAAGAAATTCAAGTAGTTAAAAATACATTTTAATACATATCTACATCAGTGTCATAGTACTGATTTTGAAAATATTTTCCATGTTTTAATTCTGAATAGAAATATTAAGATTTTACAAATGCCCCTATTTCAGAACTTTTTAAAATCCATGTCAGATTCCATTGAAGATCAAAACTGTGCCTTAAGATGATGTGGAATTTTCAATAAAGATAGTAAGCAATTGGCTAATTTCGGAGCTATTTATTAATCATTGAAATTTGTAATATTAACATTAAAAGTAGAAGTAAGATTTAAATTGAAGAAACTGTTCTGCAACCCATCTTTTCCTTATTCACTGTCTTAGTTCTAGTTATGATTGCTGTGCTGAAACCCTGTGATCAAAAACAACCTGGAGAGAAAAGAGTTTACTTAGTTGACACCTTCATATCACTGTTCATCAAGGTGATAAGGACAGAATCTCAAAACAAAGGCAGGAAATTGGAGGCAGAAATGTATACAGAAGTCACAGAGAAGTGCTGCCTACATGGCTTGATCATACTGATTTTTTATATAACCCAAAACCACTGGCGCTGATGTGGCCTTACCCATGTGGACTGAACCTTTCTGCATTATTATCTACGTATGAAAATGCCCTGAGGGTAGCAGTAGCCTTATCTTAAGGAAACATTTCTCAGTTCAGGCTTCCTGAACTCACAAATGACTCTAGCTTATGTCAAATTGACATGTAACTAGCCAGCACACTTATTTGAGGTTTACTTTATAGATATTTAGTTTATATGTATATTTCTGCCAAAATGATATGTGGAAAGAAAGCAGTTCAAAATAGGCTATACCAAGTTCCCTTAATACATTTTTTGAATAATATGTCTAATTTGTAAGGGCTATCAATAAAGCTAAAATAAAGGAAATGAAGGTATTAAGTACATACAAATCAATGTGTTTTTTATTGTTAGTCATAGAAATAGGTAGAATAACAATCATTTAAGTGATGGTACAGATTCATAACTGTCAAACTTTAAAAATGTTTTTTTTTTTGTATACTTAAATTACTTTCTTCAGAGAATGTTGTCATTTATAATTTGTTTCAGAGGGAATATTCTATAAATGCTATAATCTCAAAGTTATCAGAGTAATGTCTAGTGAAACAGTCTCTACTGAACAGATATTGTGTCCTTAAATGGCTTTCAGTTATTGAGTTTTGTATTAGAGAAAATAAATATACAGAAGATTATTGACTCAACAAAAGCTGTGATGGGTTCAAGCATTTCACTTGTCTTAACAGCCAATCCCTGGAGTACCTATTTGATCAATGCATAATCATTTCCATTCAGATGAGTCTGCCCAAATAACTAGAATGTTCATTTTGTGGTCCAGTAATTTTGGTTGACTTAATAACACAAGTAGAACGACTATGAATAACTATGCAGCATCCAATTAATTTCTTGGTGATAGATTTTCATAGAGTCAATCTCATTGACTGTATAGCACCAGATACGTTTAAGTTCTATCACATAGTCTAGAAGAATTTGTTCCAAAAAAGATTTTCAAAAACTATAAGGACTTCTTTGCAGACGTATTTATACATAAAATCCTTTAAATCACCTTCATATAAAATTAAGTTGTGGATTTTATTACATAGTGATACATTAAGTTTGTTTAGACTTTGAGCTATATTTATATTTGCAGATGAAACTGCAATGTTGTAAATAATATAAATAATGTAAACAATATACATATAGATACATAATGTAATACTGTAAATATGCCGTATAATGTTATAAATTATGAAAATTTTCAAATTCTGGTTCAAGTTATAAACTGGCATTATTATTATTTTGTTAAAGGTGGTTGTTTAAAAAAAGAGACAATAATTGTAGAGTATTATATGATGAGAGCCATGCCAGATAATATGCTTCTATTTAATATAAACCTTGTTATGAAGATATTAAAATAACATTTATTAAATAATTAGAAAATTGTTTTTAATCACTTTACATATTGTATTTCTAACAGATTTTAAGTAACTTATAAAAATAATTTTTCCATTGTTCATTTTAAAATTATTAAACTCTAATTATGATAGTAATTTATTTGTGTGTCATTTAATATTACATATACTGCAGTATTTTTGGTGATATGGCAACAGAGATACTATTTTATTTTTCACAAAGTTATGCTAAAATGTTGTGGTAAAACTCTATAATTCAAGAATTTCAGAATCAGAGTTCAAATTGAGACTCTGAAAAAACTGTATATTCTATAATAAACAGGGCCACAAAGCAAAACACTGTTTATTTAATTATGAAAATATGTATATAAAAATTAACCGAATCCAATTTTGCCTACTCATTTTTCAAAAGTAAAATATAAAGTTGTTTAATATTATAATGTAACAGATAACATAATTTTGTTAATATAAGTATGCTTTACCTACATATTTCTTTTACAAGTAACAAATATTTTATATGATAAAAATTATTCAGTATTCAATAGCATGTATTTTTATATATAGCATTCATTTGTTTCGAATGTAACTCTACTATAATGTAAAATGATTCCATTTTATTAGAGTGTATAGTTTTAAGGCAATTAATTGCAGTGTTGAAATATAACACTGAGAAACCATTCTGTTTATATTTTATCAAAAATCAAGACAGCTCGCAATTTATAATTTACCATTTTTACTTTGATTTGCTAAGGAATGAAAGCAAAAGAAAATAGCTTTGTCTATGTTTTACAGCATAGAAATCAATATTAATAAATCAGTGTCAATAATACTATATTGCAAACTCTATCATATTACTAAGACGTGTGACCATAACATGTGGGATGTATTTTATCCTTTGCAGCAGGAAATGTAAAATTGAGCTTTGTGAAGCATTTTTTATTACAGAGCACTGTTCCCAGTCAGTCAAACTGTTTTGGTTTTGTATTTTTTTTCTTTTGTGGGGGAGATTGTTGTTCCTGGAGATATCATTTAGGATAACATTTTTGTACATAAGACTTAGCCTGAAGGTTGACATTTTTCACAGTTTTAAACATTTTCCAGTTGTTTCTGAGTTCAAAGTAAAAAGAAATGTCTTCTGTTTATGAATTTCCCAAGATAGCAACTCCCATATCTACCTTTCATTTGAAAGGAAATGCCAAACTGTGTCCAGCATGGACTTGAGCATATTGGATCTATGCATTCTGGAGTCTAGGGATGATAGCCTAGTGTATACAAGGATTTCTGATCCCAGCATCAGGTGAGGCAAGATATGTTTCTTTTCTCAAATATTGCAGAGTGTAAAATGACTAAGATGTGAGCAAAACTCTGCTTCATATATATTATGAAAACAGCATTTTTTTTTATTTTGATGAGGCCATAAGGTAGACAATATGTCTGTGGGTTTAAAATGATAACTTTACATCTCATTTCTAGTTTCTCATGCTGTCTGACTGAATGAATGATAGCCAGGAACAAAAATCAGCTGATTTTGAATAGGACTTTTGGAGAAAAATAAATAAATTTGAAAGTAGGGAATGAATGAAGCTTGTTTTTGTGGGAAGTGGTAAATTTGGAATTTGGAAAATAAAATACACAAATAGGAGATAAAACAAAATCTTAAAATTTTTATATTATTTGTGACTGTTCTGAAGGGTGTCATTTCCCTAGTTTCTTTCTCAGCCTGTTATATTTTGAGTAGAGGAAGGCTACTGATTTGTTTGAGTTGATTTTATAACCAGCAAATTTGCTGAAGTTGTTTATCAAGTTTAGGAGTTCTCTGGTGGAAGTTTTAGGGTCACTTAAGTATAATATCATATCATCTGCAAATAGTGAAATTTTGACTTCTTCCTTTTCTATTTGTATCCCTTTGACTTTCTTTTGTTGTCTAATTTTTCTGACTAGGACTTGCCGTACTATATTGAACAGGTAGGGAGAAAGTGGGCAGCCTTGTCTAGTGCCTGATTTTAGTTGGATTGCTTCAAGTTTCTCTCCATTTAGTTTGATGTTGGCTACTGGCTTGCTTTTACTATGTTTAGGTATAGACCTTGAATTCCTGATCAATAAAGTGAAAGATCTGTATGACAAGAACTTCAAATCTCTGAAGAAAGAATTTGAAGAAGATCTCAGAAGATGGAAAGATTTCCCACGCTCTTGGATTGGCAGGATTAATATAGTAAAAATGGCCATATGGCCAAAAGCAATCTGCAGATTCAATGCAATCCCCATCAAAATTTCAAATCAATTCTACATAAAGATAGAAAGATGTGGGTCCCTTTATCTGGGAGGTTTCCCATGACGATCCCCCGACTGGGAACAGGGTGAGAGCAAGGAGGGCTCGCTACTGTCTCCAAGCTGCCTCCGGCCTGCATCTCCACTGTCTGTAGGTCTCTGGTCTGGCCTGATGTTGGAGTTTGAGGCCAAAGGACACACAGTGTGAGCAAGAGGGGAGATTGCCTGCCCCTGCTGCTGCCTCTGGTGCCATCTCTGACCGGGTCTTTCCCAGGTGTTGCCCTGTCTCTCCAGGCCTGGGCTGGGCCGATAAGGAGCCAGCTAGCTGGCAAGGAGGCAGCTTGGTGTCTCAGGCAGGTTCTGGAAGAGCAGGGCTCTCCCCAAGTATTACAGCTCTCATGACAAAAACTCTCAGACACAAGGATGATTCTTGAGCATGCACACTTTACTTCCCCTAAATAGATCCTTATATACAGTTTTGGGGTTGGTTAGGGTCTGACAGCAGATAATGTCTATTGGCTTGATCTGAGAGCTTGGGATACCTCATCTGCATGTGGGAGAGCCTGAGGGACCGTTCCTCATGACTGAGGGTCATAAACCTCTCTGTGGGAGGGATTGTTGGAGGAATAAAACTAACTGAAAAGAACCAGGGCCTGGGAGAAGAGCTGAACTCCTACCGTACAATAAAGGTTCCGGGGTTCAAAACTTATGCTCAACCAAACACCCAGCCACTTCTCACAGCCCACTGCCCTACAGAAAGAGCAATTTGCAAATTCATTTGGAATAACAAAAAAACAAGGATAGCTGAAACTATTCTCAACGATAAAAAAACTTCTGAGGGAATCACCATCCCTGACATCAAACTATACTATATAGCATTAGTGGTTAAAATTGCATGGTATTGGTACAGAGACAGGCAGGAAGATCAATGGAATAGAATTGAAGATCCAGAAATGAACCCACACATCTATGATCATTTGATCTTTGACAAAGTAGCTAAAACCATCCAGTGGAAAAAGGACAGCATTTTCTACAAATAGTGCTGGTTCAAGTGGAGGTCAGCATGTAGAAGAATACAAATCAATCCAGTCTTATCTCCTTGTACAAAGCTCAAGTCCAAGTGGATAAAGGACCTTCACATAAAACCTGATACACAGAAACTAATAAAAGAGAAGGTATGGAAGACGCTTGAATACCAAGGCACAGGAGGAAAGTTCCTGAAGAGAACACCAATGGCTTATGCTCAAAAATCAAGAATTGACAAATTCTCATAAAATCGCAAAGCTTCTGTAAGGCAAAGGACACTGTCAATAAGACAAAATGGCAACCAGCAGTCTGGGGAAAAGTCCTTACCAATCCTACATAGGATAGAGGGCTAATAACCAGTATATACGAAGAACTCAAAATTAGACTCCAGAAAACCAAAGAACCCTATTAAAATGGGGTACAGAGCTAAGCAAAGAATTCTCAACTGAGGAAACTCAAATGGCCCAAAAGCACTTAAAAATGTTAATTATCCTTAGTCATCAGGGAAATGCAAATCAAAACAACCCTGCGATTCCACCTCACACCACTCTGAATGGCCAAGATTAAAAAGTCATGTGATTGCAGATGCTGGAGAGGATTGCAGAAAGAGGAACACTACTCCATTGTTGGTGGGATTGCAAGCTGGTACAACCACTCTGGAAATCAGTCTGGTGGTTCCTCTGAAAATTAAACATAGCATTACCTGGGGACCCAGCTATACCACTCCTGGGCCTATACCCAGAATATACTCCAACATATAACAAGGACACATGCACTACTACATTCCCAGCAGCCTTATTTATAATAACCAGAAGCTGGAAAGAACCCAGATATCCTTCAACAGAGGAATGGATACAGAAAATGTGGTATATTTACACAATGGATTAATACTAAGCTATTAAAACAATGAATTTGAGAAATTCTTAGGTAAATGTCGCTTCTCTATCCGACCAGCAGAATAAGGCAATGACAACCATGTTCTTCTTCTAACGGTTTATTCAGCTATCCCTGTACAGTGATCTTCTTCCCTCTCTCCTCCGCTCCTGCAGCCCCTTATAAGCATTGCCTTAAACCTATCAGCAGGTGCCACGATGTCACTATTAATTGATCACACTCAATGACGCGAGGTAAGGCCATCTGGTAGCCACACCTCTCAGCACGGGCATGCCATATATGGTCTCAAGCAATGCCTATGCCAAGTGTCATCTTGTAACAGCAAGAGCGGAGCCGCTTCCCACAGGTAAATGGATGGAACTAGAAATTATCATCCTGAATGAAGTAACACAATCACAAAAAAACACACGTGGTATGTACTCACTGATAAGTGGTTATTAGCCCCAAAGCTTGCAATATCCAAGATACAATTTACAGAACACATTAAGCTAATGAACAAGGAAGACTAAAGTGTGGGTGCTTTGGTCCTTCTTATAAGGGGTAACAAAATATGCATGGGAGCAAGTATGGAGACAACTTACTCCACCTGGGTATCCATTTCTTGTGCAGTTACCAAAGGTAGACACTAATGTGGATGTCAGGAAGTGCATGCTGACAGGAGCCTGATACATCTGTCTCCTTAAAGGTCTGTCAGAACCTGACACATACAGAGGCGGATGCTCACAGCTAACCATTGAGCTGATCATTGTGTTCCCAGTGGAGAGAGAAGACTGAAGGAGAGGAGATGGTTTGAGGTCCCATGGGGAGAGCAACAATACCAACCAAGCAGAGGTCCCAGAGTCTAAACCACCAGCCTGAGAGCACATAGGGTGGAGCCCATGGTCCAGATCTATGGGTAGAGGATAATAATGTCAGGCATAGGTGGGTGAGAAAGACCTTGGTCTAGTGAAGGCTGGACACCCCAGTGTGGGGGAAATCATGGGGGGGGAGGTGAGAGTAGGAGAGTGGGTTGGGGTATATCCTCATAGAAGCAGGAAGAAGGGGGATGGGATAGGGGTTCCTGGGTGTTACGGAAATGGGGAAAGGTAATTACATCTGAAATGTAAATAAAATATCTAATAAAAAATTTTAAAGAAAACTTAAAAATTATATTATCATTATTTATCTAGCATGCCAATAATATGGTCTTATGCTGCATTTCGTGTTTTCTTTTCTCTTTTTTAATTGGATATCTTCTTTATTTATATTTAAAATGTTATCCCCTTTCCAGGTATTCTCTCTAGAACACCCTATCACATGACTCCTCTTCTTGCCTCTATGAGGGTGCTGTACCACCCACTCAACCACTCCCAAGTCCCCCACACTGGGGAATCTAGCCTTCACAGGACCACAGGCCTTTCCTCCTATTGATGCCAGACAATGCCATTCTTTGCTACATATGGGGCTGGAGACATTGGTCTCTCCATGTGTATTCTTTGATTGGTGGTTTAGTTCCTGGTAGCTCTGGAGGGTCTGATTGGTTGATATTGTTTTTCTTCCTATGAGGTTGCAAACTCCAGCTCCTTCAGTACTTTCTCCAATTCTCATTGGAGTCCCCTTTCTAGTCCAAAGGATAGAAGTGAAAATCTGCCTTTGTATATGTCAGGCTCAGAGCCTCTCAGCTATATCTGGTTTCTGTCAGCAAGCAGTTCTTGGCATCAGCAATAGTGTGGTTTTGGTGTTTATATATAGGATGCATCCCTAGGTAGGGTGGTCTCTGGATGGCCTTTTCTTCAGTCTCTGCTCTCTACTTTGTTCGCATATTTTCTTTAGACAGGAGCTATTCTGGGCTTTCTTTGTATACTTTCAATTCTCTCATATTTAGACAATATCCTCAATAATTACTAGGATAAATGAATGAAAAATAAATGTTATGGGAGGCTCTTCATATCACAAAAGGCACAACTTAAAGATGAAATTTAGACAAGTTAAATATTTTATTAGATTATAACAATCTGAATCAGAAAATCAATTGCTAAAATGCATTTTTAATATCTACTGCAAATAGTTTTAGGGCTTAAATATCTTTTAAATATCCACTCCAATGAGGTAGTTGTTTTGATAATGGTTAATCAATTGTTGGTGTATAATATTTTACTGTAATAATTTAATGACTTATCTTTGAACATGTTTGAATTTATTTGAAGGTCCTTGTCATAGATTTTTCATGCTCAAAAATACATCTTAAATAAAAATATATCTACGCAATAATACCCATTATTTGATTTAATAGCATTACAGCATGGGGGTAATAGAAAAACACATGAAACCATTCTCTAAAAATAAAGTCTAAATAAATTTAATAAAGTCTAAAAATTAGAAGTAAAACTATCATTCTAATTAAAAATAGTTGCTTTTGAGTTGAGTACATGACCAATATAAGAGTGCAATTAATCTGATTAAATCATTAAATATGTGACTTATATAATGGCAAACAAAAGATGTATAATGCCTGTTTTCTGATGCTTACAGTCTAGAAGGGAAAATACAACAAATATGAAAAAGGTGAATGTATATTAACATTTGAAGAAGTAGGATCATGGTGTGAGAAAGGCAATGATGAAGATTATTGACATTTCCCTTCTAGGATACAAGGAAAACCTTCACTCTGTGATACCTTAAAAGATAAGGAGCCTTGTGTGAGTGTAATGAAAAAATAAATAAAGATTTCAGGAAAATGGAACAGTGCACCTAATTCTGTATAACTTAAAATTTAGTTATATCCAAATGAGTAGAGCTTTCAGTGGCATAGACACACACATACACACACACACACACACACACACACACACACACAAAAGCAGGAGATAAATTGTGTAGGATGGAAGAAGCTAGATGAAGTTGAAATTTAAGTTTAATGACATTGAACGTCTTTGAAGGGATTAAAGTAGGAAATCATATTTATGTTTGGAAGGTAGTGCACACCAAAGCTCATGGAATCATGCAGGTCATTATTTCAAAAAATTGGGGAAAAAACGAAAACAATTTAGCCACATATATAGCACAAAGAAAATGCTGAATAAATTTTGCTATCTGTATATAATGAAATTTATAGAGAACCATACTTAAAATATTGATGAATATTGTCTCACATAAATGAGTAATTTCTACGCATGCCAGGGAAGCATCTCAGTGCCTTGCTCAGGCAACGTGAGAAGGTTCTTTCTGCAACTGATGGGCACAAACACTGAGAACACAGACAGATTTTTTAAACCCCCTTTTAAAATTTAATATTATTTAATCTTTTTTTTTATATTCCAGACTTTATCCCCCTCCTGGTTCACCTTTTGACTGTTCCACATCCCATAACTTCTTCCCTGATCCCTGTCTCCATGAAGATGTCCCCACTTCATCCCCACCAGACCTTCACATACATATGGCCTCCAGTCTCTTAAGTGTTTGGTGCATCATCTCTGAGCCTACATCCCACAGTCTTCTGCTGTCTATGTGTAGGGGGCCTCAAAACACCTAGTGTATGCTGCCTGGTTGGTGGTTCAGTGTTTAAGAGATCTCAGGGGCCCAGGTTAAATGATACTGGTGGTCCTTTTACAGAGTCACCCTCCTACTCAGTTTCTTTGAGCTTTTCCCTAATTCAACCACAGGGGTCAGCAGTTCTGTCCATTGGTTGGATGCAAATATCTGCATCTGACTCTTTCAGCTGCTTATTGGGTCTTTCGAAGGGTAGTCATGTTAGGTCCTTTTTTGTGAGTGATCTATAGCCTCAGAAATAGTGTCAGGCCTTGGCACCTCCCCTTGAGCTGGATCTTACTTTAGGTCTGTGGATAGACCTTCCCTCCACCCCCCTTAGGCTCCTCTATAGTTCTATCCCTGCAGTTCTTTCAGACAGGAACAATTATTTGTCAAAGTTTTGACTGTAGGATGGCAACCTCATCCCTCACTTGATACCCTGTCTTGCTGCTGAAGGTGGACTTTACAAGTTCTCTCTCCTCACTGAAGAGTATTTTATTTAAAATTCCTCCCTTTGACTCCTGAGAGTTTCTCACCTCCTAAGTCTCTGGTACATTCTAGAAGGTCCCCCCACCTTCTACCTCTTGAGGTTGCTTGTTTCTGCTGTCCCTCATGGCTTCAGTCATTTCCCCCAACCCAATACATGATTATATTCTCATATTCTCCTCCTTGTCCTATTTTCTACTTGGGACTCTCCCTCCCCTCTCCTGTGATTGCTTTCTTCTCCCTCCCAAGTGGGATTTCAGAGTCCTCACTTATGCCCTTTGGCTTGTTAAACTTTTTGAGTTCTGTGGACTGTATTTTGGATATTCTGTACTTTTATTTTTTGTCTAATATCCATTGTGTAGTGAGTACATACCATGCATGTCCTTTGGGGTCTGAGTTCCCTGACTCAGGATGATATTTTTCTGGTTCTATCCATTTGCCTGCAAAACTCAGGATGTCTTCATTCTTAATAGCTGAGTAGTATTTTATTATGTAAATGAACCACATTTTCTGTATCAATTCTGTTGTGGGAAATCTGGATTGTTTCCAGTTTCTGGCTATCACAAATATGGCTTCAATAAACATAGTAGAACAAGTGCCCCTGTGGCAAGGTGGGACATCTTTTGGGTACATTCTCAAGAGTAGTATTGCTGAAGCTTCAGGTATATCTATTGCCAATTTTCTGAGGAATCTCCAGATTAATTTCAAGAGTGGTTTTACCAGTTTGCAATCCTACCAGCAATGGAGGAGAGTTCTTTTTCTCCACATCCTGGCAAACATCTGTTGTCATCTAAGGTTTTGATCTTAGCTATTCTGACTGATGTAAAGTGGAATCTCAGGGTCCTTTTGATTTGCATTTCTTTGATCACTAAGGACTTCGTAAATTTCTTTAAATGTTCCTCAGCCCTTTGAGATTCCTCTGTTTTGAATTCTCTGTTTAGTTTTATACCGAAGTTTTGATAGGGCTGTTATTTTTATGCAGGTTGTGAAAACCCTTAGAACGTTCTGCCATAAAGGACAAGTATCTATCAAGTCCCTCCATTCAGGATTCAGGCATCTCAGAATAATAAATGCCAGGACTGTGTTCATATCAGCCTTATTTCTACTACCCAGAAGCTGGAAAGAACCCAGATGTCCTTCAACAGAGGGATGGATACCGAAAATGTGGGACATATACACAGTAGATTTCTACTCAGCTATTAATCACAATGAATTCATGAAATTCATGGGCAAATGGAATAAACTACAAAATATCATCCTGAGTGAGGTAACCCAATTACAAAAAACCACACAAGATATGCACTCAATGATAAGTGGATATTAGCCCAAAAGCTCACAATGCCCAAGATACAACTCACAGACCACATTAAGCTAATGAACAAGGAAGACCAAAGTGTGGGTGCTTTTGTCCTTTTTAGAAGGAGTAACAAAATACTCATGGGAACAAATATGGAGACAAAGTGTGGAGTAGAGACTGAAAGAGGAATTGTCTGGAGACTGCCCCATCAGTGGATCCATCCTATGTGAGGTCACCAAAGGCAGACACTGTTGTGGATGCCAGGAAGTGCATGCTTACAGGAATCTGATGTATCTGTCTCCTTAGAGGTCTTCCAGAGCCTGACATATACAGAGGAGGATGCTCGCAGCTAACCATTGAACTGATCAAAGTGTTTCCAATGGAGGAGTGAGAGAGAAGACTGAAGGAACTGAAGGGGTTTGTGACCCCATGAAGAGAGTGACAATATCAACCAACCAGAGCTCCCAGGGCCTAAACTACCAACCTGAGAACACACATGGAGGAATCCATGGCTCCATTTGTATATTTAGTGAAGGATGATCTTGTCGGACATTGGTAGGAAAGGAGGTCCTTGGCCCAGTGAAGGCTGGATGCCCCAGTGTGGAGGAATTTGACTGCAAGGAAGTGGGAGTGGGTGAGTGGTTGGGGGCCCACACTTATGGAAGCAGGAGGAGGGGCAATGGGATAGGGGGTTGGGAGTAATAGGAAAAGGGGATAACATCTGAGTTGTAAATAAATAAAATATATTTTTAAAAAAAGATTGCAAAATGAATGGCACCAGGAAGACATGGGGAACAACAAGAAAACAAAGTAGTGTAAATAAACATGACCAAAGCTCATAGGAACTCAAAGAGATTGAAGTAGCTTCCATGCAGAGACCCTGTTAGGGTATGTAGACACCAGGTCCTTGTGCATGAATTATGGCTTCAGTTTAGTGTTTTTATAAGATTCCTGAGTTTATGAATGAATGGCTCTCCAATTCTTTTGCCTTGTCCTGGGCTCTTTTCTTTCTGTCTGGTTTGTCCCATTGATGTGTAGGCTTTTTCATTTCATTTTGTTTCATTTTATTTCCTTACTATTACTTAGAGACTGGTTTGTTTTGTAATAAAAGACAAAAAAGTGAATCTAGGTGAGAGAAAATTTAAGGTCAAACTGGGAGTAGTGTGTGGAGGGAGCATATAATCTGGATATATTATGTAAGAAAATTTCTGATATTTTTTTAAATAAAAGGAAGAAAAAAATAAAATACTAAATACATGTGGCAGCTGAGTGTAATATAGTTCTTCAAACTATAATCTAGACCAGTATAAGAACATTCATGTAAATACTAAGAAATCAGAATAGTTGTTTGTGGTTTAGTTAATAATGTCATATCATGTTAATGTCTTGCTTTTTCACAAATATTTCACGTTATATAAATGTGAACCATCAGGGAGAGCCTGGAGAAGCTGAAAAGAGAACTATGTAGTATCATTATAACTTTTCTGAAAACCTGAATTCTTCTAACATAATATATTTTACCACAAATTATGTGAATACTTCCCACATAGCTCTATTTATATAAAGCCTACATCCAAACAACCCTGACATGTGGTATTAAAGGATTTGATAATAGTTGCCTGCCACATTTCGTAATGGCAAAAGCATGTAAATAATGAAAAGGGTGCTTTTTATGTCTAAGAATTTTATATGTGAATTTGCATTCTTTGCATTGTATGGTTTGTGAAACAGTCTCTGGATAGCTGTATGGGTGTTTTATATTACACAAATATAAATATTAGTAATTTATATGATCTGTGTTATATTTCATGTGATATCAATCATGAAAAGTATTTTTTGGATAATATGGAGACTATGTAGAAGAATGTGCAATTTGATATTAAAAAACACCAAGAACTTGGGCAGAGGGTCTTTATGTAACTCAGAATAAAATGAGTAACTGGGAAAAGCATGAAGATGGATTTAATCTTACTCAGGTAATGAAATGAATATGGCAGAAAAAGACAGAATAATATACCAGATATGATAAAACAAATACCTGGAACAACAGTTTCAACAACAGCAACAACAACAGTTGTGGATGGCGTTTATTAAATTAGTCAAAATCATTAAGAACATGACATTTTGTGTAATGGTAGAGCATTAGATGCCATCAGAAGAAACCACAAAGCCTGTTACCAAACACTATGAATTAATAATGGAAGTTTTGTGAAGATGATCAAGAGGAAAAGTTGATAAACATATGAACAATACATAATTATTTATTGAAAACAATAAACACATATAAAAATTAGGTATGAGAAAGAAAATGTATTTCCTAAATTTAGGAGCATAAATAGCTGCAAAAATAGCCATCAAATGTTGTTATCTTATAAATGTGATTCGGGTTTTGAAATGCAATGAGAAGCAAAGCTCTGCATAATGCCTAGGTTATACCATGATGCATAAGATTCAGTGAGTGCTACAGTGCTACAGGCATGAATCTTATGTGTCTGGATTTTTTCCTAAGTTTTCTGTATGATCCTGGTCAAAACCTTAGCAAGAACTCATTATATATTTGAAGATGGTCCATAAATCGTATGCAGACAAAAGCTTTAAAGTGAAATTTGTTACTACACGAAGCTCAGAGGGTGTATGAAGTCTGCTTCCTTTTTTATTTTGTTCTAATTCACTACATGCCAAAAGAAGACATGTTTATTTCTTTCCTGCATCTTATTGCTTCTTTGTTCATTCTTGTGGGTGTTGTTGAATAGCACTCAGTAATTAGTGTTCCATTTGATTAATTCCTGTGTATAATTTTCTAATATTGTTCTGAGCAAATACTTTCACTCTTTAAGTTCTGTAGCAAATTCTCCATGCTTCTTTAGAGGAATTATATCCTAAATACATGTGACAGACATAATTATTTTTTAAAAATATGGCAAAGAGAGTGAGCAAACCATGGGTAAAAGCTTAAAACCTAAAACAGTAAGATGGTGATACTGACTTTTACCACCCAAAATATAAGAATTAGACGAAATTTGCATTAGCCTGATAATAGCTAAAAGTAGTCCAAAGCTGGCACTCATTGTCTTTAGTAATAATAATCTAGTCAGCTAGAGTTGTATATATGTCTAATACTAATGTCTAAACTTCTAAATGTTTCCTTAACAACATATTGAATAAAATTAAAAACATAACTTTTATCACTATTTACTTATAAAGCTTATATTTTCCATTTAAGCAGATTTCATAAAATATATGAAAAATAATCACTATAAAGAGGTGTTATATGTTTAAATAAGGTGACCATGATGTGAGCGGATATAATCAGTTAGTAGATGGATGCTTGATAAATGGCTAATAAAACTCATATTCACAATACGATTTATGTAATACATGCCTGGAAAGCCCAGTTACATAGGATAGAACCAAACAAAAGTGAGTGCTCGCACACACACACACACACACACACACACACACACACAGGAAAATTATCAATGAAACGATTCCTAATGATATTCAATTTTACTTTTATATTGTCAAATGGACCCTATTATAATCATCACCAGAGAATCTACATCCAGCACCTGATAGCAACAGATACATAGAACCACAGCTATACATTAGGTGGGGCTTAGGGAAATTAGTGGAAGAGAAGGGGCAGTAGGATTGTAGGAGCCAGAAGGGTAAAGGGCAACACAGAATCAACTAATCAGAACTCAAAGGAATTCACAGAAAGTGAATCAGCCAATAGAGACCCTATGGCTCTGACCTAGGCCTTCTGCATATGTTGTGGCTGTATAGCTTAGTGTTCTTGTGAGACCTCTAACAGTGAAAGTGGTGGCTATCTCTGGCTCTTTTGTCTGCTTGTAAAACTCTTTTGCTCCTACTGGGTTGCCTTGTACAGGCTTAATATGAGGGAATATACCTAGTATTTTTGTAACTTTATATGTCATGTGTAGGAGGAGCTAAGATGGGAGGATTAAGAAGAGCAAAAAGAAAAGTAAGAAAAGGAGGAGGAGAAGGAGAAGAAGAGCTAAGGGAGAAACAAAGAATGAGAGAGGGGGACATGGAGGCTGATGTTCGCTTGTCTGTAGCAGTCAAAGGTAGTTGGTATATCTAGGTTGGGTATTGGGTTTTACACCTCTGATTTTAAGGGCATTTTGTTATTGATCATTACTAAATATACAAGCCTTTGGATAATTTAAGGATTAGAGTCTCATTTTCTTACTTAGCTTATACACAAAGGATACCCCACCATACCACAAGAACACATGGTCCACTATGTTGACAGTAGCTTCATTCATAATAGTCAGAAAATGAAAACAATCCATGTGTTCCTCAACTGAAGAATAGGTAAAAAATATGTGGCTCAAAACATCATCCCATGTGAAGTAACCTACATCCATAAGGACATGCATGGTATGTACTTACTTATAAGTAGATATTAGCCATAAAGTAGGGGATAGCCACACTACAATCCACAGACACAAAGAAGCGAAATAACAAAAAATGCCCAAGAGATGATTACTGAATAATGTCAGAAGGAAGAATAAGATAATCACCAAAGGTAGAAAGAGGGAGCAAACTGGGTGTGAGAGTAGTTAGGGAGGGGAAATGGTGGTGGGGACGTAAAGATCAACTGTTTGGAGAAAGGATAATAGAGGACCAGGAGACTGAATGGAAATCTCTGGCAGGCAGGTGGCCAGGGAACCTATAGGACATACTAGAGATCCAGGATAGGGGAGGCATCCAATAGTCTATGAGGGTGACTCTACTTGAGACTACTAACAGCATGGGGTATAGAACCTGAGGTAACCACCTGCTATAACCAGGCAGGACCCATAATAAAAAGATAAAGACTCCACAACAGCCATGAAACCCAATGACTCAAATTTTTTCCTGTCTACAGTCTACAAGACATTTAGGGATGGAGCAGAGACAGAGGGAAGTATCAATGACCAGCCCAATTTGAGACCATGGGCAAGAACAAATCCTGGAAACTATTAATGATACTCTGATACATTTGTAGACCGGAGTCTATAACATCTATTTTTTAAGAGGTTCCACCCAGCAGCTGAGTAAAACAAATGGGGGGGGAACCCTCAAACAAATATTGTAAGGAGCTCTGGGAGTCTTCTGGAAAATTTGAGGGAAGGGAAAGATACATGGAAGAGATAAGAACTCCACATTAAGATCAACAGAGTCAGCTGGCCTGGACATTTGGGAGCTCCCAGAGTCTGAACCACAAAGCAAGGAATATACATGGTCTGGAACTAGGCCAACCAATACTTATGTAGCAGATAAACAGCTCAGTCTTTATGCTGGTCTCTCAAACAACTGGCTGGGTCCATCACTAAACTGCCTGCTTCTGGATTCTGTTCCCCTAAGTTGGCCACTTTGTCTGGCATGAGTGGGAGAGGAGACACGTAGTCTTGTGTGACTTGATGTCCCAGGGAAGGGTGATCCCCAGGTTTTGGATCTCAGAGGTTAAGGAGAGAGTAAAGGAGGGAGGAGCTGGCAGATACTAGAAAGGAGAAAGGAGATGTGATCAGACTGTAAAGAGAATAAATAAATAATCAAAACAAAACAAAACTACAACAAGAAAACTAAAAAAAAATCAAAAAATAAACTATTGTGTGACTGAAGTTTAGATGTGTCTTTTAAAACTTCATACATTGTGCTTGATTTCCTCTTCTAGGTGAAAATATATTCAATAAATTTAATCACTAATAAAATATATGCACTGATGTTTAAAACTATTTTGAATATTTACCTTATATTCTGTAATGTTTACTGGCGACTTTCTCGTCAATGAAACAAATTCAGATACTTACATCTTACTATCTACATTTTGCTTTTACAATGTCTATTTATTCTGTTTATTGTAAAACAATATTGTATTGCTGTATGACCCTCATAAATGTTTGAATTCAATACATTTAAAACAAACAGGAGAATGAACAGCATCTTCATTAAAGAATGTGGGCTGTAGTACAGTTTGAGGTCAGGGATGGTGATTCCCCCAGAAGTTCTTTTATTGTTGAGAAAGTTCTTGGTATCCTGGGTTTTTTGTTATTCCAAATGAATTTGCAAATTGCTCTTTCTATCTCTATGAAGAATTGACTTGAAATTTTGATGAGGATTGCATTGAATCTATATATTGCTTTTGGCAAGATGTCCATTTTTACTACATTAATCCTGGCAATCCAGGAACATGGGAGATTTTTCTATATTCTGAGATCTTCTACTTCTTTCTTCACAAACTTGAAGTTCTTGTCATATAGATCTTTTACTTGCTTGGTTAGATTCACTCCAAGGTATTTTATATTGTTTGTAACTATTGTGAAGGGTGTCATTTCTCTAATTTCTTTCTCAGCCTGTTATGCTTTGAGTAGAGGAAGGCTACTGATATGTTTTTAGTTGATTTTATATCCAGCCACTTTGCTGAAGTTGTTTATCAAGTTTAGGAGTTCTCTGGTGGAAGTTTTAGGGTCACTTAAGTATACTATTATATCATCTGCAAAGAGTGAAATTTTGACTTCTTCCTTTCCTATTTGTATCCTTTGACTTCCTTGTGTTGTCTAATTGCTCTGGCTAGGATTTCCAGTACTATATAGAATAGGTATGGTGAGAGTGGGCAGCCTTGTCTAGTCCCTGATCTTAGTGGGATTGCTTCCAGTTTCTCTGCATTTAGTTTGATGTTGGCTACTGGATTGCTGTATATATTGCTTTTACTATGTTTAAGTATGGGCCTTGATTTCCTGCTCTTTCCAAGACTTTTAACATGTGTAGAGGGCCGTCCTTGCCAAACGTAATCGCCTGGGCACAGGGTCTTAGGGCACGCCTACTTCCCGGCGTCACGCCATTGAACTGCGCATGTATATCGCAAAGGAACCTGGGAATTTGAGTGAACAGCCAACCATGATCGATTACGCCCACCGGGTATAAAAGACGAAAAGTTACATGCGGCGGCTCTCTTTGCGGGTAACCCTCTCTGTGTTTCTGTTCTTCCTCTATCTTACTCTTTCTGTCTCCCCACTCAGGTTAAAAGAATAAAATCACCACGAAAGGATTCCCCACGTGTTCCTGTGAGTTCCTGCGGGCAGGGATACCACGCGCGTTACATCTGGTGCCGAAACCCGGGAGGTCACCATATTGATGCCGAACTTAGTGCGGACACCCGATCGGCATAGCGCACTACAGCCCAGAACTCCTGGACTCAAGCGATCCTCCTGTCTCAGCCTCCCGAGTAGCTGGGACTACAGGCGTGCGCCACCGCGCCCGGCTACCTGTTGCCTTAAAACAAAGTTTCTCCCCCAAGGTCTGGCTGTCTGTGCTACAAAGTAACTAGCGCTTGAGGTCTCAGCTGTTGCACTCCACGGGTTCTACCCATTGCACTGGATCAGTGAGACAAAAGCCTGCGCTCTGTACATCTCTGGATAGAGGTACACTGTGATGTACAAAGGATGTTCCTCAGAGATAGATTCCTTGAAGGCATGTCTAGTTGCACAGAGGTCGAATTGCCAAAATCCTCTCCCTGTCAAAGGCAATGGGATGGGTAGATAAAAGTACACTCATGGACTCAACGACCAGGGTGGAAATTCTTTACAATATCCCAATATTCTGCACAAGGGACTAGACCTCTACCTTCCTCTACAAGAGAGATAATTCAGAGTCGCACCAGACGCCATCCAGTCATTCAATAAACAAAAAAGGGGCGGATGTAGAGGGCCGTCCTTGCCAAACGTAATCGCTGTGGGCACAGGGTCTTAGGGCACGCCTACTTCCCGGCGTCACGCCATTGAACTGCGCATGTATATCGCAAAGGAACCTGGGAATTTGAGTGAACAGCCAACCATGATCGATTACGCCCACCGGGTATAAAAGACGAAAAGTTACATGCGGCGGCTCTCTTTGCGGGTAACCCTCTCTGTGTTTCTGTTCTTCCTCTATCTTACTCTTTCTGTCTCCCCACTCAGGTTAAAAGAATAAAATCACCACGAAAGGATTCCCCACGTGTTCCTGTGAGTTCCTGCGGGCAGGGATACCACGCGCGTTACAAACATGAAGGGATGTTGAATTTCAATGGAATAGAATTGAAGAACCAGAAATGAAACCACACACCTATGATCACTTGATCTTTGACAAAGGAACTAAAACCATACAGTGGAAAAAGGACAGCATTTTCAGCAAATGGTGTTGGTTCAACTGGAGATCAACATGTAGAAGAATGCAAAACAATCCATTCTTATCTCCTTGTACAAATCTCAAGTCCAAGTGGATAAAAGACCTTCCCATAAAACCAGAAACACTGAAACTAATAGAAGAAAATCTGGGGAAGACTCTTGAATAACTAGGCACAGGGGAAAAGTTCCTGAACAGAACACCAATGACTTATGATCTAAGATCAAGAATTGACAAATGGGACCTCACAAAATTGCGAAGCTTCTGTAAGGCAAAGACACGGTCAATAAGACAAAGCGGCAACCAACAGATTGGGAAAAGATCTTTACCAATCGTACATCCGATAGAGGGCCAATATCCAATATATACAAAGAACTCAAGAAATTATACTCCAGACAACCAAATAACCCTATTAAAAATGGGGTACAGAGATAAACAAAGAATTCTCAATGGAGGAAACTCAAATGGCCAAGAAGCACCTTAAGAAATGCTTAACATCCTTAGACATCAGAGAAATATAAATCAAAACAACCCTGAGATACCACCTCATACCAGTCAGAATGGCTAAAATCAAAATCTCAGGTGATAGTAGATGCTGGTAAGGATGCTGGGAAAGAGGAACACTCCTCCATTGTTGGTGGAATTGCAAGCTGGTACAAACGTGCTGGAAAGCAGTCTGGTGGTTCGTTAGAAAAGTGGACATAGCATTACCTGAGGATACAGCTATACCACTCCTGGGCATATACCCAGAAGATGCTCCAATATATAACAAGGACAGATGCTCCACTATGTTCATGGCAGTCTTATTTATAATAGCCAGAAGCTGGAAAGAACCCAGATGTTCTTCAACAGAGAAATGAATACAAAAATTGTGGTACATTTACACAATGGAGTATTACTCAGTTATTAAAAATAATGAATTTGAGAAATTCTTAGGTAAATGGATGGAACTAGAAATTATTATCCTGAGTGAAGAAACACAATCATAAAAAAACCACACATGGTATTTACTCACTGATAAGCAGATGTTAGCCCAAAAGCATGGAATAGCAAAGACTCAACTCACAGACCACATGAAGCTCATGAAGAAGGAAGACCAAGTGGGGATGTCTCAGTCCTACTTAGAAGGAGTAACAAAAATACTCAAAGGAGCAAATATGGAAACAAAATGCGGGACAGAAACTGAAGGAGGGGCCATCTAGAGACCATTCCACCTGGGTATTCATCCCATGTACAGTCACCTAAGTTAGACACTGATGTGGATGGCTGGAAGTGCATGCTGACAAGAGCCTGATATAGCTGTCTCCTTAGAGGTCTGCCAGAGACTAACACATTCCGAAGATAATGCTCACAGCTAACCACTGATCTGACCAAGTGTTTCCCAATGGAGAGGTTAGAGAGAAGACTGAAGGAGCAGAAAGGGTTTGCGATCCCATGAGGAGAGCAACAATACCAACCAACCAGAGCTCCCCAGGGTCTAAACCGCCAGCCTGGGAGCACATAGGGAGGGACCCATGACTCCAGCTGTATATGTACGGGAGGGAGACCTTGTTGAGCATAGGTGGGAGAGATTCTTAGTCCCATGAAAAATGAACACCGAGTGGGGTGGAATGTGAGGGTGGGGAAGAGGGAGTGGGGGTGTAGGTGGGGGCACAGCCTCATAGAAGCATGAGGAAGGGGGATAGGATAGGAGGTGTCTGGGTGGTGGGGGGAAGTGGGGTAAGGGAATAAATCTGAAATGTTAATATAATACCCAATTTTTTAAAAAAAGCATGTGTGCAAAACTGAACTTACGGAACACTTAAATTAAACATGTGTCATTATTATGCAAACTTTAAACACAAAACAAAATGAAACAAAAAGATACAAGTGGATAAAAAAACCCTCAATTTGAAATATGAGATACTAAAACTGCCAGAAGAAAACCTAGTCAATAAGTGTAGGAAATAACTTTGTGAATAGGACTCTACTTACTTAGTATTTAAGGCCAAAAATACTGTTGACTTTCTAAAATTATGTAGCTCTGTATAGCAAAAGAAAGAAAACAAAGCATAGGTGGGAGAGTTTTTCAAGTAAACAAAGAAGAAACCCACAAATCAGAAAAGAACTTTTGCTGGTTATATATCTGACTCAGGATTAATATGTATAGGATCAACTTCAAAAACAAGAAAAAGACAAATGTCCCATTAAAAAAATGGACAAGAGATATTTTTTACTTCATATTCTTTTGTATTGGATGTTTTCTTTATTCACATTCAAATGGTATCCCCTTTCCCTGCTTCTCTCCCCACCCCACCCCTGGAAATCCCCTATTCCATACCCCCTCCGCCTGCTTTTATGAGGGTGTAACCTAACCCACCAACTGACTCTTGCCTTTTGCCCTGCCATTCCCCTACACTGTAGCCTTCACAGGACCTCTCCTCCCATTGATGCCCAACAAGGCCATCCTCTGCTACATATGTGGGTGGAGCTGTGGATCCCTCCATGTGTACTTATTGGTTGGTGGTTGAGTCTCTGAGAACTACGGGAGGGGGGGTGGTGTTTGGTTGCTATTGTTGTTCTTCTTATGGGGTTGCAAATCCCTTCAGCTCCTTCAGTATTTTTTCTAACTCCTCCATTGGGGACCCCATGCTCAGTCCAAAGGTTGCCTACAAGCATCCACCTCTGTATTTGTCAGGCTCTGGCAGAGTCTCTCAAGACACAGCTATATCAGGCTCCTGTCAGCATGCACTTCTTGGCATCCACAGTAGTGACTGCCTTTGGTGACTGTATTTGGGAGGGATCTCCATGTGGGAAAGTCTCTGGAAGGCCTTTCCTTCAGTCTCTGTTCCACACTTCCTCTCCATATTTGCTTCCATGAGTATTTTGTTTTCCTTTCTAAGGACCAAAGCAGCCATAGTTTGGTCTTCCTTCTTCTTGAGCTTTATGTAGTCTGTGAATTGTGTCTTGGGTATTTCAAGCTTTTGGGCTAATAACCACTTATCAGTGACTGTGTTTCATGTGTTTTCTTTTATGATTGGGTTCCCTCACTCAGATGAATTTTTCTAGTTCCGTTCATTTCCCTAAGAATTTCATAAAGTCATTGTTTTTAATAGCTGAGTAGTATTCCATTGTGTAAATGTAACACATTTTCTGTATTCATTTCTCTGTTGAAGGACATCTGGGTTTGTTCTAGCTTCTGGTTATTATATATAAGGCTGCTATAAACATAGTGGAGCCTGTGTCCTTGCTATATGTTGGATCATTTTGGGGCGTATATGCCCAGGAGTGGTAGAGATGGGTCTTCAGGTAATACTATGTTCAATTTTCTGAGGAACTGCCAGACCGCTTTCCATCATGGTTGGACCAGCTTGCAATACCACCAATTATAGAGGAATGTTCCTCTTTCCCCACATACTCATCAGCATCTGCTATCATCTGAGGTTTTGATCTTAGCCATTCTGATTGAAGTAAAATGGAATCTCAGGGTTGTTTTGATTTGCATTTTCCTAATAACTAAGGATGTTGAACATTTCTTTAGGTGCTTCTTGTCTATTTGATATTTCTTAGTTGAGAATTCTTTGTTTAGCTCTGTTCCCCATTTTTAATAGGGTTATTGGTTTCTCTGGAGTCTAACTTCTTGAGTTCTTTGTATATATTAGATATTAGCCCTCTACCAGATGTAGGATTGATAGAGATCTTTTCTCTATCTGTTGGTTGGCGTTTTGTCCTATTGACCATGTCCTTTGCCTTACTGAAGCTTTGCAATTTTATGAGGTTCATTTTTTTTTTTTTTTTTTTTTTTTTTGCCTTAGAACATAAGACATTGGTTATTCTAAGGTTATTGTTCCTGTTCAGGAAATTCTCTCCTGTGCTCATGTGTTCAATGCTTGTCCTCATTTTCTCCTCTAATAGTTTCAGTATATCTTTTTTTTTTTTTTAGACGTCCTTGATCTATTTGGACTTGAGCTTTTTACAAGGAGACAAGAGATCTTAACAGAGAATTTTCAACAGAAAAATAAACCTGACAAAATATTTTTTGACAGTGTTCATCATTCTTTGCAATTGGGAGAATATAAATTAAAGCAATTTTAACTTACATATTTTTCAAACTCTCCAGTCTTTGTGTCCATAGCCAGTCTGCAGACAAATTGGTTCCTTTACACACTTGAGTTTCTATGTCCTTAAGGCATCATGCACATAGGCTTCTTTCTTCATTATAACACACTTTCCTTTTTTAGTCTTATCTTAATGCTTTATTGTATTTTGAGAGAGGATCCTGTGCAACTTAAACTGGCCTGGAACTCACTGTGGAGTAGAAAATGGTATTGAGATACTGCTCCTATTGCCTTTACTGAGACTTCAAGCATGTGACACCACACCAGGTAAATATAGTAGTAAAGACGGAACCTAGGACTTTATCCACATTACACATACACTCTACACCCTCGGCTTCATTGTCCTTAAAATTAATAATGAAAGTTATTTAAAACCTCCAACACCAAGAAGGATGAAAGTTGTTATCACTATTGCCTGAAAGGTAGATATAAAAGCCCTTAGTTTTCCTTATAATGAGTTACATTCTTTTGTGGATACATGTCAGTTTCTGTGATATTCTGAGACAAGAGAAAGGAATCAGGAACATGTTTCTTCCTCTGAGTTCAAAAACCAGAACAGAGCTAATGATACAATTTACTTCCAGATATGCTGAAATCTAATCGTCTCTTTCTTCTGTCTTTTATTCTCCCTCTGTCTTTTATTTTTCTTCCTCTCCTCTCATCTTATCACCTTTCTTTAGTTTCTCATTCTGATTAATCTTCCTAGGACATCTACAATGCACATGGGACACACCTCTATACTGTCACATGTGTTGTTCAATGAAATGCAAGGGTTATTTAAGTTTCTGAAGTCATTGTTGCTCTGAAGTTATTTTTGTATTTAACATTTTATTTTAAACTTTGATGAACCAAATTTCGTAATAGATATGTGGGACTGTCTCCATGATAGAAATTCAATAGCTAAAAATAAATTCTGAGACTCTAAATAAATATATCAATGACTTGCTTAATCTTCTTTGAAATGAATACTGAATAAAGTTTTCTGTGTTTTTCAAGCAAACAGAATTCTCATACATTTTCTATATTAATTTCTGTCATTTGTTTATGTACAATGACATCATGTCTATAAAATACTGGAAAATATGACATGATTTTGTGAACATGCAGTGCAGTATCAGCTGTCAAGTCTATATCTGGTAAGATTGCTTTTATTTTAAATTAAGTCACACCTCTTACTAACACTTACTAATATGCCTAATATAATCAAAAACTTTAAATAGTATATGTTAAAATATTTTGTGAAATTTAGTGTGTAAAACTCTTATAATTTTAAAGGAATTGAAAATTGATAATGACCCAGACTATACTAAGAACAAAACCAAATCTTGCTCAATGCCTTTGAATGCACCATTTCTCCTGAGCATACCTTACAGAAATTTTTCTCTGCTGTCTGTCTGCTTTAATATCCTACGTTTTATGTCATCTGTATTGCCTCCCTGATGATAAATTTTATCTCATACTTCACTGGAATAAATTTTCATAAATATTCATATGATCACTCATGTCTTGGACCTGTTCCATTGTGCTTAGAGGTGGTTATTGAAATCAAATTGCAGTTCAAACTAAGATACATATTTAATAACAGCTTACAAAGTGAAGGTATAAAGCCAGATATTGTCAAAAGATTCAAATTAAAGAAGAAGTGATGGAAAGCTTTTAAGCCTGCTTTTCTGTTTCTTCTTTTATTTAATTAAATTCTACTTACATCATTTTCTCATCCTTCTCCTTCCTCCTAACTCTTCATGCCCAACTGTCCCTTGCTCCCAAATTCACACCCCCTTTCTTTGCCCATGGCTGTTGCATACATATAAATGAATCAAGGTACAAATACAATCTAGTAAGGCTGCTGGTTGTTGCTTGCATCTGTACAGCTCTACTACTTTGTAACTAATAATCAGTAAGAGCTTGTGCCTGGGAAACACTAAATACCTCACAATATTTACTAATTTAATTGCTTGCAGCTCTTTACTTAGGCATGGGCCCCTATGAAACTTTCTGTAACTAAAATGAATTGTCAACTTTCCTTTGAACTGTTAATATTTTATTGAGGCAATCATGTCTCTGAGACTTCATGGGTATTCTTTGTTGTTGCTGTTGGTGGTGGTGATGGTGGTTTTCATTTTACAAATATATTTATTTTAATTAATTAATTTACTTTATATTCAGACCACAGTTTCCCCTTCCACCTCTTCTTCCAATTCTTCTCCACCTCACCTCCTTTACCCCAATCACTCCTCTTTCCTTTCCCCTCAGAATAATGGAAGATCCCTCACCCTCATAAATATCAACCAGGCTGGCTTATCATGTTGCAGTAAGGATAGGCAAAACTTCTCCTACTGAGGTTGGAAATGGCAGCTTACTAGGGTAAAGGAAGGATCCCAAAGGCAGGCAACAGAATTAGAGACAGCACCTGATCCAGCTCTTTGGCATTTGACATGAAAATCAGACAGCATAACTAATATTTGTAGAGGACATAGGTCAACACCATACATGTTATCTGGTTGGCAATTCAGTCTTTGTGAGGCCCTATGGTCTGAGGTTAGTTCATTCTCTTTGTTTTCTTGTGGTGTCCTTGACACCACAGTCTCTTGAAATTCTTTCTTTTTTCAACAACATTTCCTAAGTCCCTTCCCTGACTAGTGTGTGTTGTGTGTATCTGTGTCTGTTTCTATCTGCTGTTTGGTGAAGCCTCTATGATGAAAAGTATGCTCGATTCCTCTCTGTAAGTATAGCAGCATGTCATTAACAGGGTCACAGTGGGCTCCCTCCTATGGGATGAGTCTTAGGCTGACAATCACTGGTTGGTCACTTTAACAACTTATGCTCCATTTTTATCCCTGCACATCCCTTAGGTAGGACAAGCTATAGGTATGAGGTTTTGGGTCTGGGTTGGTGCCCAATCTATCCATTGGAATTCTTGCCTGACTACAGGAGATGGCAGATTCTGTCTTGAACTCTGTTTTGAGCAAATCAAAGGCCATAACCTTGGACACACCATTTAACTTTGAGTCTTTCTTTTGCTTATCTTTGAGTCTTTCTTTTGCTCCCAAAACCCCTTCCTCAGAACTGCTCTCCAAGCCAAGACTGGTCCTTGGTATCACAAGAAGGCCACTTGATTACATTATTTCAAGTTTAGATAACTAGATAATATACAAATGGTGATATTAAAAATAGGTTGCTATAATCATGCTGAATTTTATTTTAGAATAATTTTTCCGTTTCAGAACCATTAGATAAATTCTTATTAATAACACTCTAAAATCAATGGCCATTAAATTGAGGACAACTCTTTTCTGAAACACCAAAGAAGTTAAAATGAATATTTTATATATCCAGAAAAGTAAAGAACTTGAATGTAATTAGCTTTAGGATATATTTTTTCATTGTATATTCAAACAATATGTTACATAAAATTCTTAGGAAAAAGTACATAAATTCACCTTTGCCCACATACCCATTTATCTAGGCTATTCATACAATCACTGTGTGTAATTAGATGCTCCTTTCAAACAAACTACTTAACTATTAACAATAAATTTCTTATTGCTCAAAATGAAAATATTGTTGGAAAAAATTGTATTTCTTTCTTACTAGAAGTGTTATATATACCAAAATTGTTCTTTTGAAGTTTAAAAGACCATGAGCCATGTCAATATTTTTCTTTATAGTAAATTGCAAAGTATATAAAGTATAAAGTAAGTACCAAAGTTATAAAGTTGTCATTTATACACAATTATGAGATGGTGGTAATTTGTTATTTCATTTTGTGGCATGAACTATGAATCATCTTCTTTTAAGCTCAAAATTCTATTTCTGGATAAGTTCATCAATGAAGAGAATTCAATTATGAGCTTCATGATCTGAAAGAGAGGCTGTTCGTGCTTTATGTCTTCCACTGATTGGTGACCAAATAGTTCTTCTTTCTGCTTCTTGGGATTTCATGCTGAGTAGCACTGGCTTCCTGCAGAGAATGAAATGTTATCAATTGCTTGTTCTAGAGCCACCATCTGTTTCTTCTCTCTTCCAAATGTCATCTCTTGTTCTGCCAACAAGACACACTTCCATCCTCCTTAGAGACATTTCTACCAAGCAGTCAGCATTTGTTTTCCTATGACATTTATTCCATTAGCATGTAAATGCATAGAACTTCAGCTCAGTTCTTGAAGGCAAAATTAGAAAAGGACACCCTATTCCTGTATACTAAGCAGGGAGGAAAAGAAAGTTAGATAACAGAGAAATTTTGTTGGTAAAGTGATGTAACTATTCTCATGGAAACTCATTGTATACAATTAGTAAATGGGAAGAAGAAAAAAAGTTTTGCAGCTAAAATATTTAATGATTACTTATGAGGCAACCTACAGATATACAGAAGCAAATTGTATAAGGCCTGTAATCCCAACCTAGGCTGAGGCAGGAGTATAAAAGTTTATCAAATTCAATTGCAAAGCAAAGCAGTGTCTCAGAACAAACCAGATGATATAAAGTAAAACAAGAAAGTAAGTAAGCAAATTAAAATATGTTACTAAGAATTCTTGGTAACAGAAAGACAACGATTTAGTCATGAGTAGCTGTATGTAATATTGCATAATACTTGAGCATTAAATAAGTCAATGACAGCTAAGTGACACACAATAAAATAGGTTGTAGCAATGGATCTTCTAGGGACAACCCCTGTTATCATTTGTTGAATTCAAACATACCTCAGAAGATTATATTTAAATATATGGGAGAATAAAAGAAATAAATATATCATATACAATATTAGAAACCATACTTGTATAAATAAAATTTAAGGGAAAGCCTTTGATTTCAAAGAAAACCATTCATGAAAATATTTATAAAATATCTTTTTAAAACTAATCATAGAAAAATACATGGCTGAAATTTTTTTGGATTGAAAATCAGATGTACTATGATATGATTTTTGACAGAACAAGAGCACTAAAAGTTATCCTTTTAGATAAAGAAGCATGAAACAAAAAAAATAGGTAAAGGTTTATTCATAAATGCACGTAACTTCCATTTTATATTCTACAAAACATAAAGATTGCTTATTTACTCTTTTATGTTCCACTGAAGGCACACCTGTCATATCTAAGGAGAAGAGATGACATCCCCACACAGACCATAAATGTTTAGTTATAAAAGTGATGTTCAAGTTGTGTTTCTCTCACATGTATCTCTCCTCCCTGTGTTTACCTAAGATGCTCAAGTTGAAAGACATTTTTTGAACAACAGCACTGCATTTAAAATACATATATAGTTACATCAATTTTAAGAAAACTTTAACCTTTTTTTTCAAGAATAGCAACAAAAATATGCTTCCTTTTAATACCCTAGTCTTGCACAAACATTGAAATAAAACACTGCACTCTGTGTCACCTTAATGCATTTTCAGCATGAGAGACACCAGGGACAGCCTGTTTATGCTTTTATGTTATAAAAATGAATCACTAAGTACTGGAGAAGTCCAACAAAACTGTCTAGACTATACAATTTGGCAGATGAATTTTCTGGTACTGCACAATTATGCTGTTTTTTTTTTAAAAAATCACACTTGATGAATACTATTTATTAAAAGTCAAAGCTCATGTTAGAATACAAATGTGCTGTGCATACAAAAAGTTGTCAGCAACTAACATTATCATGAACACACACACACATACATACTGCCATACAAACACACACACAGACAGGGAGACATTTAGGCATGTGTCCACATTAACCTAGCACATACTATAAAGAAAATGTCTCAGAATTAGTAGTGATTTACACAGCGGAATTGTACTCAGCTATTAAAAACAAGGACATCATGAAATCCTGTGGACAAATGGATAGACTAGGAAAATTTCATCCTGACTGAGTTAATGCAGATTCAAAAGGACATGCATGTTATCTACTCATTGGTAAGTGGATATTAGCCATAAAGTACAGGATACCGAACTTACAATGCACAGACTCAAAGAAGCCAAATAACAAGCATGGACCAAGGGAACATGTTTGAATCTCACTCAGAAGGGGAAATAAAATAGAAATGGTCATTGGATGGAGGAAGGGAACTGGGCAGAAAGGTCCCGGGTTTGAGAAGGTAATGGGGCTGGAGAATCAGGTGTAGTGAGGGCTGGGGAGAGGAATGGAAATCAGTGGCAGATGGAAAGGTTCATCTCTAGGACAAACCAGAGACCTAGAAGGTAGGTGGAGGCCCCAGGTAACTCTATGCAGGTAACTCTTGGTGAATCTCTTAGCAGTTGGCAATATGGAGCCTGAAGTATCCACCTCTTGTAGTCAGGCAGGACACCCAGTGTGGAAGGATAAGGACAGAAATCCATCCACAAAAATCTTTGACTTCAAATATGTCATACCTCCAAGATATACAGGGCCAAAGATGGAGTATAGACAGACTGGGTAATCTATGATTGGCCCAATTTGAGATCTATCCCATGGGGAAGAACCAGTCCCTGACACTCTTAGTATTATTCTGTTATGTTTGTATACAGGAGCCTAACATAACTGTCTTCTGAGATCTCCACCTAGCAGCTGATGGAAAAAGATGAAGCCAACCACAGACAAACATTAGATAGAGCTCAGGAGACTTATGAAAGAGTTAGGGGAAGCATTGAAAGATTCGATACTGACAGGGACTCCACAAGAAGACCAGTATAGTCAAATAATTTGGACAACTGGAGGTTCCCAGAGACTGATCCATCAATCAAAGAGCACGTATGGGCTGGGCCTAGAACCACAACCCCTCGTTGCATATATGTAGCTGATGAGCAGCTTGGTCTTCATTTGTGTCTCCTAAAACCTGAAACTGGGCTTGTTCTTAACTCAGTTGCCTGTCTTTTGATCCCATTTCTGTCACTGAGTCACCTTGATTGGCCTCAGTGGGAGAGGATGCCTCTAGTCCTGCAATGACTTGATGTACCAGGGTAGGGTGATACTGAGGAGATGTCCTTCCCCTTTTAAGAGGAGAAGGGGCTGGTGGCTAGGGGACAGATCTGTGTGACAGGGTGGAGGATAACGGGCTTCAGTGAGAACGTGAAGTGAATGTGGGAGAGTATTTGTCTACTGCTTCAGAAATATGATGTGCTAGGTGGAAGGATACCCAGGAGGCCTCCACTCTCAAAGGAGAAGGCCAAGGATGGGAGGAGGGACTTTGGCTGTTAAGAAGTTGGAGAGGGATCAATGATAGGGATGTAAAGTGAATAAATAATAAATTTTTTTAAGGAAGAAGAAAAATAAGAGTCATTTAATAATAACAATAAAAAGAAATCAATTGGAATCATATTTTTAAAAAATCACAAAATGAACTAGTAGTATGAGGCTCTTAATCTCAAAGCCTACCACTGATGAACCATCATCTTTATATTAATTTTATGTATTTTTAAATAGTACTGTTTTACTTAATGTCAAATAAGGAGTAATTCTCCATAAAATTTGTCATGCATTATTAAAAGCAATATTTATTATACAATTTAAATAATATATTGCATATTATATATTTATATTAAATATTATACATGTATGTATTATATATATTTATATGTGTGCATTAGTTCTCATATTTCACATTTTACCTCTGCTGTGTAACTTATTCATAATTTGTGAGGATTAAATGGTGTGCATTAAATATGTTATGATAAGGCTCCCCCTTTGTTGTTGCTCTATTATATAATATTTCCCCATATACTTTTTATTGGATTTTACAGAATTTGTTTGTATAGCCATGGAACTTCTTTTCTAGATTAGTTCATCCTTGAACTCACAGGTTCATTTATAATTTAATAAGTTTATCTGCAAAATCATAAATGAATAAGTTTATTTTTAATTCCCTGACTCTGCCTCCCAAGTGCTGGGATTAAAGGCATCACTACCACCCAGCACAGTCATTATAACATTAGTTTAATACACTTCCTTCATTCTTTTTAAAATCACACAAACAATACTTCATTAGCAATGCAACTCTAGTAATTGTAACTACTCAGATATATGATATTTTGCAACAGATTACAAATATGTCTGTAACAAACCTTATCATTTTATATTTTAGGAACCATTATTAAATTTTAAATTTAATATTTTTTACTGTTTACAGTCTATATCATAGTTTTTATGGAGTTAGTTCAAACTTCTCTTTGAAAACTTTATGTTTGTTAAATTGATGAAATTGTTATATTAACATTTGCTGTAAAGGATTATTTTTTCCCTTAATAACAGTAGTATGGCCAACAGTGGTGACACCTGCCTATAGTTCAGCATCCAGAATGTAGAGGCAGACAGATCTCTGTGAATTTAAGGAGAACCTGATCTATAGAACCAATTCCAGGTCAGCAAAGTCTACACAAAGACACCCTATCTTGAAAAATCAAGAAACAAAACAATCACCCCAAATCAATAGAAATTACTTTTATCAGTGCTAGTCAATTTTCATAATACTAGTTGGTTTTACTACTTGAAGGGGTAAATCTATAAATTATATATTATTTTGCGTGTTTCGTTATTTTACAAAATTTATTACAGTTTGACTGTTCTAGCTGTCACCTTAGAATTCTTATCCTACTTTCTTACATCATGCATTGGATACTAAAGTCCCTATATTTTTAATATTTTAAGTTAACATGGTTTATTTCTCAAAATTAATAAACATGTCAACTCAGATTCATATTATATTTTTGGCTATTGCATTTTTCACCTAGTAACATGTACCATGAACCACATATGAACGTGTTATCTGTGACTTTAAAAAAAAAACAAAAAACAAACAAACAAACAAACAAAAAAAAAAAAAAAAAAAAAAAAACCCCAAAACTTTGCTTGGATTATTTAAGAAGCTTGAGGGATTATTGAGCAGACATATCATTAAATTCCAAACTATTTTCATTCTCTCAGATTTTCATCATTTTCTACTTACGTTGTCAGCTTGCTGGAGCATAACCAACTCGATAAAATTCCATTTTCATACAATCCTTCAACAAATATATATTTAGCAAAATTTGTGATTTTTGTGTTGTCTTCAGTCATGTGGAAAAGCTATATGCCATACTTGTCTGTTTAGGGATGTTCCCTCTTGTCTGGCTTTATATTTTGTTTGCTTTTCCAAAAGCTTATGAGCAGCCCATACATAAGGAATCTTGAGTGAATTTATCTCTTTAATAGTGTAATGACAACAAAATTTTAGAAATAATTTGTTAAATATGATATCAGTTTTCTACTTATTTGGTTATCAATTCATTCAATGGTGATTATATTTGACTCAATTTTATCTGGTACTTTGGTTTAAACATAATAGAAAAATGTTTATCTTGCTAATCAAAAGATTAAATCTCAGTTATTGACTTTTTCTGTGACCTCAGTGACCATTTAGTAAAGTGCTTTTATTTGAGCACACCCCTCTCTCTGTGTATACTCTGTGTATTTTTTTCTGTCATTATGATATGCTGCAGTCTAACTTGTATACTTTCACTTATGAATTTCTGATCAGCCTCTCCTCTTTACTTATATAATTGAAGATACTATGCAAATCAGATATGTCCTTTACATTAGCTAATAATTTGACATTGTATTGCTTTTAATCCTGTGAATTCACTGATGTGCAATATATATGTATATTATATATACATACATATGTGTGTATTATATAACATGTAACATTATATATACATATATATGTATATTATATGATATATATTATATATTGTACATAATTATATATGTACAATAATATTATACACATATAATTAGGGACATGATAGTGTGACTGTCTTTTTCTGACTATTTATTCTATGTTAATTCCTAACGACGTCACAAATTCTACTCTGTTAGTACACATGGTCGTTTGAATACGCTTGGCCAAGGGACTAGCACTATCAGGAGGTGTGGCCTTGTTGGAGAAAATGTGTCATTGTGGGCTTGGGCTTTAAAATCCTTGTCCTAGATGTCTGAAATTCTCCTGTTTGCCTGTAGAGCTCTCAGCTCCTCCCATGTCATGCATACCTGGATGCTGCCATTCTTCTTGCCATGATGAAAATCGACTGAACCTCTGAAGCTGTAAGCCAACCCCAATTAAATATTTTAAGGAGAGACCAGCATCACTTTGATGAAAATTTTTAAGAGGTGTTTTCTGAGATAACAAAGAAGCTCTATTCATGAGATAACAAGGTTGTATGTACCTCATGCTGTAGTAAGATGAAAGAATCACCTGAGTGGTACTGGTCTTGAACACATGAAGGGGTCAATGAAAGCAACTAAGGCTAAGTATTGTGTGAGGTCAGAGAAGACCATTTCTGAAGGTACAGCCTCAGTTGTAGTTGACAGACCAGGACAGAAGGAGTCATGCAAAAATGGTGAGGCTTGAGAAGCTATTGGTGAAGCCTGGCTGCACCTGAGCAAATCAGGAAAACCTGAGCAAATAAGAGAGGCCAGTGCTACATAATGATCACCAAGAACAGCAGCAGCAGTGGAGTAGGTTAACCAGAGCCTAGAGTGCTGCAGGGTACAGAGATTGAGAAGAAACTCAAGTCCTTTGGAGGAGCCCAGGTGTGTATGACAGACACTGAACTAAGAAAGTATAAGTTGAAGTTGCCTTGAAGACAATAAGATGTTAGGAATGTCAGAGCTTTGGGATACCTGCTGAGGAAAGCTTCTAACAGGGAATAAAATTAGCCCCAGAGAACAAAATTTGTTTGTGCTGAATGCCAGATCTGCCAAAAGCAATCAACAAGAATGAAAGGATATGGAGATCTGAAGAACACTTTGACATCAGACATGGAGACAGAGAGTTTGGAGTTTGCCCAGCTGGGTTTCTGTCTTGCTTTTGTACAGTATTTTTTTTAACTTTATATGTGATTACAGTTAAGAGACTAGATGAATCTCAGAAGAGACTGTGAACTTTGGTCTTTTAAGATTATTGAAACTTCTATAGAATATGGAGGTTATTGAAGTTAGACGAAATGGACTTTGCATTAGGCTATGGTTAAATATGGCCCTCATAGACTCATGTGTTTAAACAAGCCTATGAGTGCCAGAGAGTGAAATGTGGTAGGTGAAATATGGCTGGCCAAGAAAGTGGCACTATTGGGAGATGTGACCTTGGTGGAGTAAATATGGCCTTGTTGGAGGAAGTTTGCCCCTGTGGGCATGAACTTTAAGTCTCTTGTCGTAGCTTCCTGGAAGCTAGTCTTCGGTTTGCCTTCAAAACAAGATGTAGAACTCTAAGTTCCTCTGTGCCTGACTGAATGCTGCCATTCTTCCTGCCATGATGATAATAGACTGAACCTCTTAAACTATAAGCCAGCCCCTCTTAAATGTTGTCACTTATAATAGTTTTCCTGGTCAATAGTTTCCTTGTTTTTTTTCTCAGCAATGAAAACTCTATGATACTGCATATGTCACTGAAATTTTCCATTTGTATATTCATTCCTGCACTAATATTTCAAAACCATTGTTCCTTTCAGATCTAACATTTTTATTTTACTATAATTTTTAATTTTATTTAATCATTTTTTACAATCCATATTTTATCCCTATACTGGGTCACCTTATATCTATTCCATATCACATACCTCCTCCCAACCTAGACTTCACGAGGTTGTCACCACCCATGACCTCCCAATTCCATGGGGCCACCAGGCTCTTGAGGGTTAGGTGCATCTTCTGTGACTGAACCTAGACCCGGAAGTCCTCTGCTGTCCATGTGTTGGGGCCTCATATAAGCTGCCAGGTTAGTGGTGCAGTCTGAGAGAAGATCTAACCTTTTAAAAGATGAGCGATCATCCATTTATTTGAAGTGTCTCTGGACTGATGAGGCTTGCTCATCTTGCCTGTGTAACACATCAGCATCATACGATGCTCATGTAAAGCTCATTGCTATTAGTTCTGCAGACTCAACTCATCTCTAGAATTGACATACATCAGAAGTTCCACACAGTCTTCAGTTACGTTGTTATTAAATTATTTCACATATTTTTATTTACTCTTTAGTTCTATCCAATTTCCTAAAGAATGTTTTTATAACAGAGTCTGTGTATATCCTCTTTGTGTTATAGGATGCCATTGATTTTCTCAAGCATTTAATTTATCCACTCTCAAAGTGCATTGCAAAAGTAGTTTCCTCTCTAAGATTTATTAAGTATTTTTTTATATTCGTATAATCAATTTTCATTTTATAAATTATAGTTCACTTGTGTGGGAAATTGCATTTCATTACCAATAGCTTTTCTTTTTGATAGATAACTTTTACTCCTGAGAGAAACTGAAAGTGCACATTGAAACAGGAATAATGTGAGCTTTTCACAGTGAGGGACAGCAGTTACCAATTAAAGGACATAAGCTGCCCATTCACATTTCCATAAAATTACATCCTAACACACAAACTGCCTTCTTTTATCTTTACTTAGGGTTTGTTCATCCCTATGCTACTTTGAATTCATCTGTTTCCATTCATCATTCAGCAAAGAACCTTGCATTGCAAGTATCTGGTACCTTGAAAAGTATGAACATGCAAACATCTATATCTCTACCTCTGTTTGATTTGGATCATTTGTATGGTTATATGTGTCTATCAATTACAATTACAATCAACTACATTTCCTTATATTTTTAATAAAAGAGCTTTAGAGTTTTACTGGGAAAGATGAAATGGTATGCAATGATAAAATGTATGAGAAATATGTAAATAAAACTAAAAAAAACGGAAAATAAGAAAGTCAGCTACTATATTAGATAATGTGACAAGGAAAGCTGTGAGCAGGTAATATATGAGTGAGTATTTCATTAAACCACGTGCTAATAAACTTCGAAACAGTAAAAGCAAGAATAAAATTTCTGGAGCAAAACTATTGGGACTAGTTTTTAAAATCAGAAGAAAGAGCACTTTGTACTGAGGGATAACATAAGCATATTAGTAACATCATGCTAGCTAGTCAAGAGTTATTACGTATTCAGACTCAGGTCATTTGATTCAGCATTTCTTTTGTTGAGATAGTGTTTTGTTTGTTCTGCTGAAGTTAACCTTCTTTTTAACAGTATTTTCAACTGATTGCCAAGGAATTTTTAGGTTTTCATTTTTAATCTTTAATTACTGGAAAATGTATGTGTTCCTTTAATAGTATCACATTTCATTAACATTCTCTGTATCTTAAAATTTCATATTGAGTTCTGGCAAGAAGGCACAACTAGTTCAGACGTTTGTCGTGCAAACCTAATGATACCTTATTATATCCCTATAGTCCACAGAAAGGTCAATAGGAGGGCTGAGTCCAGAACGTTCTCCTGCCTTGCACACATGACTGCTGGCATGTGTCCACACACATCATACACAGCCATAAGTGTAAAAGTAATAATGATAATAATAATGATACTGATACTGATAATAATAATAATTTTAAATATTGGATCGTTATCCTCACACTACAAGATATTGTCCCCACTTCTAGTCATTGTAGAATTCTTTGTTCTTTTGTTCCATCATGAATAGCATATTTTATCTCTTTTAATGAAAATCTGTTGATATTTTGGTGGACATTTGGAATGTTTTCATACTGTTCAAGTTTAAGGAAAATTTTCAGCTTCAGTCTTACAGTCTTAAGTGAATTCTAGAGGGCTTTTTTCTTTCTCTTTGTAGTCAGCTTTATATTAAGGGATACACACAGTTTTTAATTCCATTATAATATATGGGGACACTTTTTCATCTGTCCCCCACTAAGACATTACTACTTAGCACTTCAATGTGTCATATATGAGGAAATCCTTAATAAAAACCCTTCATGATTATAAATACTGAGATTTCTATAAATAAAATTTTAAAATAAATTTAGACTGCAATTTTGTCTATTGTGTACTTTTACTTTCAACTAAGTCAAAATTTTGGCTAATCCTAATTTGATTTTAGTGTGTTAACAGACTTTAATTCAATCCAAAACAATTATGCACAGTACATACTGTAAAATAATGCTGATGTCATCACAATTCTATATTATATGACTTAGAGATGTAGATATATTAGCACAGATGAATTTTATCATCTAATTGCATTTACTAAAACCATTTTTTTAAAAAAAAACAAATTGCAAGGAACTATTTGCTGTACTATGCTAAAGACATTGAAAAAATTAACTTAGAGAAGATAAATGATTGAAAAAAGAAAAAAATACATATTAATATTTTTCACCTTCTCTAAGTGGTAAGAAGTTACAGGGATAAACATATGGCAACACTCCCAAAGCTTCACACATCTCTTCTGAGGCTATACATCAGGTAGATTCAGAAGGTTCGAGTAAAATATTTATGCTGGTATTGCAAACTACCATGGCACTTAATAATTAATTGGCGTTGACAAAATAGGTGTCTGGAAAACAAAAATACAAAAAAATATCTTTTGTACAAATCCCAGGCCCATTCAATCTTTCAGACAGCTCTTCCTTTGAGGGAAATTTATAAATCCCACACTACCTTTTAAAACAGTAGGTGTCCCTTATATGATCCATAACTCTTACATAATTGGGTGTTCTAGGACTCTTTCCAAATTTCTCCAGCAGGCATAATTTTTCAAGAACACATGTCCCATTAGTTTAAAGAACTCATGGAACAATTAATCAAGAGAAGCTCATCATGTGATTAAAATAGGAAAATAATTTGACTGCAAAACATTTGACAAGTGTTGTACGTCAGAAGGTGTGGGTGGGAAATGCAAAGAGGAGCTAAATACTTTTGTGTTTTAATCCATGATAAAAATAATGCGCAAAAGAAATTTCTACGAATCACTTTCTAAATAATTTATGCAAATTTATCCAGGTTAATGTATGGAATTCTGAATTAAAAATCCAGAAAAATAAACACTGCTCTTGATAGAACTAAAATAATTTGAAATGTTTTTGCAAATAAAACTATTTTTGTAAATCACAATAAACTATGTCATAAGTAGCACAAAAATTTTGCTAACTATGATAAAGTTTCACAGCTTAAAATTATAAATCAATCACTGGTAACTTATCATATTTAATGTGGGCTAGCATTTACACACAAATACATTGTTTTATAAACCAAAGAGCTAAATAAACAAACCTTATCCTTCAACCACTGAATAAAAATTAAACTATTTATTCATCGAGGTTCACACATATAAAACACAAACCATATTTTCTTGATTCTTCATTAAAATAGTTAATGAATTACTACTATTAAGCAATCATGGGACTATACAGACATCAGACTCAGACAAAAACTGGAATAAAATTATTATTATGACATGATGAAATGATTACAAACTAACATATAGCTATAATGGAGCAGTATACCATGAGAAGAGTTCAATGCAGTACTAAGATGTCAATAGGTAAAAGAACTAAACTGGTATATTAGGAAAAACGAATACAATATATGGGAACAAAACAGGAGAATGATATCCATAATACATGGGCTCACGTCAGGCAGGAAGGAGTCAGGAACTGAAAGGAGCCCTCTGTTGCATAGTGGAGAGAAAGCAAGCACAAATGCTTAATGTGATAAGAGAATTAAAATGATTCAAATTTTGTAGGCAAACATGTACCTTGTAAACTACTCTCCTTAAGGGGATGTCAAAGGAGAGAAGCACAGAAGTATTATGATTGTGTTTTGCTTTTTCATTAATATTTTCACTATCTTAGCATGTGTGTTTTACAGAGGAGCCAAAGCTGAGAGTAATAGGGCAGTAGGCAGACACTGACATACCATAAAGCAGGACCATAAGAGCAAAGAGGAATATACTAAAATCAAAATATATTTTATTATCCTTCTTTTTTTGTATTAAGATAGTTCTTTTTAAAGGGCTGACATTTTATTGAGATGTTGGTTCTAACAACTTTCTTTTTACCCCTTTTTAAAATTGGATATAATATTTAAATTTCAATTTTTATCCTCTTACCCTATTCCCTCCATCACCCAAGAACCCCTTATCCCATCACCCCTCCTTGTGCTTCTATGAGGGTGTGATTATTCCTGTTTCTTTTCTTTTCTTTTCTTTTCTTTTCTTTTCTTTTCTTTTCTTTTCTTTTCTTTTCTTTAAAATACATTTCAGATTTTATCCCCTCACCCCATTCCACCCCCACCCAGGAACTCCCTATCCTGTCCCCCCTCTTGCCTCCACAAGGGTGTGCCCTCACCTACCCCCCTCCCCCTCCCCACTCCCCACCGTCGAATTCTTCCCTGCTCGGTGTTCAGCCTTCATGGGACCAGGGATCTCCTCTTCCACTCATGCCCCACAAGACAAGGCCATCCTCCCCTAAGAATACAGCTGAAGTCATGGGTGCCTCCCTTTGTGCTCCTAGGTTGGTGGCTTAGACACTGGGGAGCTCTGGTTTGCTGGTTCTGTTGCTCTCCTTTCAAAGGATTGGGCCAATCCTTTCAGCTACTTCAATCCTCTAACTTCTTCATTGGAAGCACTTGATCAGATCAATGAGTAGCTGAGAGCATCCTCCTCTGGATATATCAGATTCTGGCAGACCTTCGAGGAGACACCTGCCTGAGGCTCCTTTCAGCATGCACTTTCCTGACATCCATATAGGCTTCAATCTTTGGTGACTGCACATGGGACGGATATCAAGGTAGAGTGGTCTCCCGATGGCCCCTCCTTGACTTTCTGCCTCATACTTTGTCACCTTATTTTCTCTCTTGAGCATTCTGTCACTCCTTCCAAGAAGGACCGAGGCATCCACATTTGGTCTTCCTTCTTCATGAGCTTCATGTGTTCAGTTAGTTGAATCTTGCCTATTTCAAACTTTTTGGTTAACATCCACTTATCAGTGAATAAATACCATGTGTGTTCTTTTGTGTTTGGGTTACCTCACTCAGGATATATTTTCTAGTTCCATCCATTTACCTAAGAATTTCTCAAATTCATTATTTTTAATAGCTGAGTAGTATTCCATTGTGTAAATGTACCACATTTTTTGTATTCATTTCCCTGTTGAAGGGCATCTTGGTTCTTTCCAGCTTCTGGCTATTATAAATAAGGCTGCTATGAACATAGTGGAGCATATGTCCTTGTTATATGTTGGAGCATCTTCTGGGTATATGCCCAGGAGTGGTATAGCTGGATCCTCAGGTAATGCTATATTCAGTTTTCTGAAGAACTGCCAGACTGTTTTCCAGAGTGGTTGTACCAGCTTGCATTCCCACCAACAATGGAGGAGTGTTCCTCTTTCTCCACATCCTTGCCAGCATCTACGATCACTTGAATTTTTTATCTTAGCCATTCTGACTGATGTTTTGATTTGCATTTCCATGATTACTAAGGATGTTGAGCATTTCTTAAGGTGCTTTCAGCCATTTGAATTTCCTCAATTGAGAATTCTTTGTTTCTGATATTAAGATATATTAAGAAAAAATAATTGTTGCTTCCTGTTATTTTTGTTATTAGATGTGGAATTATGTTTGTGTAACTATCTTCTTGTGGGGTTGTTGGAAGACTACATTCTTGCTCTTTCTTGGTTGTAGTTTCCCTCCTTGTGTTGGAGTTTTCCATCCATTATTCTTTGAAGTGCTGGATTTGTGGGAAGATATTGTTTAAATTTGTTTTTTTTTTTATAGATTATTTTGGTTTCTCCATCAATCTGATTGAGAGTTTTGCTGGATATTGTAGTCTGGGCTGGCATTTGTTTTCTCTTAGGGCCTGTATATCAGTCCAGGATCTTCGAGCTTTTATAGTCTCTGGTGAGAAGTCTGGTGTAATTCTTATAGGTCTGCCTTTATATGTTACTTTACCTTTTTCTCTTACTGCTTTTAGTATATTTTATTTTTTTTGTACATTTGATGTTTTGATTAATTATGTGGCAGGAGGTATTTCTTTTTTTGTCTAGTCTACTTGAAGTTCTGAAGGCTTCTTGTATATTTAAGGACATCTCTTTCTTTAGGTTAGGAAAATTTTTCTCTATTATTTTGTTGAAGATATTTACTGGACCTTTAAGTTGTGAGTCTTCACCCTCATCTATACCTATTATCTTTAGGTTTTGGCCTCTCATTGTCTCCTGGATTTCCTGGATGTTTTGTGTTAGGAGCTTTTTGCATTTCACATTTTCTTTGACCGTTGTGTCTATGTTTTTCATGGTATCTTCTGCGCATGAGATTCTCTCTTCTATCTCTTATATTCTGTTGGTGATACTTGCGTCTATGACTCCTGGTCTTTTTCCTAGGTTTACTATCTCTATTGTAGCCTCCCTTTGAGATTTCTTTATTGTTTCTACTTCCATTTTTAGATCCTGGATGGTTTTGTGTAATTCTTTCACCTGTTTGGTTGTGTTTTCTTGCATTTCTTTAAGGGCTTCTACCTGTTTACCTGTGCTCTCCTCAAATTCTTTGAGAGTGTTGTTTATGTTCTTTTTAAATTCCTCTATCATCATCATGAGAAATGATTTTAATTCAGGTGTGATGTGGTGTTCAAGACTTGCTATGGTGAGGGAACTGGGTTCTGGTGATGCCAAGTAACTTTGGTTTCTGTTGTTTAAGTTCTTATGCTTGCCTTTCGCCATTTGGTTACCTCTAGTGATACCCACACTCACTGTTTCTGACTGGAGTCTGCCTTTCCAGTTATCTTGGTTGTGTCAGAACTCCTTGGGGTTCAGATATCTCTGTGATCCTGAGCTCCAGCTGTTCTGGATACAGTGGTTCCTCTAGGATTTCTCAGGATATGGTATCTCCACAGTAGTAGACCAGCTAGGTGTTTGCTGCTCTGAGTGTAGTCGTTCCTCTAGGGTGCCTCAGGATATGGTGTCCCCTGCTCTGCAGCTCTTTGGGCCATGCCCTCTCTAGAATGCCTGCAGCTCTGCCATCCTTGACCTCTCTTGGATACCTCTGCATCTCTGAGGTCTGTGACCTCTCTAGGATGCCTCCAGACTCAGTTTCCCCTGGTGATCAGATCAGCTTGGAAATTGCTCCAGCCATCAGGATCCGGGCCTGGGGTGGAAGGGGAGTGGTTCTCCGCAGGGGCAGGGTCTGGATGCCTGGTGTGTTCTGGGGGCTCCCTACTGCCAGTTGTGCTTCTAAGGCCTAGGGTGGTGTGTGGGTGCTCCTACCTACAGCACTGAGGTCTATGACCTCTCTAGGGTGTCTCCAGACTCAGTTTCCACAGGGTATCAGATCAGCTGGGAGACTGTCTTTATTATTCTTCAATTAAAAATTATACTAATATGGCTTAACTCAACCCCCCCCTCAAAAATAAAGAGAGTACCTCAGTTTTCAAATTAATAGATCATTTAATCGGAATAACAAACAGATGGATAACATATAATCCTTATTATTTTACATAATTTTATTTTTAAAAATACTTTGATTCATTTTTGTTTTCTTTACTTACATGTATGCGTATGTATGTCTTTCTTCTTCTCTGTAGATGCCTCTTTAGTTGCCAAATTGATATCCCTGAGAAGAGGAAACTTAAAAATTACTTTCAGCAGACATGCCAATGGGTAGTGTCCATTTTCTCGATTGAGTTTTGATATAGGATGTCCTTGGAAGCTCTGGGCACTGTAAACTCTCGTCATTTAGACTTGGGCTTCACCAAAACAACTGAGCAAGCCAAAGCAAGCAAGCTGGTAAGTCGGCAAACGTCTTCTGTGGTTTTGTTCTGACTTCAGGCTCCTGCTCTGGTTTCCCTTCATGATGGACTATAGCCTATCAGCCTAAACAAAAACAAAAACAATGCACAACACGTTCTTGTCAACTTGCTTTTGGTTGTGTTGTTTACAAGGAGGAAAGTTTCTCATTCTCTTTCATTCTGTCTTATTTTCTGTCTCTGTCTCTGTAAATATCTGTCTCTATCTCTGTCTGAGTCTCTCTCTCTCTCTCTCTCTCTCTCTCTCTCTCACACACACACACACACACATACATACACACACACACACACACACACACACACACACACACACACACACGCCAAAGACAATATAAACAATTTACAGTACATAATATTTTCTAATATAGTGTAGTGTAGGAATGTAGAATGGAAAACATAAATAACTCAAAAAAGCATATGACCTACCCCGTGTGTGTGTGTGTGTGTGTGTGTGTGTGTGTGTGTGTGTAACATAACAAGTACACGAGAAAGGCTGGGAAGGGAAAATGATGTAATTATATTTTAATTTTAAAAAATAAATATGTTTTTGAAAGCTGATCAATAGAGATTTATGTTTTGTCTTTTAATAGTTTGTTTGGCTGGACCCCAATAGAGAACACTATACTCCGTCATACCCTAGAAAAATGTTAAGAAACATATTTTTCCCTGTCTAGTACACCATGGTCATTGATGTTGTTCTTGTTCAGGTCACGTTTGCACAGTTGGTGAAACTTTATGGGAGTAGCCTCTGATAGTAAAAAGAGACTTAATTTGGCAGCACACTTCCTAGTCCTCTGGATGTTAAGTCTTTTCAGCCCTTCTTCTAGTATGCTTAATAACCTTTCAGTTGTGTTTTTGTATGTCTATTTATATGTTTTGCGTGGTTGCGCTTTCTTTAAAGGTCTCTAATTGTTCCAACCAGAAGGTATCTTGTTCAGGATTGAAGAATACACTCGTTTGTGGGTCTACAACTGGTTACAGATTCTGTTAAAGATTGTGTATGTATGGCAAATTAGTAGTTGTAGATTCTCATTCAGTGACCATTCCATCACAAACACTGAGTAGTTACTAGGTTTTGAGCATCAGACATGGTCCCTCTATTGTGGAATAAGTTTTGTGTCTGATTTGAGAGCTTTAGAGTTCAATGTGAGAGCTCTTGGTGGCTTAGGAATGTGGCAGACCCAGTTTAACAAATGTTCAGTTTCCTAAGAAGTGAAGTCTACTAAGAGCTGGAATCACAGAAAAGCAACAAATAACTACATATAACATTTTTGAGATTGTAGTTTAATAGTATTTCTCTATTACCTTTCCTCCTGAATATATATATATATTTATTATATATATATATACACACATATATATGTATATATATATATACACACATATATATAATTATATATATATAATAAATAATATATATTCTCCTTTAAACTTATGACTTTTTAAAACTAATTTTTATTTCATTTATGTTTGTATGTATGTGTCTCTGTGTGTCATGGATAAATGAATGAAATTCTGTTTATAACCTCTTCAGAATATATAATATTAACTCTAGGTGTGTCTTCACTGATGGTATTTGGCAGTGAACAACTAATTGTTACAATTCCTCCCTGGCGAGAGCCATTACTCCTATTGCTAGGTTTCCTCTCCTCTACTTCAACCATTCTTCTCTTGTCTATAGAAGTTGACTCTTTATTATATAGTTATCACTGACTATCAGCTTTATTAACAACTTTGTAGAAAAGTTAAAACATGTCATTTAATATTCAAATAGTAGGGTGATAAGAGCAAAGAGGAAAATCAACAATGCTATAAAAAAGTAATTGAATACACTTTTACTCGGTTTCCTGTTGTGTTGCCTCTATTCAAGACAGCATTTTTGTGCATCATAATACAGTGATTTTTTTTCTCTTGATTGATTTTATTCACTTTTATTGTTATGTTTAAGCAGAAACGATTGTACATAGTTAGCCTTGCTTTAGCAAAGTGTATGTTAATAAAGTAATTTATGATTTGGGATGTTTGTAAAATTCAAGCAGTTTTATTTTATTTTGTGTGTCATAGTTTTGAGGAACGTATAATGTAATAAGTCATCTATCACGAAAATAATTTGATCAGACAGAAAAAAAACAGTGGCTTCCCCATATTGTACTTCTTTCTAAGATACTTCATCAAGTATCAATGACCAAGTAAAGAATTTGTTTTGGAGCCTTCTAGATGTTAATTGATCATGACAAAATAAATATCTAGAATTTATTTTAAGATAAATTTAATCTGTTTTTTTTATCGAAGCAAATACTGTCTCATAAAAGAAATAATAAAATGGCATCTGACTCTACTTAATAACACTTTTTTACATTTATCTCAAAGTATTTTTTATTGTTTTTGTTTCTGGATATTATAGAAAGAAATTATAAAATATATAATAAGTTTTTGAGATATAAAATCAATTTTCTGAATATAGATAAATTGGGTTGCATTCTTGTCATAGCACTTTTGTTTATTAGTCTTAAAATTAACATAAGTTATGTTTGTTAAAAATCATATGTCTGTTAATAAGAAAACCAAACATATTTTACATTTGATCCTATATCCAAACATTGTGAATAACTCCAAAAATTGTTCTTGATTATTTAAAGTATAAAAAACCATAAATAAACAAACTAAAATTTTTCAACAATCAGAAAACAATTAAAATTTATATTTATTGTTTAAATGTGAATTTCAAAGAGAATTGATCTCTATTAGTCAATTTTCATTATTAAAATTATTCTGGGTCAATAATTTGAGTTATGTGTAAGGAGAGTAAGCAAGTTTAATGAAATTATTTGATTTTTTAACATAGTAATTACAATATTTTTCCAAATATATGTGGTTCATTAACTGAAAGGTCTACTAAAAAGACAAGAAAATGAGTCTTCTTAAATGGATTAGTCATCATCATGTCAGAACACTCAATAAGGGACATCAAGTTGCTTTTACCTTGCTGTAAACTACCCAGACTGAACAGTTCATGAATAACATACATTTATCTCAGCTATAAACTTCAGGAAACTAAGAGAAAAGCACTAGGAGCTGCTTTTTAGCCATGGTTGATCCCTGTCATTTCAACCAAGTCTCTCCTGCAACAGCCCTGTAGAAGTGTTACATTTGCTCAGGACAAAGCTCAAAAGAGGAAAAAAAAAGCCTATATTACTTTTCTCCATACATATCTTAAATTTCTTTTGTATTTACAGAACACAATCCCATAATTATTTTCAAAGGAACCAGCTCTAACACCACCACATGGAGGTGAAACTCTAACAAGTACTTGGAAGGACATCCAGATACTAATCAAGAAAAGAAAATTCTCATTTGGGATTCAAAATCAAGGAAGGGCTTAAATGTAATCTATTCCAGTAAATTTGTCTGGTATTTGTTCTCATTAGTGCCTAAAGATTGTCTGAATCTTTAATTATCACCAGGATTTCTTCCAGGATGAAGTAGAAAATTTGATGTTATAATCACTGGAGAATCACAAAAATTCTCTAATCAGTCTTTAAAGTTTTGTTATTTTGTAGATGATTCTTTAAAACAAATTTTTCTTACATAAAAAAAGGACATAAAATTTTATCTAAAAACACATTTGCATTAAAATGTATTTAAGGCTTATAAATCGAGATTGAATTGAGAACATGTGAAGAAAAGCACATTGGAAACTGAACGTTCCCATTATTATTAATCCAGAGTACAACGATTTAGCTTCAAGGTAACATATTTACTTGGGCTCCAACACTATCATTGCTTTTACCAAAGTGAGCTAACTGCAAGGCACATGGATACTTTTAAAAAAGGACAATTAATTAAAATGTATTTGAGCTTAAAAATTTTCAGACTATGATGAAATAGTAAATGATAAGCTCATCAAAAATTTTGTTGTTTTATAAATTTTCTGTCATCAGCTTGAATGTTTTTTATACATTCACAATTACAATAAAATACATTTACATTAGAAAACTTATAGCTAATAAGTTCTTTTACAGTAAGAATGAATTTTTTTAAACCATTAAAGAGGTGAAAAACAGTTATCAGCATCTGAAAGAAAATGTATTAAGAAGGTCGACTATTTCAGTAAAGCTATTATATATATATATATATTTTTTTTTGTGAAAATGGAAGAATTATTTAAAATGTTTTAAATTTTATGTGTACTAAAATTTAAAATAATTTATTCTATTATTTTGATGTCAGATTTGGAGTTTTTGTTTGTTATTTTAGACTTTAGTAAACAAACCATGTAGAGTATATTTACATGTGTGCATGTTATTATTACATGTATATATACACATTTTCCTTTGAAATTGTTCTTCAATAATGTCTTAAAACTTTTGTAGAGCATTAGATTTTTGTAAATAATGGAACACAGCTGTATTTTTCTTTTGGAAGTCCTACATACTTATAGCATTATTAGTCTTTATTTGCAATTTAATTATATACCAAATTAAAATTTATAGGTAGTAATATAGAATTGAAGAAATGAATACTTACTATTTTGTGAACAATTTATACTCAAATGTTGAAACAAATTTATAAAATTATTCAACAATTAATAAGCTTTTAGGACATCAAATATACTACATTGTATATTTTTTTATAATGTGCAACTATAAAGAGATTGTAGGTAATAAGAGAAATATGTTTTTTGTGTGACAGTATTCTCCTAAAGTTTTCATTCTTCTATATACTAGTCTTTTTGATATATTTCATAAGCCTTCCTTATTTTTTGTTAGGAAATATTTTTTTCCTTTCCTAAGGAGATGACAATATATTTCTAAGTATAAGCATATATTTCTGCTTATTCCCTCTCTTACTAAAAGCAACAAGTTTCCACCTCAAAATTCATCAATGTAATCTTATCTTAATAAAAATCCAAAGAATGTTATAGCTGGCTCTTCAGGTAGAACTACTTAAAATTTTCTGAGGAACTGCCAGACTGATTTTCAAACTGGTTGTACCAGTTTGCAATCCAATCAGCAATAGAAAAGCGTTCTTCTTTCTCTACATCCTCGCCAATATGTGTTGTCACTTGGGTTGTTGATCATCGTCATTCTGACTGATATAAGGAAGACTCTCAGGGTCATTTTGATTTCCATTTCCCTAGTGACTAAGGACTTTGATCATTTCCTTAAATGTTTCTTGGCCATTTGAAGTTCTTCTGTTGTGAATTCTCTGCTTAGTTCTATACCCCATTTTAAAATTGTTTTTGTTTTGTTGTTATAATTGTATTTTTCTTTTGTGTATGTTAACTTTTTGATTTCTTTATATATTTGTGATTTTAGTCTTCTGTGAGATGTAAAGATAGTGAAGATATTTTCCCAATCTGTAGGTTTCCTATTTGTCCTATTGTTGATGTTTCTTGCCTTACAGAAGCTTTACAGTTTCATGAGGTTCCCTTTATCAATTGTTGATTTTTAGAGCCTGAGCCAGTGGTATTCTATTCAGGAAAAATTTACCTGTGCCAATGAATTTGAGGCTTTTTCTACTTTTTCTTCAATTCAGTGTATCTGGTTTTATGTTGAGGTCTTTGATTGACTTGGATTTGAGCTTTGTGCAAGATGATAAATAGGGATCAATTTGCCGTCATCTGCATACAGACCACCACTTAGGCCAGCACCATTTATTGAAGATGCTTTTTTCCTCTAAATTTTTTTTGCTTCACTTTCAAAGATCAAGTATCAAGAGTAATGGTTTTATTTCTGGGTCTTCAGTTATATTACACTGATCTACCTGCCTGTCATAGTACCAATACCATGCAGTATTTTTTTGTTTGTTTTGTTTTGTTTTGTTTTGTTTTTATCACTATTGTTCTGTAGTGCAGCTTGACATCAGGAACGGTGATTCCTTCTGAAACTATTTTATTGTTCAGAATTGGTTTTGACTATCCTGGGTTTTTTTGTTTTTCCATATGAAATTGAGAATTCCTCTTTCCATATCTATGAAGAACTGTGTTTGAATTTTGATAGAGATTGCATTAAATTTGTAGTTTGCTTTTGGTAAGATGGCTATTTTTACTATGTTAATTCTACCATTTCATGAGCTTGGGAGATATTCCCATCTTCTGATGTTTTCAAAGTCTTTATTTACGGGTTTGAAGGGATTGCAGATTTCTCACTTGGTTGGTAAGAGTCACACCAAGATAGTTTAAACTATTTGTGGCTTTTATGAAGAGTGTTGTTTCCATAATTTCTTTTTCAGCTTATTTATCATTTGTATAAAGGATGGCTACCATGGGACTGAAGTTGGATACCCCTATGGTTAAATTAGGGGGATGATTCAAAAAGCTGAAAGGGAGAGTGACCACATAGAAAGAGAAGCAGTCTCAACTAACCTAGATGACAGCATGCTCCCAGAAACTGAGCCACCAACCAGGAAGCATACATGAGTTGGTCCCAGCCAGCACACATATAATAGAGGACTGCCTAGTCTGGCCACAGTATGAGACAGTGCTTCTAATGCTTGAAAGACTTGAGGCCACAGAGAAGGAGGCATGTCTAGTGGCAGGGAGAAGCTCCCTCTCCGAGGGAATGATGTAGAGGTGAAGAACTGAAGAATGATGTAGGCTGAAGAACTGTGGGAGGGAGGACTGGAGTGAGTCAAAGGCAGGAATGTAAATAAATAAAATGATTTAAAAATAATCCAAAGACATAACAAAAGCACCATGAAGTAAAATATTACATATGAATTTCTGACTTTCCATCTAACCACATGCAATCCATAGTCTTTTGTATAGCACACCAAAAACTTGCCTACATACGCTTAGCATTTACCAGTAGTAACCAGTACCTAACAGAATCAAAGCGCAAGTCAATATCTGTAGAAGAGAAACAAGAATATTTAGTTCAACAAGTACTACAGTGATTGATTTATGGCTTTACATAATATTTTCACTGTAATTATTATTGTATTTAATAAATATGTCCAAGAAGTGATTTAATAACTTTATGTTGGCATCTACATTACAGAAAAAAAAAAAACCTGGGTTTTAATAATATCTCTGTTTAGGTATTTTTAGTTTGTTTCTATGGGTCCATGTGTATGTATGTGTATCTATGTGTACACATGAATAATTTTTAAACTACCAATATATCTCTTTGTATAGATATTTAAAATTCAAATATATTTTTTATAAATACTGAAAAATGTATAAAATCATGTACCCAAACATTTTAAGAAGTAGGTCTTAAACAATACATACATTCCTTAAAAGATTTACTAATTTTAATGTTAATAAATTATTTTAATCTCATAATATTATATCACTCCCTCTGATTTTATTAATCTTTATTAATCACATCAAAAATAGTTTCAGTATAGAAAAATAAGTTTTTAGTACATCTTTATTCAAATAGAAGAATGTAGTAAATTTTAGTATCAACGTTCTTAAGATTGTAACATTCTCTGCAAACTTTTTCGGAGTTAATTTTGTAGAAACATAAACAAAATCATTTCAAATAATCTGGCAAACTAATCCATAAAGTTTTCAGTTCTATACATTATTACATGAGTTTATCAACTTTATTCAACTGAAATTAGTTTTGGTTGATCTTACATATTCTACATGTCTCAGTTTAATAAACATTCTGAAGTACATATATGTAAGGTATATTATCTACTAAACAAAATGTATATACTCACATCTGCATGAATTTCTAAACACTGTGAATGGATGTGTGTGAGAGAGAAAAGAAGACTGGGTGATGAGGTGTGGGGTGTGTTTGTGTGTGTGTGTGTGTGTGTGTGTGTGTGTGTGTGTGTGTGTGCTGAGTTGGCACTCTTTGGTCACTGATTCTGCCTCTACAGATTATATTTTGTGTCAAAATAATTTGCATCTCTACAGTATATTAATTACTTTCTACCACCCATTCTCTAAAAGTAGCATAACCACTACTAAATATTGCCAATATACTGTTAATTATAAGTAATCTGGGAGTTATTTAAGATATATCAATATTCAAATATTATATAAAGTACTATGGAATTTTATATATACAACTTGGGCGTCTGGCGACCTTGATATCAGAGAATCTCTATTACTGATACTTCAGAGGGAATAACTACAAAGGACCAAAGAACACTTCTGTATTGGCACTACAATTGGAGAAATTTTATAATTTGAGATAAGAATATACCCTACTTTACTAAACATAGAATTGGTTGTCACTGACTTTCTTATATAGATAACTATAATGCCTTATGATAAATACAGGATGTGTTCAGTTTCACAATATTACTTAAGTGATCACCTCAATTTTGATTATTCTAATTGAGAAAAAATAACATTCAAATTTTTTGTGAACTACTGCATATTTTAACAGTGTAAGAGCCTTAATCTAAGGATTATTTTAAATAAGACAAAATAATTTTGTACGTCAGAATGCCAGGAAGCAATAAAAATTTCTTAGCATATTCAGATTTTAAAAACCTCATGTTTCAAAAATAGCCACTCTCATTAGTGTGCATTCTTTCATTTCAAAACAAAATCAATAATTACAAATGTAATCAAGTAAAAAGGAATATTATTTTAATCTGTTTACAAAGTCTTCGGCTGCTCAAAGTCCTTTTAAATGAATGCAGTAAAACAGTGCTTTAAAAATGAGGGTGCTAATTTTGCCAATTGCTACTGTGAAACTTAATTCTTTAAGTGTTGTGTGAGACAAATTGAGGTACCATTAGTGTACAGTTTGATGTACATACACTGAAGCGATGTTTGCTCTGGCAATATTGAGGGTAATTAATAGATGTATGTTAGAGAAATCATCAAGATTATGTCAAAAAAGTTATTATAAAATACTACTTTTCTATAATCTAAAACTTCGTAGCCATAATATAATTTTTGAAAGTTATAACTACATGGTTAACACTTGTCCAAATATGTAAAATATTCTTTGTATTATATCAAATATAATAATAATAGCCACCAAGCAATAAAACAGTAAAATATATTTGAAAATATTCTCAGTATTTGGTAACTAAAATGTGCACAAATAAGAATTATTAAATATTTGTAACGATTTGGTAAAGTTTAAATTCCCCACAAAATTTTAATTTTTCTTCTTTTTTTAATTTTTCTTTAGATAGTGTCTTATATTAGTTTGGTTTCCATCTCTATAGTGAAGTAATTGAGACAAATTAAAAAAAATAAAATAAAAGTTTGTTCTTCAACATATTTCTCAAGTTGTCAGTACAAGGTCAAAAGACCTCCTCATTTCTTTTAGAATCCTAAAATATACAACACATCACAGAGGAAGTATGTGTGAAATTAATGAATCATTTAATCTCCCAGGAAACAAAGGGGGGGCAATAAGACTAAAATTCCAGAATCATCTACAAGGCCATATTTCTTGTATCCTGAAGAATTTCCAGACAGCTCCAAAAGCTAAAGCTTCTGACCCTCCAAAAATCATTAGTCTGGAAACCAATATTCCAACACGCAAACCTGTGGGAGAATTAATATAAACCATATTGTAATGGTTTATATACATAAAAAGGGCTGATCCTTTCTAAAGGACATTAAAAACAAGGATGATTTACTTAGGAAAACAGTATTCAGGTTTGAAGATTTGTTCTCAGATAAGTCAGATTTTGATGGAAGAAGTGATTACATCATAGTGATGAGAAAAATAACTTCAAGCTGTGTTATATTGCATGTGAGGATAACAGTGGCACCAGATTTTGATCACATGAATTCAGGTTGTACTTTATTCTCTTCTGAAAATACTTGTTCACCCATGTTTCCACCAGGAGATGAGAAAGCATGAAGACTTACAGTAAAAACATCAGGATCTTAGTAGTCCCAGACTCCAGAAATATGACACATTGTTTTCTTCTATTAATCTTTCCTATGCTGTGGTGTTATAGCAACAGAAAACTAAAACAAGCAAAACAAAAGAAAACACCTAGAAACTATAAAATTTTAATGTCATTTTACATTGGCTTATCTTTGAGAACTGATTTCATGAAGGGAACTGTAAGTATTAAAAAAAAGAGTTATTTTAAATATAGACTTATTGTCACATCTTGGTAGTGAAGTTTATAATTGTGAATATGAGCCAAAAATTACTAAGAAAACTAATAAAATTTAAACTGCTATATGTTTTAAATAATTTTCCAAGTCAATCATTTCATATTTTCCAAATCAGTGATTGCATCAGGATTAGAAAACATCATTCTTTCATAGAATCTAGGAAGCATATAATAAAATAAATGGATAAATGAAAACATAAAATGGGTAATAGGAGTAAATATTTATGTCTAATAATTTATTTAAGAGTCACATTTATTGGTAATTTCTGCATGTGTTTGTTTCAAATATGAAATCTGAATACCTAGAAGACTAAATATTCTTACCAAATGAAACACATTTTCTGCATCTGTTTTATTGTAAGTACAATGTTAAGTATGTTTATTTATAACCCATCAATTAGGACTAATGTGACACCCCAGAAAGTGTGATCATTAGGAGACTTACAGGATATTATTTCTGTTTCTTTTAGGTTTATACATTTCAACAAGACATATAAATTTTCTATGTCTCGGTTTATTTTCTACACCATTTTCATCAAAATGATCCTTGAGGTAAAATGAGGTTTCAATTGATAAATGCTGAAAGAGGAATTTAGTGTCTTATACATTTTATGAAGAATATTTAAACCCCCGAGTTGGAGTGAGGGTTCAGCAGTTAAGAACACTTGCAGTTTTTGAGGAGTACCAAAGCTCAGTTCCCAGAATCCACATACAGGCTTACAACTGTTATTAGCTTCATTTTCAAGGGGATCATCCATCTTTTGTGGGCACAAGGTATCAAAACAGTTCACGTACACACATACATTACAAATATACATACATAAATACATACATGAACCAGGACATTAATATACATAGAATAAAAATAATGTAGAAATATTTTAAAAGAACATCTAACCATCCCAATTACAAGATATAATAATAAATGTAATTGCAATTCTTGTTCACCTACTAACTGTATGTCTCCATATCACAGTATCCAGTAAAATCAAGAATTTAAAAAAAACAAAATATGATTGTTAATGCAGATGTTACTGAATACTGTGAAATGTTAGCCATTTGAGGTTTTACTTCTCAAATATATTTTTCTAACAAAGGTATAATGGTCAAATCAAAATAATATATAATTATAGTGTGTAATGTGATGTTCATATTTATGTCTACATTGTAAAGTAATAGCATTCATTTTCATCTGCCAACATGTTTAGTTATTATTTGGATTGAAGAAAATATTTAAGGAAAAGTTAGAAAGTTGGAAAATTGTTTGGAAAGTAGCATGGAGAATCAACGAATATACTAGTATCTAAAACCAAAATTCTTGCTTTTTTAGCCTATGTCAATTTGTCTTGAGATTTCCTGAAATAAAATAGCATAGTTTAATTGATAAAATTATTCAAGCTATGAACAATGGCATATGCATTATTTATACAAGGGCACATAAACAAAGAAAATACTTGTTAGCATTTATTTATTTATTTGGAATTCAATGGAATTAACAATAAATAAAACTAACAATATTATCTCCCCAAAGCAAATAATTATTTCAGGGATGTTTGATAGGTTTCCTTTACTTATTTATTTTTTTAGCTAAAATGTCTTTTCACTTAATTTTTTTCAAACAAAGAAATTGATACATAAACCTTGATAGCTGTTTATATATTCATTTAATAATCAAGTCATTATATAACTCGACATTATGTATGAACTAGATTAATATATTTGAATTATCTCTGCTTCATTCATAATTGCCTATCATCTGCATTTTAAAGACTTTTCTGATAAAAATGAAATTGTAATAATATATTGCTTGAAAAATTAGATTGAACTACCTATATGTTCAATTTTAAGAGAAACAATTAAAACCCTTTCACTTATGTTGGAATTTATACATGGATAATTTATTGTAAGACACTATCAGGCATACCAATAATAATAAGGTGTCATACATTCTATTTCTACAAAGGAAATTCTAATGTTTGCCTCTTAATACACAAATTCAAGTGTTTTCTTTTTTACATATACGTTATCACATATGTAGAAACACTAGCAGATATCAAATATCATATAAAGGAGAATAAATCCTGCATATTTCTAAAATATTAGACATTAGATATAATTTTATGCCTGTATTTATTTTATAAAGATAATTCAAAATCTATAAAAATAGATTATTCTCATTTTAAAATTATAACTCTCTCAAATAATAAACAGGTAGCTTAAAGTTATATAGCAGCTTATATAATACAATTATGTAGTCATTTAGTAGCTCAAATTAAATAGATACATATATAATTAATTGCTAATATTTCTCTACTATTGGGAATTCAATTAATAAAAATGTAAATTGTATTTACTATAATGAATCAAATTTTGATACATATGAATAAATTATGCAGGGGGCTAAATGGAAATAATTGGATCCTCACAGTTCATGACAATCAAGGACAGTTTTCTGCTGTTAGGTTTCTCCTTTGTCAAACATTATGGTGCAAAAAAAAAGGGAAAATAAATGAAAAGCACTTTGTTATCATGATTTCTGGTTTGGAAATTAAACATCAGCAACTACTGAAAATGCCATTTTTCACTATTGGAAACCCTTGTTAGTTTCTTAGTATAAGAATATATTATTAAGGTTTAGATAGCAATGTAGATCTCTGTATTTATCAGGAAAATCATTTTGAAACTGGATATAACAACTTTTGTATGTCCCTTTTCTTATGTACTATTCCAATATCTGTGAGTTTCAGTAAGAAGTATATCAGATAGGACATTGTTTTCCTTCTTTAAAATATCAGTGTGCTTAATCATTTTTCCAGGCCTCCTATGTGATATTTTGTTTAAGACTTCCCTGTTTCTACAAAATCATCTCTATGCATGTTGCCATGTCCACTCTTTCTGACCTACTCACTTCACATTGTGGCATAATAATGTCTGAGATCAGTACCTAAAGTGTTATGTTTCATGACCAACTTCAAGCGAAAAACAATACTTCATTAAGTAATTACAGTCATTGGACACAATATGTTGAACAGATTTTCTCCCCTCAGCTGGGCCAGCTTGTGTTGTTAGTGAGCCTCTCAGCAGGACAGTTTGGCTGCCACTGGAAGGGTGTCAGCTCTAGGCTTTGTCTCCACATGTCCTCCATTCTACAACATGTAAACACTAGTGTTCTCTCATCATTCTAAAGCTTTGCAAACATTTAAACAGAACTTTGAAAATGTTCTTTCTGTATTTTGCTAAGCCACATGCCTCCTTTTAAAATTTTTTATTCTCCTAAAACACAATACATCCCAACTGCACACTCTTCTTCCTAATTTCTGCCAGCCCTCATTTTCCCTCTTCCCCCAGATCCACTGCTTCTCAGTTTCCCTTCAGAAAAAAAAAGTCCTTCCAGTGATATCAACTGAACACTGCATAGCAGTAAAGACTAAGAACATACCCTTATATCAAGGCTGAATGTGCTAAACCAGTTGGGGAATACATGATTCCATGAGCAAGCAAAAGAGTTACAGATACCCTCACTCCCACTGTTAGTTGTCCTACAAAAATCCCAAGCTAAACAACTACTGCATGCATAAGAGGACATAGCAAAGAACTATGAAGACTCTATTATTTCTCCTTCAGTCTCTGAGACGTGTGTGTGTGTGTGTGTGTGTGTGTGTGTGTGTATTTACTCATGAGAATCATAATGACCTCAGTTGATTCCATGGCTGTCAAACTGTCACTTTTTTTTTACATTTTCACTTCAACTATTTTGAAGCTATCCTCTGCAATTCCTTCAATGCTGAAACAACAAATTAATGTAAGGACATATATATCTTGGGGTCATCAAGATATCTGAGGTTTTAATCCCTAGATGGCAAAATATTTTATGGTAAGTATAAGACTCTTAAGAAATGCAGGATTAATAAGGTTTTCATGAAATCTGGAAGTATTACTTCTGTAGAATAAAAAAACTTCGTAATTCTATGTAAAAGATCAAATGAAGTAATCTATCATGACAAAATACTTGTAAAACTGAAATCACACAAGTTAACATTTGTATTTTATTTGAAATTCGGGCCAAAATAAATCAACATAAAATGCATATTAAAAATATTCGTTTCTTTTTCTTGTTTATCATTGCATCAGAACTTAGTGTCTTGCATCATTATAATTTAAATTAAATAGAATAATTCTGTCTTATCACTATTCAGTTGATCATGAATTCCATATTCATATGAACCATATTCACATCTACAATAATGGAGGCAATACAGAAATATCTTGAACTATTAATATTACTTTACATTGCTGAAATTATTTTCTTCTTTGTCAATACTTTTGACCAGATGAGGGAGGACCCTATAAACACAATATTAAAAATTTTAAGAATTATATAAAGTGTGTTTTAACTGAACTCACTATGCCTCTTCCAACTCCTCCTATAACCAATGAGTCTGTACTCAGTCCTAGACACCATAACTATATATTTTTTCTATTTGTTTTATCCGTGGATTTTATTTATATTTTTGAACTAGTCTTGGAAACAAGGTCTTCCTTATATCAACCAGGGATCACATGATACCTCCTCTTAAAGCAACTGTCAAAAACCAATAGCATCTGAGTTGGTGGTATTTGTTTTTCATGTAGTATTTTCTGTTTACACTTTCCTTTTTAATTCTCCAGTTCCTCCTTATCTTTCCTGTTAGCTGATCCACATGCCATCTGTCTTTCTTTTTAGTCAAACAAGCATCTAAGGAAAAATAAGAAAACAAAATAAGGTACAAACAAACAAATAAATCGGAATATGCAGAACATGACAAAAACAATCAAAGAAGAGAACTAGCAAGAGAAATGCATCAAAAAATATAGATGCAGGAACACATAGAAGTTATATAGAAACCCAAAATCAGTAGCCATGATTTATATGCAAAGGACATTTAAGGTTTAAAAAAAAATTCCAGACTTAACATTATGAGGCAAAGAACCTCCGAAGTCACTATTGAATTTTATTTATTTGTTGTTTATTTCTTTATTTATTATTTACTTATTGATTGATTGATTGGTATGTCCCACCGTGCATTCATCCTTCCCTTAAGAGAGGCTTGTTTTCTAAGTAAGACTCACTTGGAGAAAAAGGTATTTTCATTTACAATTAATTATGAATTGGAGATAGTTTTTAGCATAGATCTATTTTTCTCCACCTTAGAATTCCATCATGTGCAGGTTTGTGCAGAGCCTGTGCATGTTACAATGGCCAATGTGAGTTTATATGTGTACTAGTCCTGTTATTTCTACAAGTCCTTGCTTCCATGGTGTCCTGCATCCCCTTTGGCTGTTACACTTTCTGCCACTTCTTCTACAAAGTTCCCTGGGTTGTGTGAGGGGAGAATTGATGGGGAAATTCCTTTTAGGTCTGAGTGTTCTTAGGTCTTTCACTCTCTACATATTGTCTGGATGCGGGTCTCTGCATATACTCCCATCTATTTCTGGAAGATGAATCTGTAATGATCGATGAACAAGGCACAGGTGCAGAAGGCAAGAGTATAGAATAATATAGTTAGGAGTCACTTTATTGCTGTGTTGCTTTAGTAAAATTACTGTATTTGGCTTTCCCCTAAGTCCCCAGCCTATCAAATCTCAGGTTCTTGGCTAGTAATGAGTGTTCAGTATGAATTTTATCTCATTGAGTGGAACTTAACATAACTCAGATATTGATTGGTTACTCCTACAAGATTTGTGCCATTGTTGTACCAGGGTATCTTGCAGGAAGGTTGCTCTTCTAGATTGAAGAGTTTGCATCTTTGTTGCTGTTTATCTTTCCATTTGGTAGCCTCAGGAGCATTTTTCTGAACTCTAAATAATAGTCAGAAGATGTGAAGGCTCTAGGTAGTCTCCATGTTTAGTGAGTTGTATAAGTATTGTCTTCAGCAATAGGACCAGACTATCATTTTGTAGATAGGTAACAATCATCACTTTTTGGAGAGGCATCATTCTTGGCAATAGCCTGATTGTCTTGGGGGGATTCCCATAGAACCCCTTTGACAAAAAACTTAGTTAGATATAACACAATCCTGATACTGGAAGCTTCATTTTGTATGAGAGATGTCCAGTTGATAGTGATGTCTCATGCACATAAGATTTATTGAAGAAGGCAGAAATAGGAAGACTATGAGTTTGAAGCCAACTTGGGCTAATGGTAGAATTTTGTACCATCCTTCTCATCTCCATGCTAGGACTTTATCTATCTTGACTTGAATACTGTAAGTGTTCTGGTGTGTCTGGAAGAAACTCTTCTTTAGACGGTATTTATCTCCTCTGTCTGAGAGCGTTTTTGTGTTTCTTTTTTTTTTTTCTTTTTTTTTTTGTTGGATATTTTAGATATATTTCAGATGTCATCCCCTTTCCCCATTTTCCCTCCCTAGAAAACCCATGTATTCACCAGTCAAAGATAGTTAGTTGATATATCTAGGTTGGGTATTGGGTTACACTTGTGATTGAGCATTACCAAACTTATAAAGCCTTTGATTAACATTTTTAAAAAATTGTATAAAAGCAAAAAGGAAAAGGGGGCGTGGGATAGGGGTTCTCTAGGGGGGCTTCTTGTGTTTCTAAAATACCAGATTTTAAAACATTCATTTTCTTTTGAAACTGCTCAATTTATCAAAGAGAAATGTATAAAAACTACATGTATAAATCCCACCAAGTATTTTATTTTTTTTTTGCATCAAATTTATAAAATGCCTGTCGAGCACATACATATGAGACACACGGGCACTATAGAGACTTCTTGGTATACAGAATCTGTGCTATGCTTATCTGTATGGAGTCCTAGTTCCTAAACCAGTCCTTAAATCAACATCATTGAATGTTTCAGTGATTTATATAGTCCTTCATTTCAACAGTGTAAAAAACGGTCTTCAGAATCAGTCAGCCATGTAACAGACCTAGAGGTGCAGAAAAACTACCAATGGATTTTGCCAAAGAGCCAGATGCTGTCTTTGGAAGAAAATGTCACAACTTGGCAATAAGAGCTGACAATGTCATCCAAATGATTCCTCTACACACAAAACCTCAACACAGAAAACCCAATATGAACGGCTCTAAAGCTAAAGAGTAATTAGCTTTGGAGATAAATTAAGGTGATTCATATGCATGTTAGTAATTGAATATCTGTTTATATTTATTTCAAAGAATAATAGTTTCTTCCTGTGTTTTACCACTTATTATGGTAGAAATTTGTGTTTAGCACAGTGAAGGATGTTTATATGTCTGTCATCAAAGTATATGAAGTTATTTTTGCAATTATATTAGTCATGACTGATTATTTGTTTTGGCTTTACATGAAATTTTCTCTTTGCTAGTTTAAGTGTGAGTTTTACTTCATCCTTTATATTTTATTTGCTTATAATAAGCATTTTAAATCTAATGAAAGCATTACAACTAAGTTTAATATTTAAAAGTAGAATAAAATTAAAATTATAGGAACAGAAATAAAAAGTGAAATTTTGGTCTACTTTGAGAATATCAGAAAATAGATAAATATTTCCCATTAGATACATATGAGTCTTTACATGTAACATTCTTTTTTGTTAAGACCTTTCCAAATTTATGATAATATTATAAATATTTCTATTGGAAAATGCAATAATGCAGTTCATTTCAGTGTTTGTAGCTTACTCCAAATTTTAGAACATGTCATTAATGTCATCAAAATTAATATGGAAGGTTTTATAATTCCTAAGACAAATTTTTTCAGAAATTATTCAAATATGATTCTGTTAACCAATTAACTTTCTAGCTCTGAAAATTTTCATTAATGATGATTAATTTTTGAAAACAATATTGAGAATCATCTAGAAAGATATGGAACAGATTTGTGACTATTCTTGGGAAATATATTTGTTTTCATTCTTATTCCTATTTGGAAAATTTCAAAAATCCTAGAAACTTTGGTTACTCAGAACCCAGAAGACCAGTTCCTAAAAGGAGGCTTTACAACAGTTTCTCCAGGTTTTGTTTTCCTGGGCAAGTCAGCAGAGCTTGCAATCAGAGTTAGTAGAAGTATCAACAATCTAACAGCCATGTTGAATCAAAATGAAGAAGAGCCAAGAGCTTTGCATGGACACAGATGTTAATGCTAAAAATTTTATCCCTGACTTTGGCATCTGTGTTCTTTATGTGTCAAATGTCCTTTGTGTGGCTCAGCTGCTGGCTCGTTAGAGCACCATAAAGGAGAGGGAATGTGCAGAAAGGGTATTAGTTACATTTATTCATTTTTATCAAACACTGCCAAAATTAAGCACTTTTGTATCTTATTAAATGGGAGATAAATGTGTTTTGTGGTATATTAATAAGCATTAAAGACTTTAAAACTGATTTACAATAACTCTGTTTTATTTACAAAATATCAATAAATTTACAAAAATATGATCAAATTGTCAGGAATGCTATTTTGATTGTTAACACCTTTCTAAGTACTAAGGATACGATATTCTCACACTGAAAAAATTGAAATGTAAGTTTATATAATCTATGATAACAGTTATTTAATTATTCATGTTTATTAATAGTTGTTTTTGCTATTCTCTGGCAGTATCTGTTTTCTGTATTAATGTTTAATCCATGTATAAATTGAAGAGCAGAAGTGACACCCAGAGTTCTCTAGTGCCCTAATTTTAAGTAAATGTTTGTGATCTTGGTATGCATTTTTGAAGATAATGAGAGCTATTATTAACTGTGGGAACATAATCTTTCATAAATTGTCATTCTCAAAGATATTACTTTTAGACAACTTATTTCTAAGTAATGAATTCTAAATTTATAGAGAAACAATGCAGACAAAAAAGTTATTGTTGAGTAAAGATGGTGATTTTTAGCAGCCACTTGGTAAACTGCCAATTTTTATTATTGTTGTTTGTTTGTTTGTTTGAGACAGGATTGTAGTATGTAGCCTCAGTTAGCATGAAACTCATTATATAGACCAGACCTGCCTCAAACTCAGAGCCCTGCCTCTCCTCCACATTTTATAAAAGGATTAAAGTCTTTTTGAGCACATCCAACTCAAAATATTATTATTATATTTACAGCACTTGATTGTTTCATCTATATTGGTGCCATGCAATATTCTAACAATACTAAAGCAAAAGAAAATCAAACAAGGACACTAAATGTGAGAAGAAACAATGTTCAGATTAAATAATTAAATTTTATGTAGCATTTCTTAAATGACAAGCACAGACATTAGTGTTTTCACTAAAATAGCCTAGAGGCTGATATGTGCATTATATTTTTTTCAGGCAATGCAATAAAAACTTTCTGATTTTTTACGCTGATATAACATTTGCTTTTCTATATGTATCTGCAGTTATACTATCGATTTCACTAAATAATATGTATTTTATCTTCTAATGATATGCATTTTAAAAATAAAATAAAATATGACTTTATTCTAGAACCATTATTCTTATTATACATACATTTTGTTGTCCTGGGTGAATAGTTGGTCATAAGTTAACCAGCTCTGGCATTGCAAGCTATTTTTTTTCATTTCTTTCACTTATTTATTGTAATAAATATATGATATAAAATTAAAGCTTAACCAAGTAACTCTCCCTCTTTTTACAATGAGTCACTATCGGTGGCATTGATATATCAAAGAGCTTAAGTACCTAAAACTTCAATAATAATCCCATTGTCTTCACCAAAAAGGTTTATATGATTCACACTCTGCATTTATTGTGCCCCTATTTTTTTTAGCTGGTAAGGTTGGCCAATAATTTTAACTGCAAAATGGAGGACATGATTGAATATTTTTCCGTACTTTGTTGTAATCACTTACAAGACGAAAGTTTCATGGTATGTAATACAAAAATAGAAACTATTGTTAGGGACATGATTTAGCTGTTCTTATGGTGACCCATGAAAATCAATGCTCACGGTGATGTGCACCTCTGGCAATGACAGAATATTAAGAAACATGTTGTAATTTCTTACAGATACAGTTAAAATTCTTGACAATATTCAATCCTAAAATGAAGAAAAGTAGGTAAAGGTTTTCTTTCTCTATAACATGGCTGCGCAGATATATGCTAGTGTAAAAAATGGATAAATACATGCAGAGATAAAACAAAATAAGCAGATAACATGAATGTCCAAATCCTTGGGAGAGAGAGAAGTAACAAAAATGGTTAGAGACATCCAATTCTAAAACATACCCCACAGATAGAGTTTTCAAGTCCAGAAGTTGACAGAACAAATGGCTGAAAACTAAATCTGATTCTGCTCTAATTTCTAGTTATGGGAAGGTGACCTTGTAAAGCGTCTCACAAGGTTTTAGTTGTAAGTCTTAGAAAGTCCTGAGACAAGTGACAGACCATTCCCAGGTGTTAAATCAGAAACAAGTCAGGTTCACTGAAATAATGAGATTAACATGGATCTTTAATTATCTGGATTGATCAGAGTGTAACCTAGGAAAAGGGCCCTCTATTTTTGTTTATTAAGTACAATTAGAACTATTAGTTTAAATTCAAAGTGACATGAACACTTAAAGATAGCATGCATTTTCTCAGCAACAAAAAAAGTTTAAATAATGTGATTAAAGTGTTTCAAGAATAGAAACATAATGAAAAATAATTCTATCAGAGAGAAATGTTTGAGTTTAGGGGAGAGAAATAGGTTAAAGAAAACAAAAGGGGAGTGGGAAGCAGGGAAACCCAGGTAAGCTGGTGGACTGAAATGGAGAAAAAAGGGAGGACAGAAATAAGGAAGGAGAATGAACAGAAGGAAAGAAGGAAGGAAGGAAGGAAGGAAGGAAGGAAGGAAGGAAGGAAGGAAGGAAGGAAGGAAGGAAGGCAGTCTGGCTGACAGAGAAGCTTAGACATACATTACAAAAAATATCGTAGTTAAAGTAACATGTGCAAATGCACTAAAGAAAAATATATTAAATTTACAAAAACAATAATGATGCTGAAAACAGATGTTTTAACAGTAGCAAGGAGTCTATGGCATGAGCTATTAACAAAGTACTTAAAGATAAGAAGGAAAAGTTGTCAGGAAGAATTTATTTTCAGAAAATACTGCTTTGAAGGGAGGTGAAATAAAAATTGTGTGCAAATCAATTAATCACTCTTGTTAGAAATATTATTTGGTGACTTTGTAAGGAGGAAGAATGTGAATCTAGAGAAAAGCACAGAATTACAGACTAGGCCAAAGAGCAATGAGAATATTAACTATGATTCTACTGTGGCAATATGTTTGTCAACTCAAATATAGGGGGTAGAATGCCTTTCTTTCCCAAACAATGAAAATCTCCTCTAATAATGAATTATGCCTTACTTCTGCACCCCTCTTTGATAATATAGGCACTCAGTCAGTTCTCTTTGTAGTCAACACACTAATTTTCCTTTCATAATGTCTGGGCAAATAGAACAAATCTTTACCTAAATTGTGTATATTTCTCTCAGAAAGTCAGCTGATTTTAAACATATTTAAATAGTGACGATCAATTAATTCTAAGCATAAATATTTTTTTTAATTCTGACCCAGGGTAGCCAAAGTCTTCTGTGAATGAAAACTCCTGTAAAGAAGTCCTATCTGGCTATGAATAAAAACTCCTGAAAGCAATGTATATCTTCAGAGTGCTTAGATTCCAAGTACTATGAAGAAGCTAAATATTTTATCTCTGGCTAAATACATGCCCTCCTGAACAGCCAGTCCTATGTTTCTCTGTGTCAGATCTAGCATCTTATGACAATAGATTAAAACAAACAAAAATAAAATATTCTAGAGTCTATTGGCATAGCAGCAAACTAGCTTTTACCAACTGAAAAGCTAAAACTACCATCAGAGAACATCAAAAGTTTCTCCGATTCTGATGGACTTGCTCGTATGATGCAATGTCATAGCTCTATTTGGGAGCGTGGGCCTAAAAATAAAGTATCATGCAATGGACAACCTCATTCAGGATATCAGACAATTTGATTCTGAAGGTTTTCCGAGGATTTAGCAGGGTCATATAAGCAAGGTACACTGGAGTTCAAGTTTTATATAATATTGTAGGGAAAGGTCACATGAATTTAGACTGTTTAAACTCACAACAAATCCTGCTTGAAAGCATCATTCTGAATAATAATGGGTAAAATGGTGGATAGTCTGAAGCAAAACCAACTCCTATTGATGACACTTGGGTGGGACATGAAAAAGCACATTCCAAGGACAAAGATGTATGATACAGAGGAACATAGGTTCCAATACTCTTGTCTTTCTTAGAGTTTTCTTACAAGCTCTCATAAACCTTATACAGCTTCATTCATTCATAGTGTCTCACCAAAGTACCTCCTAATACATTTTTAATTTGCCTTGATTCATGACTTTCTCTGTTTAGTAAAACAAAGAAAAAAAGAAAGAAAAAGAAAATGAAAGAGAAAAGAAAAAAATCACCTTGTGGAAACTGTTTCTATATTGGAAGACTGAATTTAGGCTAACCTAAATCTCTATTTTTGGGCCAGATTCACTTCAAATAGTGCCAGAATAAACTATATCCAATTCCATTTAAGATGAGCACTGTTTTTTTTTTTCTCAAATTGATGCTCGATCTCATGTTAATATATCTTTCTTAGGAAAAAATTGAAAGCTATTGATTCAAGGTATCATAAATATGAGTGAATGAACAAAGAAATATAAAGAAAAAGACAGAGAGTGTCCTAGAAAGAACAATGGACTCAGCAAAGTAGAAAGTCCACAGAGAATCCACTGTGAAATAGATAAAAAACCAATAAGAATAGAGAGAGAACTCATACTTCTTGCCAGTAGAAGAGTTTAAAACTAGTGTCTTACGTTTTAAGCTAAGTTTCTTAGACACCTTAGGCCCATAATCATGGCACAAGCCAGTGGCTGAGAAATCCTAGTATCAAGGGCCTGCCCAGATGCTGCAATTGAAAGTGCATTTAAGGGGGCAAATGATCCTAACTCATCATACAAAAAGCCTTGGCACTTATAGAACTGAGTGCTAGTGCCCTATGTCTATCCAAGGGCTATAGATTCATAGAACTAACAGACTATCCAGCCATCTAGAAGCTATCTGCCTATGGTTTCTCTCACATGTCTGTCTATTGCTGTCCACTGCTGTAAAATGCCACAGAATGTAAATGATGCCAAAAGAAGCATAAAAACATGATGCCTATCTATGACTCAAGTCCTACTCAGCTGATGGATAACTAAGAGATTGAAGTTTTTCATACTGTAGAATAGTCAACACACTGATAAACATACACTCTGTAAATATTGGTAAAAGGATACTTCTAGATTTGGAAAAATTAGTCTGGAAATTAGAACAGTATGTTGTTATGATACTGGAGTTGTAAATATCACATTTATTTCTTCAGATGACAGAATAAGATCAGAGCCATACTCTAGGTGTGCAAATACATGGCTTCGGCTGAGCCCAGAGAGTATCTATCTAACTATATCTAGGCCTATGCCAGGTCTGCTATGGCCATAGACAGGATGATGTGACACTATTCCCATCCCTGGAGCAGAGCAAACAGTGCATATATCTTCTCAAATGCTGGTAGTTGCTGTAGATAGGTGGCTTCTTTGTATAATAATGTGTATATTTTTCTTTGTATTCTTTATTTGAGTAATGTTCTCTAGGCTAAGGTTAATGACTCCATGATAATCAGAAGCAGCAGGATTCCAGGGGGTGAGAATGTGTCCAGAATTCCTCAGCAAAATGGTAAAGCTGTGACATTCAGTACAGTCCTTAAGGCTGTGGGAATGTACTTTGAAACCGAGTTCAAGAATATATAAATCAATGTAAGAACTGTTTTTTACAGGATTTCTCATCTATGCAAAAACTAAGGACTCAATACGTATTTTATGAATGGTTTTCACAGACCTGAAAGAACAGAGACAGCTGCACTAATGAGCCAGCTTTGTGAGAAAGATATAAAGGAAGGAGATAAAGAGATTTAGGGATCAGAGCATTCAGGAGTAATGTTCTAGCTCCAGTAAGCAGCAGAACTTGGCAGTGTTGGCCATGTGGTTCTGTCTTTAGAGTCAAGGGGATAATGGCATAAAATGCTGATTCGTGGGATAGCCAAAGGGGAAACTAGGGTAAATGATTGAATTGATACACAATTCCTAAGGAAGAAGCTTATGCAAAATAAAAGATTGGTCTGCAAGAGAGAGCTATCTTTAGCAGCACACAGAGCTGTCAGCTTGATTCCTTCACTGATTCTGTGTCTTTCCTTAGTCACTCCTAAACGACCCTTCCTCAAGTCCACTAACCATGCTTACCTGGTCCTTGATAGGCCTAAGCCTGAAGATACTAGCCTCCATACAGTCTAACCTTCTGCAAACCCAGACCTTAAAGCCTTCAAATTCCACCCTCTTTCAGTTAAACTGTGACTGAAATGTTTCAGCCTCTGAGACTTATTGCTGAACAAACTTACACTTTCTAGGTCTTTGTGAACTTTGCCAACTGCTTAAACTAAGCTATTATGACTCAAACTCCAGTTCAAGCTGACGAATTCAAAGTGACTTCTTTCGACCTCTGACTGAATTTCTCTGCTTGCATAGATTGCCTCTGAACTTCATCCACTGATCTGCTCTGATCTCAGATGCTCTGCTCTGAACTGGGCTCAACTACTTCAAACTGGACTGCTCCAAACTGACTTGAAATTAAATGAATTCAAGAGACTCTCTTCCTACTGCTTTAAGTAGCCATCTCTTTCCTGTCCTCATGAGAGCTGGGTATATATTATCTCTGACTCATTCTGTCAAAGTTTTCTGTGATTCATCACTTTGTATGCCCCTCAGTTAAATTGTATACTAAAAGAGTATCTGTATTCCAGCCAGAGGTATCAAAGGTGTATGGTGTGTCTGCATTCCACCCAGATATGTGACTCTTTGCCTGTACAGCCATTTTACTGGACCAATATTCCTCTATGTGACATTATATGCATTATAAAATAAAGAAGCATTAAGAATTCCTTTAAGAATTTGAAGTATTGACCTTCCCTGGATGACATGGTGTGAGAACACATTTTCAAACCCAATTGTGTTGTACTAGAAGAAACAGACTTTTTTTGTAAACTGTGCAATGTTGACAATTTTTACTCCAAGAAATAAATTATATATAAAAATTATAAAATGATTACATTTTAGCTCTACAAATCAAAAATGATCAGTTTCATGGCCTGTATCTCTAATTATCTCAGCAATCATGAGACTGAAGAAACAGGAAAATTTCTGTCAATTCCAGGTTAGCCTCAGCAGTAAACAAGCCTCAGTTTATAGGGTGATATTCTGTTTTAGATATTAATGAATTTTAGTTAAGTAGTAATTAGACTACATATAAACTTCACATGATAGCATAAGAGATATGACTACAAATTACTATGGTTATTCTATTTATTTCTGTAGATGCAAATCTTTACATGTTATCTATCAATTTCCATATGATTATAGATATACTAGGAATACATGATTAAGATATGCTAATTATTATAATCAAATACAAATTTGTACACCCTACAACTCTAGGCATAATTATAACTTATCAGAAATAGAGAAATTTCATCAGATGTAACAGGAGTAAGTACATACTGAGAGTGCCAAATGTTAAAACCTGCAATAAAAATAAAAAATGCAAAAAGGCCCACAACCGCCTATAGTTCAATACAGCAGTATGACTTGACATTGATACAGTAGTACTGCCATGTAGGTATATAGTATGAGAAAGTCAAAGATTAGCACATCTAGAGAATGCAAAACATATTTTTATATAATTTTTACCTCACCAATAATAAAATAAACTTTCTCCTCTATACTGAGGGTATATAAATAAAGTATAAAATAACATCTCTATAATAAAAAATAAAAATAAATACTAAAAGGAGAAGAAATGCAAAATAACATTATGAATTATGTCTTAAATTCAAGTTCTATATGACTATTAAATAAAATAACTAATAAGTGAAAAAATAACAGTATTGTTGTTCTCTGACTATAATGTAACAGTGGCAAAATGTAAATGATACTCATGATTTAAGAAACTTTTTGAATATTTTCCAATCTTTCTGAAGCAGAATAGACATACATTAATTAGGTAATACTATACTGAATGATGAAATTTACTCTTATCTCTAAAACACTTTGTGAATGTTCTTTTACTATTTTGGGAAATTAAAAATAACAGTTAATGGTTCACAGATATTTGTATATTAGTATGAAATATAATTTGAGGGATTCCTACTTGATAAATATTTGAAATGCTACCCTTAATGTTTCTTTGAATAACACTGATTTATATTGTTATGTTAATTTGCCTGCCTATTCATGTGAAAAGGATACTTTTTAGACCAAAATAACATGGAATGTGACTTTAAATTTATACTGAGAAATAGCTTACAGCTTTCGAGCAAGTGTAAGTTCTTTCTAGATTCTGTGAGTTGTCGTCACGTACTCTGTGTGTACATTTCTTTAAGATAGTTCCACATCAGTGTGTGCTGAGCAACCTATAGTGTTGGCTATATACTGGGTTTTTTAGGGTGTACAGGAATTTTTATCCAACAACATGGCTAATCTGGGAATGGATAACTTCCAAAGACCTCTGGCTGTGTGATCCAGCTGGAACAGAGGCATGCCTTGGTATAAATTTTTAATTCCAAAAAAAAAAAATATGACCTCTAATTGAGGGATAGACAACATGATGAATGAGAGAAAGATTTGACCAAATGAGTCAGAGATAAGGTAAGCCAACTCCTCAACTCTCATAAGCCCAACTTGTCAACAGACAATGAAATGTTCCTTGAGAGCAGTGATAGAAGATGAGGTTAATTTGGAGCTGTTCAGTGCAGTACAGTTCATTTGAATGTAGTTGAGATTGTACAGTTCCATTTTACTCCATTCAGTTTGTGCAGTTTAGTTTATGGAGCTCAGAGGCAGTTTTTCCAAGCAGAACAATTTAATTAGAAGTTAATAGAAGCAAGTTGTGTCAAGTAGAGGGAAGGAGGGATCTAGGGATCTAGGAGTGAGAGAGGAGTGGAAGGGGAAAAGGGGAACAGGAACATATGTGGGAGGAGAGGTGTATAGATAGCAGTGGGGAATGGAGAACTGAAGGTAGCCATTAAAAAGGCCCAGATGCCAGGGATCCAAGAGGTTCCTAGGGCCCAACAGGAATGACAGCTGAAATACCCAGCCAAGGGGAGAGAGAACCTGTAGAGACCATATCCAGTTTACAGGCACATCTTCCAGGGGAGGAATGGGGAACCCCACCCGTCTCAAAAATATTAATCCAAAATTGCTCCTGTCAAAAAGAAATGCAAGAAAAACGAGTAGAGCAGAGAATGCAGGAAAGGCTATCCAGATACTGCCCCACCTGGGAATCCATTCCATCTTCAGACACTAAACCCAAATACTATTGGTGATGCCAAGAAGTGCTTGCTGACAGGAGTATATACGGTATAACTGCCTCCGGAGAGGCTGTGCCAGAGCTTGACCAATACATACAAACTCAGAGGCATGCAGCCAACCAGTAGACTGAGCACAGGTACCCCAAGGAAGGAGTTAGGTAAAGAACTCAAGAAGCAGAAGGGCTTGAAGGGATTTGAAGGAAGAACAATATCAACCAACCACACCCTTTCAAAGTTCACAGGGACTATAGTACAAACCAAAGATTACACGTAGAGGGACCCACTGCTCTAGATACATATTTTGCAGAGGATTGCCTTATCTGGCATCAATATGAGGGGAGACCTTTGGTTCTGTGGAAACTGGATGACCCAGCATAGAGGAATGCTAGGGTGCTGAGACAGGAGCGGTTGGGTGAAGGGGAGCACCCTCATAGAAACAGGGAGAATGAGGAGAGGATAGGGGGTAAACTGGGAAGGGGGATAACATTTGAAATGTTAATAAATAACCAATAAAATAAAATTTTAAAAAACCCACAGTAACAAACAAAAAAGAATCAGTTCTAAAGGGAATATCTCCTTCAAATTTCCCTCTTGCCTCGGTGGGCTGTATTGAAGGGAAGGCAAAAAGAATATAGGAACCAGAAGAAATGGAAGATAACTAAGAAAACTAATTCCTTTAAGTCAACATAATAAAACTTCTTGCTAACTTACAGGGACTGAAGGAGCAGGTTAAGCTTCATGAGTTTGCCACAATACTTTGAGTATGTTTTATGTTTTCCATTTTAATGTTTTTATGGGATTTCTGAGTGTGTAAAGGAATCAATCTCTAGTTCTTATACCTTATCTTATGGTGTTTTTCTTCTGTTTGTTTTGTCCGATTTCAACGTCCTCAATTTTGTTTTATTATATTACTTATTTCACATTATATCATATTATGTTTTATTATATTAGTTATTATTCTTTGAATCCTGTTTGTTTTCTAGTGAAATACAGAAAAAAATGGAGAGCAAGTGATTTCAGAAGGAACTGGGAGAAGTAAAGGGAATAGAAACCATAATTAGGATATATTTTGTAAGGAAAACAAATTTATTTTCAGTTTAAAAAATCAAATTAAATAATCAACAAAAACAAAATCGACACAGTTCCAAGTCATGTGACACTTCAGCCAGATGACAGTTTTGTATCTTGTAGAAAACTTGTATTCTATTTTTTAAAATCTTTTCTTACCAAAGTTTATAAAACTGATTATCAAAAGATCCTCTTACTGAGTACTCCATCTCCAAAGATAATGGAAACAAAAGTGGTATTCTTCATCACTGTCTCCTTTCCCCAGCTGGGTTATAGTTTTCTCTATTGGTACCACTGTGAACTTTGGCTAACCTCAGCCCACTATTTATCAAAATTGTTTTTAACAACAGCAAAATGCTTTCTTGTGGTTGAGGTTTATTTTCTTACAACACATTTCTTGCTAAATATGCATGTTGTTAAAAAAAATCTACTGGCAACTAGAATGAATGGCAAAGCAGCTACGAAAGTATGTTCTAAAGCACTGCCCATGGAGAAGGCAAGTAAAAGAGAACAGAAGATGCAGTGTCTCCAGTGCATTTAGAATTCTTTGTCAGTGCAGTGGAGTCACTGGTGAGTTTGTGGGAAGATGGAGTTAGCCAGTTTTTTGTTTTGTAATGATATGGGTAAGTGATAAGTCAACTGCATCTTGATAGTTTCCATTATAATGTGTCTTCTCTTTCACACACCTCCAAGGAATACTTAAATAAATAGGAGACCAATGTGGGGAGATTTCTTGGTTACCTCAAAAGGAGATAATGTCATTCATGTATAAGTAATGCGAATAGGACAAGTTTGAAATTGGTTAGGTTATACCTGACGGGACCAGCTGATGAACTGGAGCACAGATGTGAAGATAATAGTAAAAGCTGGCAGGGGAAGCTATGTGGAGACTATGAGAATTTTGGCCTTTAAAATACTGATGAAAATGTGTCTAGGGGAAATGCCCTTTTAGGAAACAATGAAATTGACAAATATTAAGTGTATAAAAATGAAGAATGTTTAGTTAGCATTTGACACTGATTTTTAGTTTCTATTTTTATAACAGAACCTGTGGCTTAAATATATAAAGAAGAGTTAATATAGTCCAAAGGTCAAGAAGTCTAAAGGGATGATGCCAGTCTTTATTGGCCTTTTGTTTGAGGTATCATTGAAAGTGCTTATGCGAAGAAAAGTCAGGACAGCAGGGCATATGGTTTGTAACACTCCCCTTTTAACATAAACACTCTCAAAGAAACTACATTAATTTTTTTGTGTGGGTGATACCAGAATGATTAGAACACCTCTCAAAAATCATTTCGTGCAATGATTCCAATTGCAACTAAATTCCAGTGTGAGATTTGCCGATAGCAAACCCACCACTGAAATAGTCAAATAAGTATAATGAGGAGGTGGAGAAATGCAATTCCTTTGAATTTCCAAACCTGTGCAGTGGCATAGATACCTACACACACACACACACACACACACACACACACACACACACACAGAGACACTCAAATGAATTGAAGTAAAAAAGACACTATAAACATTTACTTACAGTATTTGGTTATTTATATTGTTTTAGTAAATATTGTATATTGATTTATTATATTAGTTATTTATAATGTTCTCTGGGATTTAACATTTTGAGAAATTTTGCAGTTTATCCTTCAGTAGACTTCGATGGATTAATCCCAATGAATGTATATAGACAACTGGTGTTAGGAGTTGTAGTCTCAATTTCCATTTCTAGCTGAATTTAAAAAAATATAACCAAATGATATTGTTCAAAATTATGGGGGGCGGGGGGCAGGATAGTTTGTGCCGTTGACAGCTAGTTGAATTACCTTGGTACATATTTTCTAGTTTTTAAGGAAAAGCAAGGTGTACTAGTGAGGAGTTGATTAGAGTCACAATAACTCAGAATCTCTTCCCAGGTTAATTACCTCATTATGTATGAAAATATGTTTGTTACTTGTGTTTTGACTCCAGAATTTGCACAATATACTAATACGCTATAAAATTAGAAAACTTTTATCACAATCATGACTGTCAATGTCAGTTTTTTACTCAAATATTATAATCAAGTAGAATAAGGATTAACTTTCTACATATAGCAAGGCTTTTAATATATGAACACAATGTCTATAATGAACACTTTCTAATGTTCAAGCCACAGGAACCATGTGGGATACTGTATATTATCCATACTATAATACTATTAATATACTTTTGCTTAGCTAGTTTATTTACATATAAATTGGCTGTGAACCTTTGGTTGGTGAATTGATCTCTTACCCTACAGTAACACTCCTACCATTAAATTCATTCTTATTATGTCACCAAATTTGTATATTGATGCTTAGAATGCTATAGTCAGTACAACCAACTGTTCAGTAAAGGAAAGAATAAAAATTTGTGACTACATGAATTTCAAAAATTTGTATTAGCTCTGAAAGAAACAGTATTACAACCTGTAAGTAAAATTCTAAGAGAATCAGTTAGTAAGCCTGAAATATAATTTTATTCCCTCCATAGAGATTTTCTTATTGAGAAAGAGATTTAGAAGTTATTGTATTAGGGAAATATATAAAGTTTAAACATAGGAACTCTTTTAGATTATGTGGTCATTGCAAATGTATCATATGTAAACAGTTTTGATCTATTTACATTTAGAAATCCCAAGCAAGTTAAATAAAATACCTGGTGTTCATTTACTTTGTTTACTACCTTTGACATAGTTATCAATTTGATCAACTTGTTCTAATGGAGACAAACCACACCCTACATCTATATCTTAGTTGCATGTTCTTACTCTCCATGGTGAAACGTGACAGACCTGTGCTCTTCTGATAGCACTTTATCATATATGTTGACAATTATGTGCAAAGTCCTAGCAGAGCAAACAGTGACAGAAAGTTCACAAGTGCTTATCAATGCAAACAAGACAAGTTTTATGGCAATGGGCCCCCTTACAAACCAATGAAACCAGTTTGAAGTGTCAAATATATATTGTACAATAAGGGACTATTCTTTGGAATCACCTTATATGAAAAAAATTCTTACAAAGGTAACACTTTAAATCACAGATTATGCTATGGAGAAGTAAAGATGATTCCTCTCAACTACATATGATATATTAGCCAATATAATTATAGCTGAGTACCATGTATTTTATAGAACATAATTTCCCATGTATCTGTATATCTGTACCAGACTGCTTCATAAATCAATCCATAGCGAAGCACATATATTCCACAGGTAATATTCCTCTCAATTAATTCCTTCAAGTGTGCTTTGTTTCTGAAAACTTGAACTTCCAAAACAATATTTTTAAGATTAAACTTAGTTCACTGTTGAACAACTGTTCCATCCCCAGGGGTGACATGGTAGCCATTCTACTGTACAGAAACAAATTTGCACCTCAGTGAGGATTCACACCTGGTTAGGTAGTCAGTCCAGGTTAAATAGATTTTGCCTCAGGGAAGAGAAGAGAGTTGTCACCCTGTTAAATCAGTTCCCACTGTTTGAATCTGAATCTGAATCAGGCAACTAATAAGGGCAACTGGGAGTGTATGAGGAATAGCTTCCTCAGAGCCTTTACATGGAGAAAGTTATGCTGGGGTTTAAAGTGAGCATCCACCTCTCACAATGCATTGTATGGAGCATATTTTTGGTCATTATACTGTTTAAAATTAGAACTGCTTGTGTTTTCTTTCCTTCTACTCATAGTAGCATAAGTTGTCAATGGAAGTTTTAATAGGTAAGAGTTATTCTGTAGATTTAATTATCTCTCAGTAGACATTGTCTCATTTTTTTCCCCTTTAAAATAAAAACAACTTCTGTCCCTAGAAAAAAATTCTTATTTGAAAGAATTATTTGAAAGCAAGCTAGAGAAATGGGAATGTAGAGATTTTCAATGTTAGAACCTTTTCTTAGTACATGTAAGGTCCCAGATTTAATCCCCAGCATACAAAACAAAGAAGAATCAGCTAAATATAAATACAAAGAATTGACTCTTGTTTTCACAAAAAGGAAGGCATGAGGTGAAGAAAAATAAACGTTATGAAAATTTGTTCAAGGACTCTCTTAGAATGTTTTACTTTTCCCTTATAGATCAACAGAGATAACAAATCAACTATTCCTTCATGCAGAAGATTGGAATCTGATGTGCTTGACCATGGTTTTTGTGATAGATAAATAAAACAAGAAGGAAACTTTTAATCTCACCTCCATCATCTAGAAAGGAAAAAAAAGTTAGTGGTTTTTTTTTTGAAACCATTAATCATAGTACAAAGAGATAAAGTGATTTGTTCAGTTGTAGGGGTTAAAATGTCAAATAAACCATAACACTGTCATTCCATCCTCTCAGTAGACCAAACATCCTTGTGTCATTCTATTCTCCATTTCTATATTATAGGACATGTCACATAACTTTCATTTCTAAGGTATAGAACTAAGCCATGTGTTCTGAAAGTGGTTTCAGGAGCAAAAGTAAAACATAAGATGTTGCTTCTTAATTGAAGTGTTAGTGGATTTTCAGACTTTTCATATTTTAAAAGAAGTTAAATAACACAAATTGAAGGTGGATTTATAATTGATAGGTCAGCCACAGAAATAGAGAATCTATTTCTTTGATGCCAGATGCCTGTGAACATAGTCTCACCATTTTAACATACTTTGGAGTCAAAGACCTGGAAAAATGTAGATTCAGCCTTGAGGTATTTTCTACTTGGTTATTTCATAGGGGATAAAAACACTGGGACTCAAGGTGCCTCTAGTCAGAGCATATAGAACATGAATATGTTATCTGTCTCACCCAGGATTTGAATTATTGTCTCTCATCATGGGATCATGAAAGGAGAGCCTTTTATTGTTGACAGCTTCTTGGTTTACTTGAATTGATTCTTTTGTCATTCTCAGTCATTTGCAGAATGTATTTTATCATAGAAATGGGAAATCCAGGAGATTTTTTTCATTCCACCCACTGTTTAACTGTTTTGATGTCAGATTATTTAAGACTATTTTCTCCATCACCAAACATTTTTTTCTTCATAGTAACTCAAATGGGCAGCTTATCATTCAATTCACTTGTTGTAATACCCACCCACTAAAAACCTCAAATTCCTAAGCTTAGAGTCTCATGCATATAGATTTTCTCTATTTTATATTGAGATAATTATTTGGGATAGTCAAATACATTTCTATCCAGGTTTGTTTATTTGTTGATTTGCTTGCTTGCTTGTACAATATACAAAACAATCATAGACTGTCACAGTTTGCCAGAAAGAAAGAAAGAGGTATACATGGTAAAAAGCAACCAGGGTTGCTTCTCATATTAAGAACCATTTTGAGATGAACAGAATCTTACTTGGATTTACTAGATCTTAATTGAAGGACATTCCCAGGGTAAAGATTTTTTAGAGTATCTACTCCTTTGATATAAATTAAGTCAGTTTCATTAAAGTTTCATCAGATAAAGCTAAGCACAACTAATGGACAGATTCAGAAGTCATGCACACAGATTCATTGCCATCTCTTCATTCTCACTATTCTAGTACCGGTAGAAGAAGAATATCTCTGGAGCATCGAGGGACTAGGAGGGCTCTGTGGTTCTGTGACTGGCAGTTATGTTTAAGTATATGCAAGAGGACAATATGTTCTTTTGTCATTGGATAGAAATAACTATCAGTTGATGTCATTATAGCAAAACAAAACATAAAAAAAGGAAGAACTTCTTAAGTAATTTTCCTGATTTCTGGCACCCTACAAAAGCAGTTATTAAGCCACACTTTGTCCAGCAACTACTAGAAAAAAGGACCTATATTATAGTCTGAATCCTGTTGGCATCAGATTGTTATGCTAGAATGGCTCAAGAACTGAAGGAAACACTGACATTTATTATAATGTACAATAAATGTCAAGAATATCAAGAAAATAACACTCTGAACAGACAATTGGTTTAAAAAAATGTATAGAAAAAAACTAAAAGGCTTATGTCCTCCTTTCTGCCCACATAACCACCATGGACTGAAAGGTCTTTCAGTCTTGGCAGTCATGTTTGTAATCAGTGTAATCTCATCACCATTATCCATGTTACAGACATAAAATTTCCTAAAATTAGTAAGGTGGTGATAGACATTCCACTTCTCTAATCGTATAGCTTGTATTCCTGGAAGTCAACTGCTGTTCCGAGATGATCCAGGAGCTAATGTGTGCTTTCCTGCTGAGGCAAAGATTCTCCAAGAAACATAGAGCTGCTCTACCACAGACTGCAATTATTCAGGAAAGGATTAAGTTATTAAAACCTTTTTTCAGGAAGTACAATTAAATATTAAATAGACAAATCTTGTAATAAAAAATATTTGTAAAAAACAAATATTTTACATTGTGTTTTTCTACATTTTTATGAGCTTTGTGACATAATGTGACCACATCAAACTATCTATCTATCTATCTATCTATCTATCTATCTATCTATCTCTATATCTATCTATCTATCTATCTATCTATCTATCTATCTATATATATATATATATATATATTATATAATACTTCTCAAAATGAAACTTTTGTTTTCCAAAGTGGAAAACATATCTTGTAGTCATGTTCTCTCATTATTAAAAAAAAAAACTGATGGCTGATAGACATGAAGATGAAATCCAAAGTGAATTACATACATCAACTCAAGTTTGCTGGTCTCTGCTTCATTATGTCTTCCAAAATATCCTTTGACAATAAAAGGCTCTACAGTGACTGGACTTGCCAAAATTTTGTTCCTTTAGATGTTATACTGAAATGTCTTTAAATAATTTCTTTTATCAAAGTCAGCTCTCTGTTTTTAATCTTTGTATATGCATATATATATATGTATATATATATACATATATATATACACACATTTATATGTATATATAGTAACATACATATATATGTATATATACAAACATATATATGTGTTTGTATATATACGTATATATACACATATGTATATACACACATATATATATACATATATGTGTATATACATATATATATATACATACATATATATGTATGTGTATATATATATCATGTGATCAAATATGCACATACACAATACATCAGACATGTAGATGTTAGGGGACAAACGTGGATGTATGTACTCGTCATTCACCTAATTGGAAGTTTTCTTTCTCTGTTTTTTTCTTTATTTGCTCATTGCTTTATCCACCAGCCTATCTGGCTTACGGATTCCTAGGGATTATCCTGCCTCAATGCTCTTCTTAGGGGAACTGACAGTGTACATGGGTGTACTGTGGCATCTAGGCTTCTGTGGTTTCTGGAATTTGAATTGATATCCTATATTCTTGTACTTTTAAAATTGTTTTACCTGCATCTTACCATCTTTCCACCACTTCTTATGTTTTAGGTTTACCTGCTGAAGCTGGAGCTCTGTTATTAGTTCTCCACATTTTGAGTAGCTCTTGTGTTTTACAACTGTCTCTGTCTACTCCAAAGTTTAGAAAATTTTGGTAAGGTTTGGGAGCTATAGTTATCTGTGCTTTTGGTGGTAAGTATTTACAATGTAGAAATGTAGCTAAAAATTTGGCTTATTTAGTTAACTGGCAATGTTAATGGGTTCTCTTCTAACATGTGTGATTGTAAGGCCCTGGTAGTTGGTAGGTTTCTATTAGTAAGAACAATTTCCGTATTGTTGCTGAGTGGGTCTTAAGTCCAATTAGTGAGTTTTGCTTTGTTTTGTTTTGTTTTCAGTAAAATAACTTTATTTCCTAACACAGTAAACATATAAATCCAATAGGTGTCCATCCACCTTGCACATCTATGTACAAACGACTTCCATGTCCCCACTGCTTTGCGAGCTAAGGTTTAGTAAAAGCTGTTCTGGATGAGATGCGAGGTGTCTAGCTGGCTAACTTGAACATACTGGACCAGTCACAGCAGAATCTCCTTCATTAGGTGATTTACAGAAATTCAGAGCCTTGAAAAGATACTACACTTTTGCATCTAAGGCTTCCAGGTGAACAGGATGCAGCCGTATCAACTCGTGTTCCAGAGGAATCTCATCAGTTCTTCTGGTGATAGAACCATTAATCCACATCCGTCAGTAGTGAGTAGGTAGATTCACATGGTGGTGGCAAAGCATTCATAATGGCTTTGGCAGCATCAAGATCACACTTGAAGGGGCTCTCCAACCATGTGATGTTCATGTAACTGATTCCTTTCTCATCTGTTTTGTTAGTCAGTAATTTTTCCAATAGTCATGGGTGTTTTTTAATAATGTCAACTGCAAACTCCTTGTCTTTAAATTCTGCATTGAATACAAAATAATTTTCTGTTTTTCAATCAGGAACCTTATATCTTCTAAATCAATTAACAGTAGCTTCGAAGTAACTGAGTTTCAGCCATTCAACATCAGAAATATCTTTAAGTTGACTGCGTCTGGATCTTCCACATTACCGGCAATGATCTTCCAGTCTGCCTCGCCCTCATAGATCATGGCCTTCACACTGATTATCTCACCTCTGGCACACCTTGCTTCCAATTTCACAAACCTCAATTGGGTTGTAGTCATAACAACAGACAGTGTGCTTGTCACTGTGTCTGGGGTCTTCCCACATCTGAGGGATGGCACCATAGTTCCAGATATAGCCTTTATAAGGAAAAAGATTCACAACATAGCAAAGCTTTCTCCTTTTCACATGTTGCTTAATTGGGTTTAAAAGGCCCTTTGTAGCAATCTCCATTTATTGCATTTAACCACTGTAAAACCTCAAACACCATGTGGAACACATCCTTGTCCGCATAAATTGGAACATCATGAAATAGAGAAATATACTGCCCTTCCTCATTTTTGATGAAGACGTATTAAGCTAGGGTGAAGGGCATCGCATGCTCCTTGCTGCTGAAGCAGCTCATGGTGTCCAAGATGTTGCTGCCACTGCACAACTACACAATCACACAGGACCCAATTAGTGAGTTTTTAACTACCACTAAGATATGAATGCTAATATTGACATATTTGGAGACCATACCGTGTTGGTTATTGATGGACATCGAAAAATAGGATTATTGGTTTCTTAGGAAGCTTGCTTGCCACCTTTCAGTTACAAAAAAAAAAAAAAAAACTTCATTCTTGAGGAAGATGCGTTCAGATCAAATCAAATTCAGCTTTCATCCTGAGTCTGTGTCTGAAGTCCATAGTATTTTCAGCAATACAGACTTACCTTCAAATTCTGCGAGGTGATCAAGGGCAGCAGCAATAGCCTGCACTGTTTTCATTTTCAGAGTATTTTGGATGCCTGTAAAAAATAAATGAAAAGTGGAGTATTTTATTCCTGGTACTGGATTGTTTTTTAGACTATGGGTCCTGTTGGGATCATTGCCACTCCAGGTGGCTTAACTTCATATATACTATGCATGTATATATACATATATACACTTGTATGTGTTATATGGAATTTATCTGCTGTGAGATTATGTCTTACAGAAATAACAGGGAAGAGTCTCTCATAATACCTAATGTGTATGTACCTAAACATTATTCCTGAACAAGGAAAATAACAGTGGACACAAAGTTTTGAAGGCCAGTTTTCAAGAGGAAAAGCTCATAGTGATGCATTGATATACAGAATAATGAAGTCAGAATCTCAGAGTCATTTTGATTTGCATTTACCTTATGACAAAGGATACTGAACATTTCTTTAAGTACTTCTCTACCAATTGTAATATCTGTGTTGAGAATTCTCTAATAGCTCTCTAACTCATTTTGAATGGCTGAAATAAGTGTCAGATCATTCTGGTAAGGATATAGAGAAATGCGAACACTCCTTCATTGATGTGGGATTGCAAACTTTTACAACAACTCTGTAAATCTATCTAGCAGTTCCTAAGAAAATTGGAAATAGTTCTAATGACCCAGCTATACCACTCCTGGGCATATACCCAAAAGATAACCCATTCTACCACAGGATATGCTCTCCACTGTGTCCATAGCAGCTTTATTTGTAATAGTCAGAAACTTGCAAAAACTCAGATGTCCAGCAACCAAAGAATGGATACAGAAAATATGGATCATTGACACAATGGAATATTATTCAGCTATTTTGAAAAGGACATCAAGAATTTTGTACAGAAATGGATGGAACTAGAAGATATCATCCTGAGTGAGGTAACCCAGACCCAAAAGGACATGCATGGTATGTACTCAGTGATAAGTGGGATATAAAGTACAGAATACATAGGATACAACTCACAAACTGTATGAAGTTTAACAAGAAGCGAGGGCCAAAGGAAGATGGGTGAAACTCACTTAGAAGGAGGAGCAAAATAATCACAGGAGAAAGAGGGAAGGACATGGGTGAGGGTGATGGTGATGGTGAGGGTCATGGGAAACAGGATCAGTTGTGGGAAGAGACAGGGGAGGGGCCTAGAGGGCCAGGGGAATGACTAGAAATCTACAGCTGCAGATTGTACAATCACAAATGGTAGGGTGGTAGCGTGGAGGAATCTCTGTGAAGTTACAGAGATCTGGGACAAATGAGGTTTCCAGGGGTCAATGCTGGAGACTTTAGCCAAGATGCATAACAATGGGGTCACACAACCTCAAAAGGCCACCTCCTGTAGACAAAAAGGACCCCAGCATAGGATTAAAGACAACAATCCCCCACCAAACTTTCAACCCAAAATTTGTCTAGTCTACAAGATGTGTAATGACAAAGATGGAGCAGGGACTAAAGGAAAGACCAACCAACTACAAGCCAAACTTGAGACTTATTCTCTGGGCAAGCACCAATTCTTGACTTTATCAGTGATACTTTGTTATGCTTGCAGAGATGAGTCTAGCATGACTATGTTCTGAAAGGCTCTAACCAGCATCTGACTGAACCAGATACAAATACCCAAAGCAAAAAGGTTGGGACACTGATGGAGCAGTTAGGGAAAGAATTGAAGAAACTGAAGGGGATAAGAGCCTCACAGGAAGACCAACAATGTCAACTAACCTGGACCCCTGGAGCACTCAAAGATTGTGCCACCAACCAAAGAGCATACAAGGATTGGACCAAGGATCCCAGCACATATATAGCAGAGAGCTGTCTTGTCTGGCCTTAGTGGAAACAGATGAGCTTAATCCTGTAGAGACTTGACATGTCAGAGTGGAGGGATACCAGGGGTCCTCCAACCTCTCAGAGGCAAAGGGCAGATGGCATGGGCTAAGGGACACTATGAGAAGATTGAGGACTGGGAGATGCAATAGCCTCTAGGATTTAAATAAATAAATAAATTAATTAAAAAAATACAAAGGTAACCAATTGGTGCTGAGAATAGGAGTCTCCTTCTATGTACAAGCATCCTAATAGGTTATCTTATACCAAATAATTAGCCCTGCAATCATGTACCTGCAACTCTCAATGGAATTAATCAGTTGAATCTCTATAGTTATGTATAAAACACATACATACATCAATTAGGAAGAAGGAGACTAGATATGAGAGGAAGAAAGAGACAAGGCTCATGGGAATTGTCAGGGTGAGGAAAGGGAATGATGTACCTATATTAGTTAAAAAAAATAGAAATCTAAAAAAGATTTAGATTTTATATCACTTGAAAATAATTATTTTTATTTCTCACATATTGAAGATTGATCTGTTTTCATTCATCTTATACTTTACAATATATTAAATGATCAGAACCATATTATTTTGCCTAATAAAGCAAAAACACTTTAAAAATCAGTATCTTATAAGTATAAGATAACACTTATAATCTTATAATACTTATAAGACATAAGTATTAGGATACTTATATCTGTATCTTAATAGCTAAATGCCTAGACAAAAATTAATTCATCTTTTAAAATGATAAAATAGTGCCTGTCTTAAAATAGGTAAAGACAGAAATCATCAAGATATGTCACTTTTTACTAAAAATTTATCTTAAGTATTTATCTTTCACAATACTAAATTCAAAATAGGAGACTGTCTTTTCAAAATAGTTTATTTTGCTATAACTTTTAGTTAGTGTGTATGAAAATGAATAATGGCTCCAGGAAATTGTATGTACTTTGAAAACATATAGAGTCTAATTGTAAGTTTTTTATTTTTCTTTTTACTCGTACTTTATTTTGGAATTTAGTTTAAATCCTAATTTTGACTATTCATTTCTCACTTAAGTAGTTTATAATGTATAGAAAAGCTTCCTTTATAAAAAATCTTCTCAATCTAGTCAAGCTGATACCCCAAATTAATGATTATAGTCACAGAGTTTTTCAAGATTTTGATATTTTTGTTATAATATCCACATTTATATTCTTTTAGATGTTTAAATTAAATTGCTGTTTGGCTTTGATTTATACATATTTTGAACTCATATAAAGTTATATTTAATTACATTCAATTTTCACTTATGTTGTTGAAAAATCATGAAATTTATTTAATAAATGCAGGATTACTTCCTTCTTTCATTTTTTTTTTTTTTTTTTTTTTTGGTGCTGGAAGTAGATCTTCAATCTTCTAGATGCAACTGGAGTGCTCTTACAATGAATGAACTATGACTCCAGCCCAAGCACTTCATTTTCTGATGCACCTTCTCACCAACCTTAACATTCAGTCAGATAAAATTAATGAAAATATATATGGAGAAGTATAAAAAAGGGAACAAAGATATTTTTAATTTGGAATCATATATAAAATCTTTATGCCTAAGTTTATATTAATCATTTGATTCACATTTGTATGAGAATCATTGAAGCAAATTTATAAAATTGTCAGATAGGTTAATAACTCAAAATTCATAATTATGCTTATCTATCTAATATCATCTATATATCTATCACATGGATGTGTACATGTACTGAGATATAGGGGGTTATAAAAAGTTAATTTTAGTGTATTTGATTATTTATGCTATTGTCATTATAGGAAATAAATCCATCAACTTTTGCACTTTCAAGTCTCTAATTTTTTAATTAAGATTACTATCTTACAGCATGAAAGAAAAATTATTATGTCCTTAATTTCTCATTAATTTTTAATTTAAAATGGAAATTATTACAATTATTTACAAGATAAGCTACTTAATTTCTTTCACTAGTTGACGATTCTAAATATTAAATATAAATGTATCAATAACAGTGGTCCTATTTAATTACTATTTTCTCTATACAATTTCAAATCCGATCAAATAGTGTATTGTAAAATATAAATTGTTTGGGATGATAGTCTTTTTCCCAAAACTATAAATATTTTAATATTGTAAAAGATATAATTTTTATTAAAAAATAAATGCTATGTTCTATCACTAAGAGTAATCAAAATTACAGACCACATTTTCTATTTTATTTTCAGCAGCAATATCATTTTTATTCTGTTTTTCTGCAATATGGATTGACAAGTGTTTTTCTATATGATTGTTTCAGTGACATATCCATAAAATCAGTCACCATATTTTTTCCTTTAAATATCTCAATATACAGTACACAAAAAATATAAAGAAATCAAGCCAACAATATTATTCAATCTGTAGAATGAATATTATTATTCATTCTACAGATCCAATATACACTTATTGTCTATCTCCATATTCTTACTCTACTGGGCCACAGTCAAATAAGTTGAATAATATAAGAACAGTTATTCATACAATGTTTTATTGTTACAAAATGTATATTGTTTTCTTTTGGGAAAATAAAGGAAAGGTCAACTTATACATGTACCTGTATATGTACATGTATACCATACACATATATGTACATGGTATACATGTACATATACATATAGATATGCACATAAACATGTATATTGGAACTCTGATACCAAGTTTCAGAAATACAGCTTTATAGAGAAGGTAGAAATCATTACAGCCAAGAAAAGAGCTTGTAACTCTTGATAATAAAAATTTCCTCCTCACCCTCACATTCCCCTCCCCATTCTGTGTTCGTTTTTCATGGGATCAAGTATATCCTCTCCCACCTATGCCCAACAAGGCCGTCCTCCCCTACATATACCGCTAGAGTCATAGGTCCCTCCCTATGTGCTCCCAGGCTGGTGGTTTAGACTCTGGGGGGCTCTGGTTGTTTGGTATTGTTGCTTTCCTCTTGGGGTCACAAACCCTTCCTACTCCTTCAGTCTTCTACGTTCTCCATTGGGAAACCTTTGATCTTATCAGTGGTTAGCTGTGAGCATCGTCCTCTGAATGTGTCAGTCTCTGGTAGATCTCTAAGGAGACAGCTATATCATATTCTTGACAGCATGCATTTTCAGCCATCCACATCAATGTCTAGCTTAGGTGACAGTACATGGGGTGGATGCCCAGGTGGAATGGTCTCCTGATGGCTCCTCCTTCAGTTTCTGTCCCATGTTTTGTTTCCATAATTGCTCCCTTGAGTATTTTTGTTACTGGTTCTAAGTAGAACTGAGGCATCCGCTCTTGGTCTTTCTTCTTCATGAGCTTCACATCATCTGTGGGTTGAGTCTTCGCTATTCTAAGTTTTTGGGCTAACATCCACTTAACAGTGAGTAAATACCATGTGTGTTCTTTTGTGATTGGGTTAACTCACTCAGGATGATAATTTCTAGATCCATCCATTTAACTATATATTTCTCGAATTCATTATTTTTAATAGCTGAGTAATACTCCATTGTGTAGATGTACCACATTTTTTGTATCCATTCCTCTGTTGATGGACATCTTGGTTCTTTCCAGTTAATCTAGTCATTCTGGATTTCTGACGGCGTTGAAGACCTACAGACTCATAGCCAATCCTGGCTATTTACCTTGACAGAAAAGATCTGAGTGGATGGTTTTCAGCTGACATTCATTCTAAAGCCAAGAAAAAGCCAGGTTCAAAATTAAGTGTTTTAGTCAAGAGAGACGACAGAGATTCTGGTTAGTCAAAAAGAGGAGGGACTGGGTATTAAGACTATCTTGTACCTCACTGGTACAAATAGGAATAATTATGCTCTAATTGTATTTTGTGAGAAAAGTTTTATTTTAACAGGAAGGGTAATATGTAGGAAGAGCTAAGGTGGAAGGAGCACTGAGAGGAAAAGGTGGAGTAAGGAGAGGAGAAGATGGAGTAGATGAGAAGCTAGGTAATGAGAGAGAAAAAGAGAGAGAAAGAGAGACAGGGCATGGAGGCAGAATTTCACATGTCTCCACCAGTCAAAGATAGTTTACATAGCTAGGTTGGGTAGTTGATTACACTTCTGATTGAGCATTACCATACTTATAAAGTCTTTGATTAACTTTAAAAAAAATTGTATAAAAGCAAAATGGAAAGGGGGCAGGGGATAGGGGTTTTCTAGGGAGGGGAAATGGGGAAAGGGGTTGGTATCTGAAATGTAAATAAAATATCCAATAAAAAAAGACATAAATAAAAAAAACTAAAAAAAAAAAATTTCTATGCCAACTGACAGAAGAGTGGCACATATGTTATGGCAGTAATGGTGAGTGATAGAACTTTTCCTAGAGAGACACTAAGCTCATGCTGCCTCATTCCAAATAGGAATCTCATAACATACTGTATAATGATCACAAGCAAAGTTCAACTTGGTGAGCCGATGAGTTATATTGGGATTATTTAGAGAAGGATGGGTGAAAGGTTCCTTACAGAGCAGACATGACTCAAAGGCAGCTGCATCACCAAATGCCAACCAGCATGCCTGCAGGGACCCCAGGTTGGATGGTGTCTCAAGTTGGATTATCATTTCAAGCAGTTGAGTTCAATGAGTGGCATGGAAATTAGGTATATGACAGAATACTCTTGGGGTGTGCACATTAGGTGCCGATCTGCTGGCCTCCATTTTTGCAAAAGCCTTCTTGGTCTCATCTTGCCTCACTTTAGACCTGTAAAGATCACAAAGGCAAATCCTAGGCACCTCATTTTCTCATGAAGGATTCCTAAATGGCTGACACCTAAAACTGGCAATAGAGTAGATGTGCTTCCCCACCAAAAGATGTCTAAACACTGTAAATCAGCTAGACAAGTACTGTGTACAGTTAGGGTTTAAAATTCAAACTAGAAATAATTACATTTCTAAATTTCAAACAAAAATGAAAATTAAACAATGTAGAAAGCAGAGAAATGTCTGCCACTGATGTGTGGGCTTACAGGGTTAAATGCTATTGGTGGATTTGCTCTACTGTGAGGTTTTTGTTGATGTTATTGGAAACTTTTTGATTTCTTGTAATTTCTTTGTGGAAAAACTCACAAAAATTTTTATTGAAAAGATTTTTTTCAAAGAATATATTTTGATTCTGTTTCCTCTGTCCTATCTCATGACAGATTGACATATTCAGTTCCACCATTACTTCCTCTTTCTCCTTAGAAAGAAAACAGACAAATAAAACAAAAAAACAAAATAAAAACAAAACTAAACAAATTCCAAGAAAAACACATACAAAATTAAACATAATAACACAATATTGGAAAACATATTTAAGCAATAGACCAGTCGGACAACAAATGACTAAACAAGGCAATATGATATGTTTGCTCGCGTGCAGACACGTGCGGTGCGCGCGCGCATACACACACACACACACACACACACACACACACACACACACACACACATTGTACAATTTAATTGTATGCTTAAATTGTATGGTTTATTGATGTGTCTTATATACTTAGTGAGACTAAATTGCAAAAATTTTAATTTTTCTTTCTATCAGTTGTCAGTGGGAGGTAGGTACTTGGTTAGGGATGGAAACTGATTTCCACTGGCTCAGAGCTGTGAACCTGCCTGGCTTAAACCTGAACAGGGCTTTGTCTGCTGCTACAGTCTCTATGGGTTCATAGGAGAATGCACTTATGTGGATATCCCTGTGTGTGACAAGTGAAAATTATCTATAGACCCAAATATATATATAGAGAGAGGTAGATAATTTTACAAAAACCTCTTAGAATATCTCACAATCTTGTTCTATAAATCCTTACCACTGCTGCTGTTTTAATATTTTTACATATATCAAGGAGATAGTGTGATAAGGCATTTAGTATCAACATAAAAGTAATGCTATATCAAAAAATGACTACTTTTTATTTCATATGTCCTTAGGAAACAAAGTAACTTTGATAAATATCTGTTGATTTTAATAAACATTTTCATTTTTATTGTTTAATAGAATTTAATGTGTAAATATGTCACTGTTTAATACATTTATATTGATACATGTTTATGCTTCTACTACATTTACTATTTTAAACTATCAGTAATCAAACACATCTAAACAGTCCTGTCTAAATCTCACTGAAAAGAACATTTAAATTTAGCTTGTTCTATGCACAGATTGAAATTATACATCTTAGTATTGATGTTTTTAATAATGTAGGCCCTGGAACAAAAGAATATGTTCTCTAATTCATTCATGACTTTTGTTTGATTGTTCTTAGGCCTCATCTTCTCTGCAGATTTGATCATCTTATACTTCATCTATTCCTACCAGTGCATATGCACTGATAATATTGGAATTTTAATCAAATTTTCCATCATAGCTTATGTGCGACTTTGAGCCTGTTTTTCTATGGTTAATTACCATTCATTCATCTTCTTTTGTAAAATGACTTTTCAAATCTTTCACCTATTTTATTGGGTTGTTTCTCTTCTTAATGAATTAAAAATAGATATTATAGATGTTTGTTTTGATAAAGTTTTCTCCAGGTGTGTAGATTGCTTATTCATTTTCTTATCAGTTTATTTTGATGAGAATGTATTGATATTTATGAAGGCTATTATATGTGTTCATTTCATGGTTATTGATTTCTATTTGTCTAAGAATTCTTGTCAATCCTAATCCACAAAGACTTTATAATAAATTTTCATCTATATTCTTCATAATTTCCACTTTAATGCTCAGGTGTGTGACTTTCTTCAAATTCACATTTGCTTAATATAGGGGTTCTGAGTAAAGGTTTACACTTAAAAAGGTAGACTCACTTTGATAAATATAATTTATTTTCCTGTTCTTGTGAATAAGGCATAGGAAGTCATGTTAACATTTTTCATCCAACTGTCATGATTTCTTAGTCATTAACATTATAAGAGTCTCCTTTATCACCCGCACACCTGTGGACAGTCATTAGAATCCTGAGCTTTAAAATGGCCATTAACAATTCTGGGTGAAGTGCAGGACAGTATGTTCTTTCCACGGGCTGTTTTGCAGTAAAATATTCTCATAGCAGGATATCCAGAGACTCTAGATGCATTTGTTCAGCCACTCTGAAGGTGATGAGAGAAGAAAGGGTGTAAGAGTTATGGAACCAAAGTGAAATGTCTCAAAAAGATTGTCTAATATCAGGTTCGCAAAAATTAAAAATAAGTAGAAGTCATTAAAAACATCTCTGAATGAAGTTACTTTAAGTATGCTGTTGAGCAATTTGGTAAATATTAAAAAATATATAAAATAGAGATATATTTCCTCACATATGACTCTGCAAATAAAATATTTCACTGAGAAATATTTGGAACTGATCCAAGCAGGTATTACTACCTATGACTCTAACCAAAGCACTATAAGAGGCAGGGGGATATGAATCATTAGAAAGCTTGGGTTGTAAATTATATAACTAGGCTTCTATGAAAAGCAAACCAAACAGAATAGAACACTTTGAATGCACATATAAAGTTATAACAGGCCTTCTTAAGTAAGAGTTGGCTAGTTCTTTGCACCAAAATGTTTATGTTCTAGAAACTTATGTAGGATATAGAGATGGTCTGGCTGCCAATCACTACTTCTGATTTGATAAAATTGTGATTGCTTTGGTCAAGGTAGGGGTAAATGTAGGGGTTACAATGTGTTGGACAAGTGTGAGAGAAAACTTTGAGGTAAAAAAAAAAGCTTCTACAATTTTAGTAGTAATGCTAATCAACCTTCTCATAATGAATTCATAAAGAGGAAATTCAGAGAGCAGAATCCCTTGTCTCTGGTATTGGATGCTAACACTTTAAAATTCACACTGCTTCTAGGATCAGCTTTAGCTATGGTGCCACACAGGAATTTTAATTCTCATCTAGAAAACAAAACTTAGGACAGGAGAGAAAGAGATATAATATAGAACTTATAAGTTTTGACACATTTGATCCTGACTTAGCTGGGTGACAAGGGCTAGCTGCTACAAAAAAGGGCATATTGTAGACACTACTCATTTTAATTTGCAAAAACTGGGGGGATGTATACTAATCCCTATATCTGAAAATTTTATTTACTTTATATTTGCCAACAAGTGCAAAGCATTCCAAAGAAGACCTTCTAAAAAATTAATAATTGATATATGACAAATTGATAATAGTTTTTTTTTTGCATTGAATGATTTTTTCTACCATAAAAAGAACAGAAACGGTTTATTTTTTCTTTTCTTTATTGGGTTGCTCTGGTAATATGTTTTTGCAAATATTATAAAATAATATAAAATAGATGTTGTTATTCATGTATTCTGTGTCTTTACTAAAAACTTGTTTTATTTATTTACATTCCAAATGTTGCCCACCTTCCTGGTGCCCCCTTCAAGTGTTCTCTACCACATCATGACTTCCTTTTAACTCTATGGGGTGCTCTCACTTCCCACTGATTCCCCCACATTCCAACCTTGCACCCTCACCCTCACCCTTTCTCCCACATACATTGCCCTTCCCTGAAACCTCAAGTCTCTCCAGGATTAGGCGCATCCATTCCCACAGAAGCCAGACAAGGCAGTTCTCTGCTACATATGGGTCAGGGGCTATAGGCCATGTATGCTCTTTTGTTGGTGGCTTAGATTCTGGGAGCTCTGAGAGCTCTGGGTTAATTGATACTGTTGCTTTTTTCTATGGTTTTGTAATTCCCTTCAGCTTCTTCAATTCTTCCCCTAACTCTTCCATCTAGGGTACCTGACCTTAGTCCAATGGCCGTAGAATCTGCACCTGTCTTTGTAAGCTGCTGTAGAGCCTCTCAGATGACAGCCATATAGCTGAACAGTATTAAACAGGGAAGATTCGAAAGAACATGGACTGTGGAAGAGGAATAATTAATGACTTAGAAGTTAGCTATAGAAAAGCTACTACCACTCAAACTAATTACAAAAGACTATTGAGAATGACTTTGTTGAGAGTTACTGAATAGATGAGTTACTCTGAATAACTGATCACATAAAATATAAGTTATTAAGGGAACGATGTCAAACATAAGCTTAATTTTCCTTTGTGTGACACCAAGGGGCACAACTACTAGATCAAATTGACTTGCTTTCTAAAGTGTCTATGCCATTTTGCATACTTACTCAAAGTAAATAATGATCCACATTGCCCCAAATCTTTGTCAGTATTACTTTTCTGTCATGTTCTGTATTATAAATGACTTGCCTGGTATAAATTTACAAGTATCTCATAGTTTCAATCTGCAATGATTCAATCCTAATGGCATTAAGGGAAAACATATTTTCATATGTCCTTTTGCACTGTGAATACTTTTTTTAATTTTTTTACTCATTTAAAACAGCGTATTTTTTTCTGATGAATATTAGTATTCTTTTTAGAAATTAAACAACATTATTTTAATCAGTACTGTGTTTAATGACCATTTACTCTCATTTTTGCCTTTTGAGTTTATCCCTTGAGAATATTTTAAAACATATTTTACTTTTAAATAAGACCATATTAATGATCTTATACAAAATTTACATTTTTGAATTGTATGAAGAAATAATCATTAAAAATCTAAAGACATTCTGATACTTTGTGGTTATTGACAGGAAGTTTCATTTATATTTATTTTTCTTTTTTTATATTTAGAACTTACAAAGGACAGCATTATTGATTTGTGTGTCAGACACTTGGAAATTTGAGAGTCATTATTTTATTTTGACCTACGTGTGTTGTAAGTCAAATTTTTAGAAAGGAATATGGAATATATGTTTCAAATGTCTATGTTTCCATTACCATTTGGTGAACTAATCTATCTTTGTTTTTCATGATGGCCCTTGCTCTTTTATCAAAGTTCAGTGCAACTTACTCATGTGAGTCGGGTTCTACTCTCATTAATTCTATTCCATATTTGTAGATTCATTCATATACAGTAAATATAGACTTTGTCAGAGAGTAGTGTTGTCTTTGAACTTTGCATTAATATTTTGATATGCTAAATCTTTTTCTATTTCTAAAGCATTAAGATTTATTTTTCAGTAACAAGGAAATAATTTATTGGAATTAGAACTCTGAAAAATGGATAAAATTGACCACAGTATTTCTATCTGAAAACATAGACTATCTCTTTATTTATTAATATTTCTTCCATTTAGTTTATGGAAGAACATGGTTTCCTAAAAACATCTCACTGATGTCTCATTAGATTTATACTTAAATATTTAGTTTTGGAGCTAGTGTGAGTGATATTATGCAATATACATCTTCTAATTAAAGATATGAATACAGACACAGACTTGTAACACCTATAGGTACAAAACAATGGTTGATTTTTAGAATTAAAAACCTTAAGTAGTGTAATTAGTGCTACCATTTTGATAGCATGTCTCTTTCAAATGTTTATAAATTCTTGGTGACTTTCAAAGTAAATAGTATTTCAGTATGTTTCTCTTAATTTATGTTGCAGCAAATTGTATAAAATTCCTAAAGACTTAATTCTCTATGAAAATATAATTAGTGAATTTATCACGAAGCAAGCACATAAAACATGAAAGTCTCTTATCTTTTTTTTTTTAATAAAAGGATTCATTGTCATCATAAACAGGACATTTTAAAGAAGATGCTTATCAGATTTTGCAGAGAAGACAGGGACATTAGAGTGTAATTGAAATAGCAATGTATCATCAACTTTTGTGGAATGAGCCTATTCAGAATGATGCTTTGGTGATAAGTGTCCACACTGGGACAGTTATTCCCATACATGAGGCACTGCTTTCTACTGTCTATCACCTCAAAGATATGAAAAACACAACAAAGATATAGGTAATTCACCAAACAGAGGTTTAATCGTTTCCTTTAAAATACTAAAACAGCTTCAGAAATTTAAAAAGTCATTTAATATTGACTATGTATCAGGTTGTTACTATATTGTTACAAATCAAAAATAGTCAATGTTTTCCTATTCAGAAAAATGACTATTTTCATAAAAATCTATGTGATGAAGAAGTGTGAGTTGAATTGTGATCTAAAATAAATCCAAACAAAGTTCATTATAAGAATATAAAATCATTGTATAAGTTACAATAATGTAACTTACTTGCAATGATGTTATATAAAATTAAAGGTGGTAAACAAAATGTGATTTCAATATTATTGGCAAGAAATGGGAATTTTTTATGATTTTGAAAACAGCAAATATATTTTACAGAAAAAAGAAAGATCCATTCCTATTTTCAATGTTTAACTGACAAATGTACCAACATTTACAATTAGCTACAACTAAAACAAAATCAACCCGAAAACCACGACACTACTTTAAGTGGTGAATTTATGTTTTATTGATCATACTTTAGTGTATAAAAAGACTACTGGAAATCCAAATACATTCAGTAAATTTCTCATTATAATTGGAATCTAATTTAAATTGTAAAAGCAAATGTTGAATTAAGTATTGATGACTCAGGGTGACAAATTTGAAAAATAACTATGAAATGATCTTTTTATGAAAACACACATTTTATAATTGCAATTCAGTTGATGCCATCAGCCGTTGTGATTTAAGTTATACTTTACAGAGAACATCTCATACAACATATGTGTACTACTACATAAAATGTTGTATAAATAATGATCAGAAATAGGGTGAGCATTAAAACACAAACATATGTAAGGATAAGATTCTCTTCAGTAAAAATCTCATCTTATTTCGTTGAAAAGTAATCAAAGAAACATCTGGTGTGCCCTACCTTAGTAAATTACTTTTAATTCAGAACACTCTCTACTAGCTTCCCTTCCCCCCTCTCTTACTAGTTGTGAAACTTTAATTCTCTTATTTTGTTCATTACAGAAGAAATAAAATTGATAATAAAAAGTCTAAGACAGATGCATTTTTAAAACAGAATTTTTCTTCATGAAATTTTTTTCTGATGAATTATTTCCACATGAATGTTAAAATCTCTCTCTACAACCTTCATAAATTATAAACATAGCACAATTATTTTTACTAAGACCCATCATACTTACACACTTTCTCATGTAAACAAATACACACATACACAAAAAAGATTTCTCAGTGTTACTAGAAGCTTGTATCAAAATAAGTTCTCTTGGAGTCCCAATGTCAAGGATCACATTTTTCAAATGTATTTCTTGTGTAGTAAATTTCTACCCATATGTACATATACTTTCTTATGTTTCTCTCTAAGCAAGTATTACTTTTCTTTCTGGTATTAAAGTCTAACTAACTTAGAAATTTTATTTTACAAAAATCATGGATCAGTTTTAAAAATAAATTTTTACTATAATTTTGTTATCTGTTTATTTGTGTATGTGATTACAGGTGCTTGTAAAACCAAGAAGTGACTATCAGATCAATAACTAGAACCTGGAGTAGCATGCAGTTGTCAACTTTTCTAAGATGTGTTCTAGGAATTGAGCTCTTCAGGAAGAGCAGTAAATCGATGGCCTTAATCCCTGAACTGTGTCTCTAGACCCTCATACATTGTTTTCTTTCTCTGATTGGTTTGTTACACTTTGTACAATGAGTTCTAGGTCAGCTTGGATGACTTACTGTGACTATTCATAATCTTAATTGGAGATACATTTGTTGTTCCTTTCTAGTTTTTAAATGATTGACAATGAGTGGATTTGTTTATTTCCTCCAGCCTGCACATTCTCTCCTTTCACCATTATTCTCATGCCTCTTTTCATATAATTTTATCTCTGATCCTGTTTTGTAGAAACCTCTACCCCCAGGCACCTTACTAGTTGCTGGAATTCTATGAATATTCAAATTTCAACAAACATATATATATAATTTCAACTTTTTCATGTACTTGTGAGAGTCAATGTTTTACATTTATCTGCCTGGGTCTGAGTTAATTCACTCTGCCAATTTTTACTCCCATAAACATGCAAAAATCTACATTTTGCCCAAACTCATGAGAGCATTTGTTGTCATTTATTGCTTTGGAACCTAGACTGACTGGGTAATAGGAAATCTAAAAGCAGTTTTAATTTGCATTTCCCAGAATCATAGGATGTTGGATATTTCTAAGTTATTTTTTGTTTCTTTTTATTTTTTTTTTTAATTTTTATTTTCTTTATTTACATATCAAATGTTATTTCCTTTCCAGCTTCTCTCCAACCCCAGAAACCCCCTTTCCCATCCCTCCTCCCCCTGCTTCTTTGAGGGTGCACCCATCCACTCCAGCTTCCCCACCCTGGCATTCCTCTGCACAGGGGCATCTCAGCCATTCGAGTTTCCTCAGTTGAGAATTCTTTGTTTAGCTCTGTACCCCATTTTTAATAGGGTTATTTGGTTGTCTGGGGTCTATGTTCTTGAGTTGTTTATCTATATTGAATATTAGCCCTTTATTTGATGTAGGATCAGTTAAGATTTTCTGTGTCTTATATTGAGAATTCTCTGTTTACTTTCAAATCCCAAATTTTAATATTTTATTATCTCCTTGGTGTTTTTTTTTTAATTTAGATATTTTGTTTGTTAAGATTTTTGTTCTTATTTAATTCTTTATATATTTTAGATACTATGTGTTCGATGCAGAACTAATAAAGAGGATTTCCTTACATTCTCTCGGTTCTTTAATCCTTCTATAAATGCTTTCCTTTTTTTTTACATAAGCCATTAGTTCCATAAAGGCCTGTTTCTTGGTGACTGGCCTTAATGCCTGTACTACCAGTGTTATTTTCAGAAAGTCCCTGCCTTGCCTACAAGTTGAGTTGTTTTTCTTTTTGCTTTCCTTTTTCTTTTCTTCCTTTTTTCTTTTTTCTTTTCTTTTTTTTTTTTTGAACAGAATGGGTGTACTAGGCCTTATTTTGAAATCTTTGCATTATTTGTACTTGAGTTTTGTCCAAATTAAATAAAAAATACAAATAAAAATATACATAGCTATCATGACTAGTAATATTTACTGATTGTCACATCATTTATTCAATATCTAATTTTGAGTTCTCAATAAATAAGTTATCTGGGTATGTGAAGTCTTTTTCTGGGATCCCATTCATCAGTATGTCTCTTTTTATGCTAGCACCATACTGCTTTTACTACTATAGTTATACTTTGCAGTATAACTTTAAACCAACAATATCTGTAACACCAGAACTGTTTTTATTGCTCAAGATTACTTTGGCTTCCATGAAACATTTATTTTCTTTTTCACATGTATTTTCATACTATTTTTTAAACGTCTGTGATAACTTTCTGGTAATTATAATGGAGATTGTACTGAAGTAGAGGCGGCAATTGTGGTAGAATGATATCGTTTGCTATGCTAGTGCTACCAATACAGGAACATGGGAAAGTCTGTCCATCATCCTGTATCTTCTCCAGTTTCTTTGTTTCATTGTCCTGATGTTTTCACTACTCATGTTTTTACATTTTCGGTTAGTTTATTCCAAAATATTTGAGGCAATTGTGAGTGTTATTATTTCGCTGACTTTTTCTTGTTATGCTTATTTTTGATATATAAACAAGTATTATTTATACTTTATTGCAATAAACACGTGTAGGTTCTTCTACAAATCATATAATCATCATAGTTAAATTAGGGGAAATTGCTTTAGTAGAAAGTTAAGATAAACTGTACTAGTATTTTCATTTGAGTGATGAAACTGCTTGTGGCTTTATAACTTAATATCTTTAAAGATATCGCAATAACTAGTTTTTATATGAATGTCTGATGTGGGATTATAGAACAATAAAAAGATACATACATGTAAAATAATAGCATTAATGAAATAGTAAAATTATTAACAAATGAACATGTTGAAGAAATTAAAGTGTTTCTTTTACAAATCTTATAATATTTCTCATATTATTTTAATGAGAACAAAATAATTTAATTTATTTTAATGAAACGTTAGCGAATATATTAAGCAAAATCAAACTCATAATGAGTAAATTTAAAAGGGAACACATAGAACATTTTGATGAATTGTGAAACACTCAGAAACCAATTACTGAAATTGCTGAATAATAGATGCAAATATGAATATAAAACTAGAGATATTATAAAATTTGAAACAGCTTTGATGAATTTTCTCATTCATAAGGCTACCACTTGCTTGTCATTGGCCATCAATGGATAATTGTTTCCTCTCTACTTCATGTGTTTAGCATTTACCTACTATCATTACAAGCTCAGTAACTATTCTTGTGCTCCATCAAATAACCTTTTGTTTTTGTATAAGGATTGGAAAGTATAGAGATAGTTTGGATTGGTTAATATAACACTTCAATTGGAGTCGAGATGAATGAGATGTAAACAGAAACAAAAGAAGAACAAAAAAAGAAAGAAAAAGAAATTCTTCGTCATTGTGTTCTTCTTGCTGTAGCATAAACATTTTTGCCAATAATACAGAACACAAAATTGTTCAATAACACTATCAACAAGGTGTAGATATAAAAAGATGAAAGGTGAGGATGCACGTTGGTAAAAAGTGACAATCAAGATAAAAACCCCACTTTCAATGTTACCTACCTGAAACTGTAAATTGACATGTGGAAAAAAATAAATTATTTTGGTTGTCATATACTGCTTAGCATATAGCATACTTTATTAACAGTATGAACGTAAGTGATAAGTAACACTCTAAATATGGTGATTAGGTATTAGGCAAGAAGCAGCAATATTTCATGGACTATTTCTGATTTTATCTACTGAGTTATTATATTAGCAGACTCTAATATGTCTAAAATTGTTCAAGCTGTTTAGGCAGAGATCACAATTGAGAGAACAAGTATTTGAATTACTCACAGAACTAATAGCATCAGAGAACACAGATATCTTTTCATCTGTGTCTACTTTTTATATATTATGTTGTTGCTCTGTCTGCTTTAGCAGTGTGACTTGAGCAAACCTGGCATTGAATTGAATCAGCAGTGTAATCATATATATTAGTACAAATATAAAGTTCATTATATTTTAGAAGATTGTTTAATATATCCCTTTTTAATCAATCATTTCTTATTTCCTTTGACAATGACTCTTGTCTTTCACTGAATTAATTTTTCACCATATTGTAGTTAACTTTACCCATAAAAATCTCAATTAAATGTAACTTTTAAAAATTATCAATATGTACTAATTCAAGATTACTCATTAATTATTATAAATTCAAAACCTTCAATCCAATCTATTCTTTATTTTCTTCATATGTCTCCATTTGCTTTGAAAAATATTTACTGTTTTCTATAACCTGCAAGTGTGGTTTTATAGTCTCATACTTCTCTCTTCTCAGGCTTTCTGAGCGATTCTAGATTTTCAAGGACTGGAGAGGTATGGATCTGTTTGAACATATGTCCAAACTACTGCTCTCCTTAAATTTGTCACTTGACATTTGGATAAATATAATTACTTTATACCAGATAAAAACATAACCGAAGTTTTATGCGTCTTGTTTAAAGATATTGTATCCTTTGACATAAATTGCTATTGCTTATTTCTATTTTCTTTCCAAAAAGTAAATACATGATTTTTGGGTTCCTGCTGTTTATACCACAAATGAGATTACAAAATCTCATCAAAATGTCTTTACCGTTTACATTCTAACTGTCAAACAGAAGCTATAAAATGGTAATTAGTTCATTTTCCAACTTCTGTTGTCTATATTTACGAGATAGATAACTGTGAAACCAAAATAAACTGATTAAATTTAGAAAAATCTTTTGTAATCTTCCTGATTCCGTGAGTCTATTGCCTTTGATAATCAAGTACAAATCAGATACTTCAAATTTTCATTGCATAAATAAAGATATTTTGAACATCCCTCAAATACTAAAGTTAATACTATGAACTATAAAACAGTCAACAAAATGATTTTCCTTAATAACAGTTGGGAGCAATTATACGCTTATCAACTTGGAGTCAAATTCAATAACAAAACATAAAATTAATATTGCAGGAAAACTAGACTAAACTGTAATCATTAAATGAGATATAATATTATGTATACATCCTAATGAAGATGTACATTGCAAATAAAATTTAATTTTAGTGATACTTTTTCTTTCTATATATATGTGTGCATATATTGTTTTCATATCCAAGTATAGAAAGATATAAAACATATCTTCATATGTACATTCTCTACTGTTTTCATGTATTCCTTTAAAATGTGTGACATATTTAAAAATAGCTTATAATCTGTGTATATTATCAGAAATTAGGCCTATATACTTTCTATTGCCACACTCTATAGAATCCAAGAGATTGGCAAACTCATCGATAAAGAAAACATCTATAATAATTTTTAGGCTTTTTTGTAATAGGAAGAAATTGAAAATATTTACAGAATCTATTAATTTTTCTTATAAACTGCATGAAAGCTGAATTAACACACTATGAATCATTTCTCTGAGCAAAGACCTGAGACGAAGTTCCAGGGAATATTTATCACATTATTTCATGAACAAACTAATAATTTTATGTGCCAATATTTAAAGGCATTTAACTTATCTAATATTGTGGAGGCATTAATATTTAAAACTTAGCTAATTGAACCATCAGTAAAGCCTGAAACAAGGTGAAGAAAGCATTCCTCGGCACAGCATATCACTACACTTTTGTGCACCAAGCTCCAGATAGAGTTTCAGTACTACCATTCGGCCTAGTTTTACAATCTCCAAAGAGGGCCCACAGCTTGATAGATGTGACTCTAAACAGACTTGTGGAGAAAAAGAGAAATAACTCTTGTTTACAACACAAGCACTGAAACGGTGCAGTAGAATGCCCTGTTTGTTCTCAGCTGGTAACGGAGGAGCATTGTATGCTCTGACAAACCAAACACTTCCTGTAAAGCCAAGAAAGAAAGAAAACTACCCCATCTCTCCACTCTTGTTCTTTGCAATGCTCAAACTCTTAACGAGGACAATAAAATATGAAAAATAAATAAAATGTGTATAAATAGGAAAGGAAGCTATCAAATATTCCTATTTGTATGTGGTATAATCCTTATCAGAACCTATAGACTCCACTTGAATCCTATTTAATTGAAATACACTCTAAGCAATGTAGCAGGGCATTGTTAACAAGGAAAAAAAAGTAACTTTCCTATATACCTATATACTAATATTCAGTGTTTAAGAAAGTAATAATTAAAATGTTACTGCTTACAGTAGTTTGAAAATAAAAATAAATTGACCTAGAAATGATTTTACAAATAAATTTGTAAAAAGTGCTCTATAATGAACAATATTAAGTCCCAAATGCAAGTAGACAAATACAACAGGAAATTGTAAGCATTCCCCATACTTATTGTTTTCCTAATTAATATTGTGAAAACAGTTAAAAGTAACGCATACATTAATTGCAATACTCATCAAAATTCCTACAACCAGTCATTGCGGGGGCGGGAGGGGGGTTCACAGGTGTTGCAGTTTGTAAGACTGTATCTCTTCCTTGGCAGCATACATAGAATTTTCTGAGACCAAGTGAACTAGACTTCAGGAAAGAGGCTCTTAGGCACACTCAGTTTGAATCATCAGAATCCTGTATCTTAAGTGTGTGCTAATTTCAGCAATAAAGAACCACAATAAATTTCTGAAGGACAGCCAAGGGATACATTTATTATCTATATTGTCTTAGGAAGACTAACCTTATTATACCTCCTGCATCATGGGACAGGGAACATCTCAGAACAGAGAATAGAAAGATTATAAGAGCCAGAATACGAGCTGTGAAATCACCTATCCTAGAAAGCAGTGGATAAAGAAGACCAGAACAAGGTCTTTATAAAAGGACATGTAATGTCAGTTGTGAAACCATTCATCCTAGAAATAACTAGATAAAGAACACTAGAACAAGGACATTATCAATGAACACACAATCAGAGATGTGAGATAATTTCACTGAATTTCTCCACTAGAAAGAGGTTAGAGTCAATTAATGATTACTGGGAGGAGAATTAACTTCTCCCAGGGACCAGCCCTCTCAATATTTATCAAATGCAGTGCTCAGCTTGTATTGAAACCAGGTACAATGTATATGCTAAAAATATAAACCAACCTTGCACAAGCAAGAAAATACTTATTTGTTAAGAAACAACCTTTTAAATAGAAAAATATTTTTGCTGTCTACAATAAAATGATATTTTAAATCTAGAATACATAAGTAGCTAAAATATTCCACTAAGCAAGTAAGGCAATAAATCAATGAAGAAAATTTATGATCCAAGTTCTGATTCCGTGAGACTTGAGGATGGCTTTGTACTCACAAGGTAGCTGCACCTGCACCTGGTTCTGAACTCCTTTATCCTCCTCTTCACCTCAAACCTGACCACATGATTCTTGATAGATGAAGTATAGAAAACAAGTGACAACATCTTTAATATTCTTAACCATCAAGGAAAAACAAATGTAAATCTACCATGTTAATCTCAGGTTACCTAAGTCAGAAATGCAATTCTGAATTAACAAAAGGCACTGGCAAGGATGGAGGAAGAAGAGAACCCCGAGTTTCTGCTGTATCTATTTGTTCACACACTGTTTAAAACAATAAGGAAGCCTCTCAAAATCTTAAATATATTCAGCTCCTGTGAATATGCACAAACACATTAGACTAAACATACTGTTGAGATCTAGACAAGAAGATGGTTATTGAAGAACTTTTCAAAATAGTGAAGTTACAGAGGAAGTCTAGATACTCCTCAGCAGATGATCTGATAAAGGAAAAATTCATACCTACTACACAGTGGACATTTACACAGATATAAAACAAAAGCAAATATGTTGTTTTCATGAAAATAGAGTTAGAGATTATCATGTTGAATGAAATTAGAGCCTCAAATTAAAAAAAATCACATTTCCTCTCATATGCAGATTCTTCAGTGCACTATCAAATATATTTAAACAGTACACACTAAAATTCTTTGTCTGAGAAAAAAGAAAAATATCTCTACCATGTTTGAAATTATCTCGACTATGTCAAGCGTCAAGTTTAACACTGACCAGAAATCACTACTTCTACTAATTTTAAATATTATATTAAATCATTTTTAGTAAACTATAAAATACACTTAAAAATAAGAGGCAACTTGTGTAGTATAGATGTGGCAACAATTTCTTACCTACAAACTACAATCTCTACCAATATATCAAAATCAATTCTTATTAGAGAAAAGTGCCTATAACAAGTAGAGTGTTACAATTTTTATTGAGTTTTTCTTGCACTGTAATCAGGCCCGCAAGTAAGAACTCAGGCTTCAATCCACATTTGTGGAAAGATGTTGATATATACTCATGTCAAATATAGAGTTGCAGTTTATATTTTTCATCTAGAAAATAGATTGCTATCTCAAAACCTGGCTTTGACTTACGGGTGCCTTCACAAGTGCTTACCCATACTCAGATAAAATTAATAAAATAAAAAGGTATTAGAAAATATCATAAAGTACATGCATGAGTTCATAGTATATTAATGTCATTTCATGCCCAAATCATTAACTTATTTTCTGTCTATCAATTATTGAAATTTTTGACTCATAGGGTATCTTTCTTTTTATTTAGCTTCATGAATCCAAAACAATTATATTTTATCATCTGTTGACATTTCATACTTGATACAGACTCTTTACATGCATGGAAAACATTAGTTAATATGACAACATGTGTATTGTTTTCTAATCTCAATCTTGTGGAGTTTCATTGGATAAAAAAATGTCAAAATTAGGTTTTAACTAAGCACAATTAGCAAATTGCAAGTTTCAAATTTATAAAAAAGATAAAAATTTTAAAATATATTTATACAATATCAGACTTTGATATTGTACTTTATTGTACAAACCTATAATTCAATATAAATATTCAAAATAAATCAAATAATATCTACATTATAAAATGAACTAATATTCTAATTACGTCTTATAGATAAATAATAATCTTAATAAAAAATTCCTTGATAATTGGCTCAACAATATAAGCCTGAGAATCAGATTTGACATCCTTAGTTTGCAGGTAAAATTAAGGATGGATTTGGGAACTTGTCTGTAATTCCAGCCTCAGATGTGGAATGAGCAACCTACAGAACAAACTGAGAATCAAACTAGTCACTTTCAAAAGAGCTTTGAGTTTTGAGATGACCCAACTTAAGTAAATGTCATGGAAGAATGATTGAGAATGATTCTGGAAATTACTCTCAGGACTCTATATGTATGCCTACACTCACTGACACACACATAACTGAATTGACACATGTAAAATTATTCAAACGCACACATAAACATCACATATACATAAAACACCATACAAAAGAAAGTTAAGACATGTATTGATTTTAAATACATGGATGATAGATACGTAGATGATAGATACATGATTAAATAGAGATGAAAGTTGATAGACAAATGATAGGTAATAGGTAGAGGGTACTGAATTTTATTATTGAAAAGGGTGGTATTAAAATTAAACGAACCTGGAACTTTTAATTATGCATACTAATTTCAAAGTGATAAAAAACAGAAATATGCAAAATGTACCATATTTTAATTGGCTAGTATTATTCAATTGATTTTCTCAGAAATGATGATGTCATGAATGTTTATAATCGTTCAGATTATTTTACCTAATACAGGAAATAGACTGATGTGTCTGCATGCTGACTCCAAAATTAAAAAGGGGGGAAAAACTATGAAGATGAAATTGAGCCAAAGACAAGAAAGAATAAATCTCTGTGTTAGGTAACGAAACAGAAGCCATTTCAGGTGAAGATGATGGAAAGGCCATGCTCCTTCTGTCTTACACAGCCATTGCAATTTTTCATATTGCCCAGTCTATTCTGCAAAAGATGTCTTGTTTCAACAAACTACAGCTCTTCCTTTCCAGCCCAGCACAAACATGTGTTCTTTTATGAGCAAGTTACAGTTGTCCTGGGCAGTCTTATGTTAGAACAGAATCTTGATGATTTTTTCATTTTATAAATTTTTACAAGTATCATAGTTGTCTACATAACTGCTTATAACTTGTTATTTATTTAATAGTAATGGATTGATTACTGATGAACTGTTATTATGTTATTTCCTCAACCTTAAAATACAGATTTCTCATTTTCAAAATGAGGACACTATCTCAGGGAACCTTGCCTTTACTAGTACTTTATTTACATCCAAAATTATGTTTTCTTTATATTTCAACACAATGTTCAAAACAAAACTTATTTTGTTACTGAAATAACCTACACTTATATTCCAGTTTTTAACAATGGGCAGATGATACAGATTAGTAGAACCCACTGACCTATTTCTTACTTTTCTACTTCTAAAAATAGTATTATTTTTCTCCATTCTTTTTCTTTTTAATTTATCTCCTCACCTCTTCAACCTATTCACATCCTACATGATTAAAAATCTAGAAACTTTAGATAAGATTTCAGTTAAAAATATAAATTCAAGCACTATAACTTAAATACATTTCTAGAGTGTTGAACTTATATTGATTTCTCTATTTAATGTTTTTTGTCAAGATGGGTTGCTTATTTACAAAATTAATATAAATACTTTGATTATGAAGCTAAAAAATGGACATTGCCTGAAAACCTTTTTTATAGCAAGAACGTTCATCTGAGGCCGGAAAATATTGTTCCACTATTTCCTTCATACTATGGAAACTTGGCATATGTAAGTTATAATTGAACAACAAACTTTGAACTACAGTTCTCATTATTCAACTAAATCAATCTTTCTGTTAAAATTTCAAAAAATTATGAATACAAAACTGAATATCATATGCTTAATTTTAAATATGAAATAATGTTTTTTGAAAATTAACGTTGTATCACATAGTTTGAAAAGTATGAAGTTCGATATTTTGCATCTGCTTCATTCATTTTCATTTGAATACGTATAATTTCAATACATTTTTTAACATACTTATTCAAATTTACTTCCTTTTTGGCTTCTGTGCAGAGGCAAGAAAAATGCCCATTTCCTGCATTATACATTGGATTAAAATACTTGCAGGATTTCCGATTTATATGATGAAGTTATTCTAGAGTTTCCTGATTCTTTATAGAAGAAAGCATACCTCATTTCTAGTCAGTCGACTAGTGCTTGAAATCTACAACTCTAGATAAAAATTTTATTTTTATGTTTTATACTTGAGGATAAAGTTTCAACACATAACACTAGATAGCGTAGAACTCTCCATGTACTCTGTTTATTTCAAACTTGTATTTGCATTTTCTTTGACTGTTGTGTCAATGTTTTCCATGGAATCTTCTGCACCTGAGATTCTCTTTTATCTCTTGTATTCTGTTGGTGATGCTTGCATCTATGACTCCTGATCTCTTTCTTAGGTTTTCTATCTCCAGAGTTGTTTGCCTTTGTGATATTTTATTTTTTCTATTTCCAGTTTTAGATCTGGATAGTTTTGTTCAATTCCTTCACATGTTTGTTTGTGTTTTCCTGTAATTCTTTAAAGGATTTTTGTGTTTCTTCTTTAACGGCTTCTACCTGCTACCTGTATTTTCCTGTATTTCTTCAAGGGAGTTTTTTTTTTTTTTTTTTAAGTCCTCTATCGTCATCATGAGATGTGATTTTAAATCTGAATCTTATTCTTCTGGTATGATGGAGTATCCCAGACTTGCTGTAGTGGGAGAACTGGGTTCTGATGATGCCAAGTAGCCTTGGTTTCTGTTGTTCTTACTTCTACATCCTGTTTGTTATGATCAGAAACAGGAATAGATATGGAAACACAGTGGGCTAAGGCACATTTTTCATCAAACACTTTACATATTATGTCTTGTCATTATTTCCTAAATAATTTTCATGCTACTATCCATCAATAATGCTATCATGTGAATCCTTGGTTTGACTCAAAGTATGTAGAAAGATGTATAGAATTTATATATAAATATTATGGGAATGTAAGCATCTATGGATTTTACTATTAATAGGATACTCTGAAAGTAATTATTGCAAGTACTGAGGGACAAAATATTTGGAAAGAAATTAATGTGGTTTCCATGTCAGAGGACAATTGCCAGCATTTTACATATATACATATTCTTATAGCTGTAGCAGATAGATGAATTTTCTATGTCATTTATTTCAGATCCTAGGGAAACTTTTGATATATTTTATAGCACTTCTCTGTTTCACTTCTATTGTAAGAGCTAAGTATAGAAGTCATTCTTGCAGAGAACATCCTTCTGTTTCCATCCTTTTTAAAACAGTAATGGAGTTGCTATCAACATGTCTCAGAAAGGTTTTTTTCTGCTACATATTTTAGTTGGTTTGAGGTCCATATTATTTTGTCATATACTCTTAAATGTATATACATATTTGCATAGAAACACACAAACAGACACACATATATATTTATATATGTGCCATATTTCTTGTTAATTAGTAATGTCAAAAGTGCTTGATTTAAAGCTAGTTTTCTAAGAAACATGTAACAACTAGTAAAAATATATGATATGTGAAAATTTTTTCTTTGACATATTATGATAAATATATTTTTTCATTTCTTTCTCAAGTAACTTAGTGGAAACTGAATCAGGACTTCACTATAGCTCATTTGCTTAAAATTATCAGTGAATTAGGCTTAAGAGTTTTTCATATATATATATATATATATATATATATATATATATATATATATCGTTACTACAGTCTTTCTTAATGTATATGCAACAAGAATTCAACACATTTAAACATAAAGAACAGACGAAGTTTTAGAATATTGAGATTTCCTTCCTTATTCCACATCCCACCTTGAGAAATGACACTTGTATTCATTTAGATGTTTAAAACACACACATACACACAAACACACACATGTAAATCATAGAAATTGCTAATGTTTCTTTAATTTTCCTCTCCCTCTGAATGTACTGAATGTAATTCCTTTAAAAAATGTGTACAGGTTTTTGCCAACAATCATCCTTAATTGGCTTCTTTCTGGACTACGGCTCAGATGATTTTAGCAATATTTCAGAAGAATTTTCCAGTCTCTATTTCTTTTACTTTTATCATTGTAGTGATTCTCAAATTACAAATCATGCATTGCCGTGCTACTTTTTACTAAATATCAGTTAATTTCTCATTTGTACAAAAATATATTTAACAAATATTACCACAGCTTTTCAGATCATTAAGTCCAATCCTAGATGAGTTTATAATTCCAGACCCTCTGCTTAAATTAATCTATACAAACTGTCATTTATCTTAGAGAAGGTAGCATAACTAATTCTAATAGTGGCTGAAATTTTTGTAATTATGTAGTATTTTATTTCCTCTCACACACACACTATTCCAATAAATTCCCATGTGTATCCTGTGTGTTTCAGGCTTTAATACAATTATATGCCCTCAGATGTTATTTTATAACTATATGCATACAAAATTGTCATGTAAATTATATCATGTATTTATTTTACAGTACTAGAATGTATCTTTTTATGAAAATAAATTTTTTATTTAACTTTTGATATTACAGTATTACCAGATAGTATAACCTTGTTTAGTTGATGTTGAAATTGCATTATATATTATTAAACAACTCGATAAATCTATGTGTCCTTCTAGTCAACATACAGAATTCTGCCATGCTGGGGTTTCATTTTGTCATCAGTTAACAAAAGAAGTTAACAGCTGCTTTTATCCAGTTACTCAGCTTCCAATATTTTCAATAGTCCTTTATTCTACCCTCCCATAAAACCAGTATGCTATTTCCATTATGTTTGTAGTGTGTTTCCAAGTGTAGCTCCCAAATCTTTCTTTTGTCAAGCTCTCCTCAGTAAGTAATGAGACTTCATATCCACCCATTAAAGAATATTTAATTGTTAATATTTATAACATTTTTCTATATCTCTGAATTATTAAGTTTAAAAATATTTAACTTATCTACTTGAAAAACAAGCTTATATCATAATGTCATTTTTCCCTACAAGTAGTTGAAAAAATCAGTTTCTTGATTTTATTGTTTTGTTTTACCTTTTCATATTTTACTTTTTATTCACATTTCATCCCAATCACAGCCCCCTCCCTCCTCTCCTCACCATTACAAATCTATCCCCCTATTTCCCCTTTCTCTTTTCCTTGGAGAAAGAAAAGCCCTCCTTGGATACCACTCTATCCTGAGACATCTGTTCCCAGGAGGACTAAGAGCTCTACTCCTATTGAGGCCCAACCAGGCAGTCCAATAGGAGAACAGAGTCAAATGCAGGCAATGGAGTCAGAAATAGTCCCTACTCTAACTATTAGGGGACTCACCTGAAGGCAAAACTGCACATCTTCTGCAATTGGTGGTAGGGTCGAGAGGTTAGGCTCAAGTCCTGGATGCTCTTTTTATTATGGTTCAGTCTCTGTTAGCACCTATGATTTCAGGTTGCTTGACTCTCTGTCGGTCTTCTTGTGATGTTCTTTACCAGTCTTGCTAATATTCTACCTGATATTTGGCTATGGGTCTCTGTGTCAGTTTATAGCAGCTGTATGATAATGCCTCTCGGGAGATAGTTATGCTAGAATCCCGCCTGCAAGCATAGCAGAGTGTAGATTATCATCAGTAGTGTCAAGGGTTGGTTCTCTCCCGTGGCCTGGGTCTCAAGTTGGGCCAGTCATTATTTGTTCATTCTCTCAGTTTTGCTCCAACCTTATCCTTGTGCATATTTTAGGCAAGATAAATTTTGGGTTGAAGGTTTTGTGGATGGCTTGATGTACTCCTCCTTCCACTAGAAGTCTTGCCTAGCTATAACAGTGGCCATTTTAGTCTCTATATCTTCCATCCTCACTGCTTGTAGAAATATTAGCTAGGGTCAACCCCAAAGACTATTAGTAGTCCAATTCCAATTTTCCAGCTAGTCCCAGAGATGCTTCCCCCACCAATTTCTGTTCTCACTCCTAACCCTCTCCTGCCTCCCTCCACACACACCTGATGCCTGTCAAACCTCTCCTCACTCCCTCTCCTACACAGTTCCCTTTCCCCATCCACCTCTGATGACTATTTTATTTTTCATTCTGTGTGTGATACATGCATCTTCCCATGGAACTTCCTTATTACCCAGTTTCTTTGGGTCCGTGGATTCTATTTTTTTTTATTTCAACAAAAATATTTCTATGATATAAGATACTTTCTCCTAATAGGAACAAAATTTCCAACTCATACATTTATCACACACATAAAAATGTTCTATCTTGCATGCAAAGCCATTTGCAGGAAATGTAGTCATTGGAATAGTAAATTGATGTTCTCATACTTTACAATGTCTTAGCCATAACTCTCTCACTATCTCGTCATAAAGGGGTATTATTTAAGAAAACTAAACATGAAAATCAGATGATATATTACTTGTATATTAAAATAAAGTAACATCACCTTGAATACATTTATCTTTCTCTAATGAGAGAGAACCAGCTTTAAAAAACAGTATTCAGAAGGGATCCTGGTGAATTTACAAAGAAAGTACAATAACTCCCAAAACAAATAGAATGGGCATCTCATGGTTAAGTTACATATGATATGATGGTGAAATACAATATGTGAAACAAAATATGTATTTCATGTTATTTTGTTAGTTTAACAAATACATTTTGACACAGGTATATTAAAATTAAAAGGCTTTATTGCAAAAAACCTACATTAATACTAAAGGTAATACATTAATTAAAGATAAGCAATTACACTAATTAAAGATAAGCAGTGTAATCTGACATCACATGCTAGTGTATTTTAACTAGGACAAGAGATCTTCTGTTAAGCATTTGTAAATGGTTGTGAAAGGTACTTTGAATTGCCCATGGCACAAATCACATTCTCAAAATGATAAACATTCCATAACATATTATTTTTATTTTGAAAGCATTCCTTTTATTTTTGAGAATAAAATTTAACTACTTCATTTCTACCTTCAAAACAATCCATGTTGCTTTCTTCACTCTCCTTCAAATCCTTTCTATTTTCCCCACTAATTTTCATTAAATACCTATATGTTTATATATTTATATTCCTACATATAACATGCACAGTTTTCATAATGCTACCTGTGTGTGATTCAGGGCTAATCCTTTGGCACTATCCCACCAATTTGTTGTGCTATTCTTTGGAAAGGACCAGCATTTCCACTCACATCTTTCTTCATCTATAATATGTGTCTTAATCTTTCACAAATATACAAGGAAAAAAAGAGGTATTAGATCTAAATACAAATTAAGTTTTATGATAATTTTACAGTTAACCATAGTTAAATATAGACAGAGGATTATTTCACAAATGCCTTAGAAGGTTCTTAAGCTCTTACCTATCTCTAACCCTGCTCAGCACTGACAGTCATACTCATCATGCAAGAAAAATCTTGAAGTTGGTTCTAGTATTTTACTTCTTTTCTTCCTTCTTTCCTTCCTTCTGTCCTTCCATTCTTCTTTCCTTTCTTTTATCCTTCTGATTGATTCTCTGTTTAAATAAATGTAGCTCAATTTCTTTTGTACCCATGATTTTTATAATTTGAAAATTAATAGGTGTAAACTTTTTATATATTATTTGCTAGATATTATGTAGAAATTATTTGTCAAACTTCTCTCAGAAACCTGTGTTAGTCATAGGATGTGCGTAGTGATGAATCCACCAAGAAAGTGTTGTAAACATTGGATCTAAATCAGAAATTAAAAAGCCAGTTTTGCAATTCTGTAAATTTTATATATATTCACAGTTGTACTTACTGGAATCATCACAGAATTTTTGATGAATAGATGGAAACGAGAAATAGTAATGCTCATTGCTTCAGACAGTACAGTTTATGTAGCATGGAAGACCTGGTGGTGGGAGTGACCTGTGTAGCTCAGTAGGAGCCTGAACTGTTATATTCAGAGCCAGAGAACTAGGTCTGAAAAAGATCTAGCCAGCAACCCTTGAAGCCTGCATGTCCCCACACCACATTCATGTTTCCCAACTAGAGATCATGCACTGAGTTTTGCACATGCTACCAGAGCAGTGCAACTATGAAGAGACTAGATATTCACACGAGTTGTGGAAGAAAAGAAGTAAAACTCTGGCATATAAATCAATATGTTTAGATTAAAAATTCAACTACAGTTAATGATGCAAGCAAAGAGTTCCAATTAATCGCAATTCATTTATATGTTGATCATAATTTTAGTGTAGATCCGGCAGAAAATAAGCAGGTAAACTTGCTGGAGTCGTTGAGATTAATACTTATTTGAAAACAAATGACATGTCAATTTCAGAATTATTTTTTCTTTGAAAAAATTATTTTTAATGAACTTCTAAATTGATATTGACAATTTAACACAAGAGAGCTATGAACTGGTGCTTAAATAATATTAAAATTTGGTAAATGCTAGACAAGTTATTAGATGAGCATGCATAATTCTGCTCTATATAATCATTTTGTTTTCTGATTTTTTTTCTCTGATGGTATAAAGTTGGTTCTTTAAATAATATTAGCAATTACTTCAATTTAGTATGCCTAACATTTATTTGTGCATTTACTGAAATTGTGTTTTAGTGTTCCCTGGGTAGATATGAGTTTTACTATAAAAGTACAACTTATGATTGTATAGGTCTTTGTCACCTTTTTTTGACTTCTCTAAAACAGATGAAATTTTCTCAGAGAAATGCAGTAAAATTACTAGCTGAGAAATGTTATTTCCCTTTTATAAAATAAGCTGTAGCTTTAATAATATGTCAAATTATTTGTAAAAATCAGAAAAAGTTATATGTTTTAACAAAAACAACTTCCATTTCTCATTTAAAATAAGTATATCCACATTATAAGCATAAGAATGACCTGTTGTGCCAAGTGAAATCTTTAAAGATTATCATTGATTTGTGAAGAAACCTTAAGAAGTCTTCTTTTTTAGTAATTGGCTATTTTATTTATTTACATTTCAAATGTTGTTCCCATTTCCAGACTCCCCTTTGCAACCCCCCCATCCCATCCCCATTCCCTTAGCCTCTAAGAGAGTGTTTCCCCACCCACCTACCCACCCACTCCTGCCTCACTCAAGAATTTTTTTTTAATGGACATTTAAATCTTATCATTACATATAACAAACTTTGAATTTGACTATGTTTTATTGTTTCATTTTTTTCCACTTTTGTTTACAATATATGAAAGTCAATGGTATATCTATGTACATGACCACAGGCAGTCAACAGACTTCAGTGATTATAATTAATAAAGTTTCCTATAACTTTATTTTAAATAAAATAATACTGATGTAATTTAGTGTAATAATTCATCTACACTCTTATTAAAATCAGGTCTCTTCTGCTGTGGAGATGGCTCAGTAGTCAAGAGTATTTGCTTCACTTTAAGATGACACGGGTTGCTGTGCCTGTGCCTGGAGAAGCCCTAAGGCTTCAGCTCTGCACAGAACCCCCCAAAACTCAAATAGGGCTGGATTCCCAGGAGTTCTAACATGCCCATGAGTATAGGTGAGTAGGCCACAACCCCACACACTCCCTCAACAGAAAGTAATTTGGGACCTGTGGGGAACAAGGAAATACCTCAAGGCCAGTGGCACTGGACCCTTCTGGTCCATGCCTGAGCCTGGAGCAGCCCTCAGTCTTCAGCTCTGTCCCCAATCCACCAAAAGCCAGAGGAGGCTGGAATCTCAGGAGCTCTAACACATAGATACAAAGGATAATATGATCACAGAATCTCAGGAGCTTGGGCACACCAGGATTTCAGGATCCCAGAAGTAGGCTGACTCCCAGTATCTATCACAACTAGGAACTCAGGGTCACATAATCACAGAGACAGCTGGACTCTGCAGAGTGCTGACACAACCAAGATAACAGGAGAGACAGGCTCTAGTCAGAGACAGTGAGTGAAGGTAGCACTAGAAATGACCAGATGGTGAAATGTTAGGCCATGGAATGATATCCTGGTTCTTGGGTTGTAGGTTCGGCCATGCCCCCAGAACCCAGGCTTCTATACCCTTCAGTCACATACACAGGTAGGTGTGATAAACAGGCCCTAGGCCCTAGAGAGATTTACATACTAATGAGGTACCTAAAGACCAGAGGGTGGAGCCAAATAAGCATTCCTCCCCAGACCATCCCCCCTCTTCCCCTCCCTATTTAACTCAGGTCTGCCCTGGATTTGTGGGTGTGAATCCAGATCCATCCACCATCCTTTATGCCAATAAATTAGTTTTGGAAACCCAAGGACTTTCTTATGCATTGGGTCTTGTCATGAGGAGAGGCCTTTAGTGAGCTGCTGGGCCTAACTTCCAGCTGGAGGAATGCAGAGCATTCCCAGCCAATTACCCACAGCCTGGTGTGAGGAACCCTGCACTTCCCCAGTCATTTTTTACCTACTGTGAAAGGAAAGGATAAGAACATAAGCAACAGAAAGCAATTTTACTTGGCATCATCAGAACCTAGTTCTCCCACCACAGTAATTCCTGAATACCCCATGACACCAGAAAAGCAAGATTCAGATTTAAAATCACTTCTCATGATGATGATAGAAGACTTTAAGAAGGACATAAATAACTCCCTCAAAGAAATACAGGAGAATAAAAGTAAACAGGTAGAAACCCTTAAAGAGTAAACACAACAATCCCTTAAAGAATTACAAGAAAACACAAGCAACCAGGTGAAGGAAATGAAGAAAACAATTCAGGACATAAAAATGGAAGTAGAAACAATAAAGAAATCACAAAGGGACATGACCCAGGAGATAGAAAACCTAAGAAAGAGATCAGAAATCATGAATGCATACATCCCCAACAGAATACAAGAGATAGAAGAGAGAAAAATAGAAAACACTGACACAACTGTCAAAGAAAATACAAAATGGAAAATATCCTACTCAAAACATCTGGAAATCTAAGATAAAATGAGAAGCCCAAACATAAAGATAATAGGTATAGAAAAAAAATGAAGATTCCCAACTTAAAGAGTCAGTAAATATCTGCAACAAAATTATAGAAGAGAACTTCCCTAACCTAAAGGAAGAGATGCCTATGAACATACAAGAAGCCTACAGAACTTTAAATAGACTAGATCATAAAAAAATTCCCCTTGTCACTTAATAATCAAAACATAAAATGCACAAAACAAAGAAAGAATATTAAAAGCAGTAAGAGAAAACGACAAAGTAACCTATAAAGAAAGACCTATCAGAATTACACCAGACTTTTCATCAGGGACTGTAAAAGTCAGAAGGTACTGGAAAGATGACATACAGACCCTAAGAGAACACAAATGCCATCCCAGGCTACTATACCCAGCAAAACTCTCAATTACCATAGATGGAGAAACCAAGATGTTCCATGGCAAAACCAAATTTACACAATATTTTTCCACAAATCCAACCCTACAAAGAATAATAGAGGGAAACCATCAACAGAAGAAAGAAAATTATAACAAAGAAAGTAATCTTCGTGAAACAAACCCAAAAGAAAATAGCCACACAAATATAACTCCACCTCTAATAACAAAAATAACAGGAAACAACAATCACTTCTCCTTAATATCTCTTAAGATCAATGGACTTATCTCCCCAATAAAAATGACAAAGACTAATGGACTGGATATATAAACAGGACCCAACATTTTTGCTGCATACAAGAAACACACCTCAGTGACAAAGACAGACACTATCTCATAATAAAAGGGAATGAAACAATTTTCCAAGCAAATCGTCCCCCCCAAAAAGCTGGAGTAGCCATTCTAATATGGAATAAAATCAACTTTCAACCAAGAAAGATAAGAATGGACACTTCATACTCATCAAAGAAAGACTCAACAAAAATAAAATATCAATTGTTAACATCTATATACCAAATGCAAGGGCATCCACATTCATAAAGAAACTATACTGAAGTTCAAAGTACACATTGCACCTCACATAATAATAGTGGGAGATTTCAAGACTCCACTCTCATCAGTGACAGATCATGGGAACAGAAACTAAACAGAGACACAGTAAAACTAAGGGAAGTTATAAACTAAATGGAATTAGTAGATATTTATAGAACATTTCATCCAAAACCAAGAGAATATGTGGGGAGCTGACAGAAGGCGGCTATCATCCTTGCAACCATCTTGAACCATATACCCTGATAAGAGACTTGATTACAATAGCCTACAACCCATGAGCACACTCTGATAACATCTTGCTTTAGATACCCAGGATCCTTCCTTGGGTGTGTGAGACTTAAAGGTGTGATTTAGAGCTGAGACGTAAGGGCGTGGCTTAGAAGTGAGACATATAAAAGGAGAGAGGCAGACAGAAGAGTTGAGTACAACTTGGAGTAGTTATTAGGCATTAGGTGGAAGACACTTGGACTAGAGAACTCAGAAGAGAGCAACAGATTACTGGGCACTCAGAATAGTTATTAGACATTAGACAGTACAACTTGGAACTAGGAATTAGGTTAGACACTTGCAACAGAGAATTAGGCACTTGGCACTTGGAGAAAAAACTTGGAACTTGGAGGCACTAGGGACTAGGAACTAGGGACTAGGAACTCTAGGCTTGGGACTTAGACTAAGAAGAGAGACTGAAGAATAAACAGGATTGAATCACACTCTGTCTGGTCTCCATTCTTTGGGTCCATCCTCTCTCTCTCTCTCTCTCTCTCTCTCTCTCTCTCTCTCTCTCTCTC
>JANHMN010000001.1:232191996-232257131 GCA_030674055.1 Rhabdomys pumilio | reverse complement strand
CTCTCTCTCTCTCTCTCTCTCTCTCTCTCTCTCTCTCTCTCTCTCTCTTGCTGAACCCCAACCCACAGACCGGAGCTGCTTGGGGCAGTGCAGGCTAACAAGTTAGTCCCCAAGACTTTTGGCAGTGCGGGTTCAAACATTGACACAGCAGTCCGAGACATTTTGGCCCCCAAACGTGGGGTAGAACAGTCCGAAAAAGAATACACCTTCTTCTCAGCACCTCATGGTATCTTCTCCAAAACTGACTATATAATTGGTCAAAACAGACCTCAACAGATACAAGAAAATTGAAATATTCCCATGCATTCTATCAGATCACCATGGGTTAAGATTTGTCTTCAATAATGATAAAAGCAATGTAAAGCCCACATGGAAACTGAACAATGCTCTACTCAATGATAAATTGGTCAGGAAAGAAATAAAGAAAGAAATTAAAGATGTTTTAGATTTTAATGAAAATGAAGACACACATACCAAACCTTGTGGGACACAAAGAAAGCAGTGCTAAGAAGAAAAAAAAAAAACTGGAGAAAGCATACATTAGCAGCTTGACATCACACCTGAAAGCTCTAGAACAAAAAGAAGCAAATGCACCCAAGAGGAGTAGACAGCAGGAAATAATCAAACTCAGGGCTGAAATCAACCAATTAGAAACAAACAAACAAACAAACACCTCTACAAAGAATCAAGAAAACCAGGAACTGGTTCAACAATATAGATAAATCCTTAGCCAGACTAAGCAGAAGGCACGAGACAGTATCCAAATTAATAATATCAGAACAGAAAATGGAAACATAACAACAGAAACTGAGGAAATTCAAAAAATCATCAGATCCTACTACAAAAAGCCTATACTCAACAAAACTTGAAAATCTGGATGAAATGGACAATTTTCTAGACAGATACCAGGTACCAAAATTAAATCAGGAACAGATAAACCATCTAAACAGTCCCATAACTCCTAAAGAAAGAGCAGCAGTCATTAAAAGTCTCCCCACCAAAACAAAGCCCAGGATCAGATGGTTTTAGTGCAGAATTCTATCAGACCTTCAAGGAAGACCTAATACCAAATTCTCTTCAAACTATTCCACAAAATAGAAACAGAAGGAACATGACCCAATGAGTTCTATGAAGCCACAATTATGCTTATATCTAATCCACAAAAAGACCCCAAAATGAAAGAGAACTTCAGATCAATCTCCCTTATGAATATTGATTCAAAAATACTCAATAAAGTTCTCCCCAAATGAATCTAAGAACACATCAAAACCATCATCCACCATGATCAAGTAGACTGTATCCCAGGTATGCACGGATGGTTCAATATACAGAAATTCATCAATGTAATCTACTATATAAACAACTAGGTATACTCATGAATAGTTGAAAGTGAAGGATCCACTTACTGGCATAAAACATTATCCTGATCTGGTGTTCAATATGGGGAAGAGGGCAGGTTTGTATTTTTTATACAGGATGCTGAAGGAGCATGGTGGCCAGCATAGCAAAGGGAGAGACATGCTGATGCCAGGACAAAGAATGAAGCTGACCTATGAGCTTGGTGAATGTCCTGATAATGGTGACTAGGAAGCTGTATTGGACATATTTTCCCTATACCCCAATACTTACCTATACCCCTGAGGGGACAAGCTGACTTGCCTCAAATTTTTAGACTTTGTGGAACAGAGAATCAAAAAGAGATGTTATAATGATTCTTGTATTGTTCTTAAATGTAACCAGTTACTCAGACTCAATCATGTACTGGTCTAGAAATCAATCAAATATTGGAAATAACAGTATTCATTGGCAAGGCTGGTTCTGAACATTTTCAGAGACATACTTGAAAGTTAGCTGCAGTTCTCCATGATGTTATGTTAGCAAGAGATAAAGTTGAGACAGGATCTGGATTTCAAGCAGGAGTCAGCACCATGTTAAGGCTTTTTTGATTGTCAAGTTATAATACTTTTGTTTATTCTATAGTATTTAATGTAAGTTGCATTGATTGTACATTTTCTAATTGTGTTTGTGTTTTGAAATCCAGCAGGTCAGTTATAGAAGTCTATCAATCAGCTTTTGTTTTATTGCTCTGAGTATCACAGAACCTTGGTATTCTAAAAATAGCTTGCAAGTACTGGAAGAAATGTCCGGTTTTAAACAGAAGCAAGAGTTTAGTGGGCTTGATTATTGCTTATATAGCAGCTTTAATTACATTAATTGCTAGCACCACTGCTTCTGCAATTGCTGTGACACAAGAAGTTAAGACAGCTACTTTTGTTAATCATTTAGCAAAAAAAATATTACTAATGTGTTGAATATACAAGAGGATTAGATAGGCATTTGAAAGAATGAATTGATGCTCTTTATCTTATTCAAATTATTGGAAGGTGGTTCAGAATTTAAAGGTAAGGAGCCATCTTGAGTGTCATGCCAAACATTATTGGATTCATGTTAGTTTCAAAATTTACAGTGGTAGGCATTATAATTAGGAAGAAGTTTAAAGATATTTTCAGTGTATTTGGCATAATTCTAACACCTCTCTGGATGTTTTAACATTACATAGTGAGCTTATTAATTTCAAGAATGCTGCTCTACAGATTGTTGATTTGGCAAATACTGCTGGTAAAATTACCCATGACCCGAGGTCAGCATTTCTATTTTGGTCAAGCTCCAAGAATGGCATATATAGCTTGATCATTCTAGCCCTTTTTTTTCTTGGAATAATTTTTATCCCTGCTCATCATGTTAAAACTGGTCTTTAACAACATCCACATTTTGTCAACCAAGTACATAGCTTGAACCTGAAAATGGACCCCGAGACAGAGTTATTGAATTAATAGGCTTGCAAGCCAAGTACTGGTAAGATTTTGCATAGTCTTACCAACCTAAGACAGGAGTGCATTGCTTTGGACAATGCATATTCCATGATGGGTAAGGAAGGCATTCTTGTCAGAATGACCTAAGAAAGGCAAATTCTTGTTAATGAAATAAAAAGAAGGGAGAGACGGAGATCCTTGGTGGCTCCTTGGCAAAAATTTTTATAGGCCAATGACAAGGTAATGGACAGCTTGGCAGGAATATGACATTGACCAAGGATAAGGAAGTAAGCTTCAGGCAGGAATCTCATGTGAGGGGAGAACAAAAAAGTAATTTCAGGTAGGAATCTAAATCTTACGCTAGAACAAAGAAATAATTACAGGTAGGAATCTAAATATTAGGCTAGAACAAAGAAGTAAGTTTAGACAGAAATCTAAATTTTAGGCTAGAATAAGGAAATAGGCTTCCGACATGAAAATGACTTTGATTTAGGACAGAAAATTTAGCTCAGATATTTTGATCATTCTGTTAAGCCCTTAGAAACAGTGATCATAGGAGTGTTTACATAATTGTGTTTAATGCCTTGCTTGTTCTTTGACTATTTGTGTTATTGTCTTTCTTGTTTATTGATGATTGGCATCTATTGTATTGCTAGACTCTCAACCTAGAACTGACCTTAATACATGCATGTAATTAAAATTGTATAAAAGAAGAAAAAAAGGAGTGGGAATAAGATAGGAGGTTCTAAGGAGGGGAAATTGGAAAAGGGATGACATCTAAAATGTAAATAAGTAAATTATCCAATAAAAAACAATGACACAGGTTTAAGTTCTAGTACCCACATAGCAGCTCACAACTATCAATAGCTTCAGTTTATTTTTAATTTTCCTCTTATACAATATTTTTCAACCACAGCCTCCCCTCCCTCCACCCACCACAACAGACGCCCCAGTTCCTATCTCCCCCATATTCACTGTTCCTCTGTTTCTGTTCGAATAGAGCAGGCATTCAGGGATGTCAACCAAATATGTCATAAAAAGATGCACTAAGATTAGTCGCTAATTGTCATATCAAAGCTGAGCCAAGCAATGCAGGAAGACTAAGAGTCAGAGACCTTTCCTTCCCTCTCCTTTTGTTAGAGTCTCACAAACACTCTGATCTAAACAACTGAAGCACATATGCAGAGGACCTATCTCAGTCCTATTCAGGCTAATGATTGCTGCCTCAGTTTCTGTAAACCACTATGAGCCCTCCTTAGTTGATTCTGAGGGCCATGTTATTCTTGTGATTTTGACTTCTCTAGTTTCTACAATCACTTCTTCCTGTGTTCCAGGTTTAAGTGACCTGACACAATCTCTGGACTCCTCAAGCATGAGTTACATACTTGGTACATAAGCATCCATGTGATCTATTGTGTTCTAGAGACAAATATGTTCAGTTCCTCTCTACTGTCTCCATGGGAATATTACAAATGAGAGGAGAAAAAACCAAAATTCTAATCTATATTTTGACCACTCTTGTTCCTCAATTTATATTTCTCAGATTATGTTAAAATTCAAAAATGTCAATTAACATGGAAAATAGAAGGAATTCATTGGATTCTTTGGGAATATCTTAAACTAATTCAATGTTTTTACAAATATATTTCATAACAATTGAAATATTTCCCTATTAGTTTATTTGCATGATTATTTGACAATACTGGAGGTTTAAGATCACAAATATCTGCATTTTTAATTCCTACTAAGCTGGAAAAGTTTTCCTCTTTTAGGGATTTAAAGTTTAAAAAAAATTATTATTCTCCTGTTAGTACTTCTGTGTAAGAGACATATTATTACTATTTTTCTTTTTATAGAAACTTTTATGGATATACAAAATTAACTAAGTATAATAAAAGACTATCAATATTAAAATTGTTAAAGTATTTTTCAAATATACAGGGAAAATACAATTGTAAATATAGTGATAGGACGTATGTATACATGTATACAAGTGACACTACAAAGACCAAGAAAGTTGTATTTAGAAATACAATACATACACACATATAAAAACAATTAGTGAATGAGACCAAGAATTTGAATTAATCAATCAAGGTGCATAGAAGGGTTTGAAGACATAAACATGAAGAAGAAATTATATGATGTAACAGTATTACAATTATATCATTTATTCATGTAATTATATTGTTATCACAAAAGAAGAGATGATTTTAAAATTATATTCATTGATTAGCTTAAATAAAATTTGGTGAATATTTTCAAGCACACATCTGTATCCTTAAAGCAAGGTATATTCCCTCGTGCTTCCTTAAATTGTTATATTGATCTATCTAGTATTTTTATTAACTAATTAATAATGATCACTTACTATAAACACATAAAATAATAGACTATACTCTGTTTAGAATATAGATTTAGATTTATTTCTAATGCTGCCTTTAGCACAAAATGGACAAGTATGTGGCTATTATTTTATTACCATCAGTTTTCTTATTCCTTAGTAATATTGAAGATTAATTTTTTGATGGACATATGAATACATTTTAAAATATGCACTGAATTTACTATATAAGATAAACCTATAATGCAATTTTTGTTTCTATAGACATTGATATATACCTCATATTACTTGATGAAATATTTTAGAGATGTTATACAGGAAAACAGCAATACAAAGCTGAAAAAATATTATATAATATCACATGTAAGTTATATTTGGCATTGATCATAGTATAGTTTATTATTCAAGCCAGCAATCACATAACATGTGATTTTTCTACATTCCCTGGCTTCATAGCCATTTGGCTGACAAGCTTTGAAATTCCTGTGTTCTCTGTTTATTGATTTCCAATGAAATTGCCATCTAAATTGATGAATGTGTGCGTATACTACGGGAAGATGTTCTTTGTTTTCTGCCCCTTTCAAGGTGAGTCTAATAATAGCATTTTGGTCTCAAAACATCAATCAAGACAGAAGACAGAAAACATGCTTTTCAATTTAAATGACACAAAGTTAATGTAATCAAATGAGATTACCAAGTACATTTATGGAGGAGAACAATGAAGGTGATGAAAGATCTGAAAACCATCATCATTTATTCTGGAAATATTCTTAATTATCTCATAAACTATATTTATAAAAGGGTTGAAGGATATATGTGATTTTGGTAAAAAAGTCCAAGGTAGTGAAATGTACTAGTGTGCTTGGGAGCCTCAGTTCAATCTTCAGTACTAATCCTGCCACACTAACACACATATATACACACTAAAGACGTTATGGAAATTTGTATTCCCACAAATAAATAGTTAAATAAATTTTGTGCAAAATTAAAAGTGCAATGACAGAATTTTTTTTTAAAAAAAGACAAACTTTTTTAAGAATAGTTTCAAAATATTAATATATGACTTTTTAGATTTTTTAATACAGAAAATACTAAGTTTCAAACTTATTTTAATAGTCTTAAAATTCAAAATACATTTTATAGACAGATGGTTTCCAGAAATATCAAAAACATGTGATCGAGTAGAGAGCAGAAAATATTGAAATACAAATTATTATAAAAATTATATTGGTATTATATCATGTGATGTTTGTACTAGATTAAGGGAGGTGCTATCTTGTCTCAAATGTAAGCATTTTATTTGAAATATCTTCCCAAACTCCCTGTCTTAGGTAACGCTGGACTTGCATCTCTGTAACAGAGACTGTATTTGAGGGTGTTTAAACATTGAATCCTTGAAAACACCAAGAAAAAAGCTATTTTGAACAGTGGTTCTTATTGTTTTGCATATAATATAAAAATACAGAAAATGGGAAAAAGAAACCAGAGACTCATTCCTGGAGATAATGCCTCATGACTGTTTACAAATGAGTTTACTAGTTGATTTCTGCTAAATTATGTGAGTCTTATTTTGGGTTGTCTTCCTATTTGCTTCTTTCTGTATTTTTATTTGTTTGTTTTGTTTTTATTAGTGAAAACTTTTCTTGATGTATTAGTCTGCTTGCCCTGGGCTCTTACTATTGGAAACTTCATGTGCCTGCTTCAGTTCTACTTAAGGTAGAGCCTGGATACCCCGAATACCAGATTTGAAGATCATTTCTTGCTATTTGTTCTTTTATTTTTGGTTGCTACCAATTATACTTAAATATTCAACTAAAAATATTCTTATTGGGTATGATTATCTAGTTATATCAAGAACACCATTGGAGTGACAGAAAGCCTGAAGATTTATAGATAGAAATTCTACAAAATCAGAGACTCTTAAGTTGATACAAAAAGTAAATCAATTTTATACAAAGTCAATTGTATTAAAATAAACATGAATGACTGGAAGATGGTTTAATGGGAAAAAAACGACTCCTTGTTGCAAACCTGAGTTGGCATAATGGTATACTTAGCTAACTCAGACCTGTAGACAGAAAGAAAAAAGGTGGCACTGTCAGACAGTCTAGTGAAAATAATAACTTTATGTTTGGTAAGAAACTGTGTCTCAAAAATAAGGTGGGAGATAATAAAGAAAGATACACAAAATAAATATGCACACAGGGGGACAACTGTACCCACATCCATATATATGAAATATTAACTAAGTAAACAGAATTATACTTCAATCTGATTAGATATTGGCATTCTATGATGTCACTCATAGATAATTCATTAAAATATATCTAGTTGTATGCATTAAGAACAATATTTTTACCAATGTATTAACTTATACTTTTGTTAATGCTTCATAAGAACAAATATATTCAAGATATGGAGTAAACTTAGAAGGCTCCCTCATATTTTTTGAAATAGTGCAACTTGTTCACTGGACCTAATATGTGAGTATTTACAATGGGACATGAATAGAATGACAGGGAAGCATATTGTAAGCACAGTTTCTTTGTGATTAAATGGTACCATTCAAATAAGAACTTGCTCTACATGAAGGTATGTCCACAGCTGTTGTAAGGAATCAGCATTGAGAAACTCACTCCTTTATTGTTTGAGTTCTTTCTTACAGTAAACAACTGTACATGTGGACGTGTTTACAGAAAGCCTAGGTATGCTAAAGCAGCACACATTTCTATTTTGGTTCAGATCTTCCCTATTTATTAGTAAGACATATTAAAGAATATTGAAATAAAGTGGGCAACTCTGATTTGAAAATCTAAATTTCATGTTCACAATCATAAACTGAGCATCAAAGTGACAGGTAGAAATTACACACCTGACATCATCTCGGATGTTTCAAACATCTCATGCTTACTCTACACTGCTTGTTGGCCAGGAACTTGATACTAGAGAGCAAAGGGACCAATGACAAAACCAAATAATACTGTTGTAAAACAACAAACAAACAAACAAATAAATAAAATGTAATAATAAAATGGCTACTAATGACATTCTGCTATACTCATAAATCACTGCCTTTCTAAAGACACCATAGAAGCTTTCTCTTATAGTAAATGGAAACAAACACAGAAAAACACTGCCAGATAATATGTAAAGAGTGAGAGTTCTTAGAAGATTCAATACAAAGTTAGATGTCTCCACTTTGTAAATTCTTCCCCTAAAAATGCAGGGACCCCTGCAGAAGAAGAGTATAAGAGCCAGAGTGTAGGAAGAAAGAAAACAAGTCTCTTTAAATCAATTTGATCAAAGCTCATTTGAACTCACACAGATCAAGGCAGCATGAACAGAGCCTACAGGTGTTTGTACCAGATACTTGTTGTATATATTAGGGTTTTCAGCTTAGTGTTTTTATTTTATGAGATTTGTCAGTGAGTGAACAAGGAGGTTTTTGTTTATATTGCCTTTTGGGGGACACATTTTTTCTGAATGTTTAATTTGTAAAATTTTGCTGTATCAGTGATATGTTTATACTTTTATAATTTATTTTATTACATTTTAATTTACTTTTCATTGAAAAGGAATAGCTTCAAATATAGTTCAATATTAATGTGAACATTACTATACGCAAGTCAGCAATTAATTCACACACAGCAATACAAACAGGGCAGCTTTTAAGTCGGGAAAGTCTATCATGATCACCCCTATAAAATTCAGTCATTATTTATTGTCAAGAGAAATATTATGAGCCTTATTTCTGAGTGTATCCTCTGTTTATGGCTTCTTCCATTTACATAGATTTGATTTTATTCATCTTATTTATGTGGCTATCTTTAATATGCCCATTCTAACCAAAAGATTGCACAGCCAAAACTGATGTTGAACCTACCCTTTGCCAATGTGAGTGATGAGTTCTAACTCATTAACACAGAAAACACATCATCACAAGCAAGTAGAAGCACTATGGAAAGCCTAAGGAGAACTGAAAAATCACAATGAACAACACTGTAACAAGTTTAAACTTAACAAATTACTCATGTTTCTATAAAATCTTGAATGTTTTTGAATCTGCACTATGAAAATACCATGTTGATCAGAAATTTTTTCTTCCCCTACCTTAAATTTGGTTTAATGAATAAAACCAACCAAAAATAGGGATTTAATTATAAATTAATATATTTAAATGTGTTGGTCAAATTAATATTAAGATTCTATCAAAGGAGAATTTTTAAAAATAGAATCAATTAAATCAAGTAATCAGTAGTGTAGCTTATAGAGAAAATGTGCAGGTTGAATGACAATATTTTTATTTGGAATTCTTTGTTAACTTAGGAAAATTCACATACTCACTTTCCAATTAATTGGCATACATATAGACACGCCTTAGGCCATGATCTCTGTAGCACTCATTTCACTCAGAGCAAGTAGGAAACAGACAGACCACTCATTCTTTTCCATGTCGCTTGTATAGACTGGAGCAGCTACTTCTATGACAAGCTGTCTACCTTGTCATTTCTTCAAGTAATCATTATTACAACTGAAAACAGAGTCTATTCTTGTAAGTATTTGCATAGAATCTCCATCTTAATAAAGTAGGTTTCAAATGGTTATATTAGTTTACATTCTGATAGAAATGTTTTTCTGTTATATAAGTTTTAATGAAGCATCATGTTTTGTGAAGCTTATCTGCATAAGTTGGTATGCTTATTCATAAGTTAGAATGACCAACTGCAATACAACAAAATGTTTATAAAACGTTTATCAGTCCAATAAAGTTTCATAAAATATTTGGAAAATTCTGATAAATATGTTCACTGATTTTATGCAACTTTAAAAAACTATATATATAATTTTACATGTATGTATGTGTTCAGGGTGGCTGAGAATTTGGATATAACAAGTTGGTGATTGCTTTCCCTTGGGAAGACTATTTCAGTGGCTCTCAACATTCTTCAGTTGTATGCAGTTCTTTGTATACAGTTTATACCTCCTGAATTTCTTGAAAAAAAAATCCTTAAAAATTGGAAAGAGGCTTATATTTAAACATTTGCAGGGAAGAAAAGAAAGGGAGAAATGATGAAATTACATTATAATTACAAAATAAAAGCAATAGATCCTTAAAATTTAAGCTTTATAATTAAACACATGGGCATATTTCTGCACAATAAAATACATATAAATACACACACATTTATTTACATGAATATAATGCTCTTAGAGAAGACAACTAAAGCTGATTTTTTTCACTGAAAGAACATGAATGTGTATAGATAGATACCCATAAAAATTACATTTGCATTCCAACTATATTTATTTCCTGTCAAATGAAAAAATATTTATATTAGTAATAGAAATTCCTTATAATAAACTCTCCTGGTTATGTTTTCAATTAAAAAGTGCATAAAACATGATTGTTGGATCTTTGGTTATAAGAAATATGTCAAATATTTGTAAGGACAGAAATTACCAGCAATGAAGATTTGGAAGTAAAAAGGATTCCATTGAAAGTAACTATGAAGGTAAAATGTTACTGTGAGAAAAATACAGCCCACTTAAATGTGTTTAGGACATCAAACTGTAGTTTTACCTTCAAAGAGAAAGTGTATTCTAATCTAAACAGAGCTAAATTGCAAGTTAGTCAAACATGTATGTTACTATAAAATTTGGTTGTAAAAATATCTGTGTGCCAAAATAGTGATAGTGTAATTAACTTCTATATGCATTTTCAATAAAAAGTACAGTAAAATTTCAGTTTATGTCTTATGACATTATTCAATTTTATAATCAAAAGGATTAGAAATAACATAATTCTTTCATTTTCAGTAAGAAGAAGCTATATGTAAAATCATGCAACTAGTTGAATGAAGATTGAAGGACAAGGGGTGTGAAGCAGAAAATAAAGGCCAAGTTTTTTTAGCCAAACACCACAGACCTCATGATTACCTGACATTCTATCTTAGAAAACATCAGTAAGATGTTTGTGCAAGATACTGACCTCAACTTAAGTAACATCATGGACTATGAAAAACAAATAATACTGCTAAAAAAAAGAACATGATTTGGGATGCACAAATTATATTCTGTGTAGACTGTTTTGCATTCAGTGACCGTAATTAAATAGAAACATTAGAGTACCTCAAGTCAAAATGGAAGAACAAAAAATAGTGCTGTATTGAATTTTAAAAAGACACAGAGGATAGAACTTACCAGAGAACATAGAAGCCACTTCAATCATCTACGTTCTACTGATTTTTAACAATGTGATAAGATCATCAGTATCAAAATAATTGTTCCGGGATAAGCAGGCATCTACAGTAGAAAACACACTAGACCCCGTCAGTCTTCCTTCTGTTCCACATCCCACACCTCCTCCTTGTCTCCAAGAAAATGTCCCCACTCCCCCACCTGACTAGACCCCCCCACTCCCTGGGGCCTCCAGTCTCATAAGGGTTAGGTGCATCTTCTCTCACTGAGGCCAAAGTGTGTCAGGAACCTCATATCAGCTGATGTATGTTGTTCGGTTGGTGGCTCAGTGTCTGAGAGATCTTGGGTATCCAGGTCAGTTTAGACTGCTTGTCTTAAATGTTTATTTATTTATTTTTGGAAAATCTGAGAGGTTCAAATACACACTTTACTAGTCTGCTCTGGCATGTAAATAGCCTGCGTATTTGCTTACCTTATTTTTCACCACTTCATGTAGAAGAATTCAGAATAGGACTGTTCTTCAAACAAGCTGAGGAAAGCTATTGTTGATAGTTGTTACAAATATTAAACTAAAATATTAAATAAAAATATGCATAAAATCAGTAGATAAAAATTGTGATATTCATGTTAATTTATATTTCTAAAGATGTAGTTTAATCATCTTTCATTTGTTACATCAAACTTGCTTGGGCACACAAGTGTTTAAGAATTAACCACTTATCAATAAGATTATAAAAAACCCAAGTTTACTTCTAAAACATGTGTTAAGAAATTGTTACTCCTAAGTAAATTTATTTATCTCAAACTTTCTTAATCTTAGTAAATTTTCTTTATTAGATTCTTTTTCATTTTAGTAAATACATGAGTGAGGACAAATGTCCTGCTGGGACTAGATGACTAGGGTTAAATGATAACCAAGGGGGTTTCCTCTTCCCTGAGGAGAATGGGAAGGTCCTAGGTGTAGAGGGATTTGAAAGGATGGGAATCAGAAAAAAGGAGGGAAGAGAGTTGTGCTTCTTGGTTGATGGTTGCGTATGTTTTTGCCCACTTCCCCTTCTCTGTGCTGAAACTTTTGTCGTTTTGAAATTGTATAGGTCTTATGTATGGGGTCACAGTCTGTCAATTTGTTTTACTTGTAAATTCACATCAATCCTCTTGTATCCAAAAGACTTCATTTTTCTTAGAGTCATTTACCACCTGTGGCTCTTACAATCCTTTCGTTCTTCTTCTGTATAAATTCCTGAGCGTTGATGGAAGGAGTTTGATATAAAAGCATTTCATTTACAGATGACTGCTTCAGTATTTCAGTCTCTATATGTTGTCCACCTGTGGATGTCTGTGTTAATTGCTATCTACAACAAAAAGAAGTATGTTCTTTGATAAGGGATGAAAAGTTGGGGGCTGGAGAGATGGCTCAGCGGTTAAGAGCACTGACTGCTCTACCAGAGGTCCTGAGTTCAGTTCCCAGCAACCACATGGTGGCTCACAACCATCTGTAATGGATCTGATGCCCTCTTATGGTGTGTCCGAAGACAGCGATAGTGTACTCATATACATAAAATAAATAAATCTTTTTAAAAAAAGGGATGCAAAGTTATTGTTAGGAATGTTGGATGAATCGAAATTATGAAAAGAAAGAATTAGTTTTCTCCATGTAATGTCACAACATAGAGCAAGCACCAAGGCCAGGAGTATTTGTCCAACACAAACTGAACTCCATGTATATATTTTGTCTGTTTTTTATTTTGTTTTCACATTTTCTGTTTTATTGATTTTCTTATTTGCACCTTAACTTTTTGATGTTAATTGTTTTTCTTGTTATTGACTTAAGACACAAAATGTAAAACACGAAGTTTAGTGACTAAGAGTATGGGAAGTATTGGGAAAGAGTTAGCAGAAGAAAAAAAATCATCCAAGTATATTATATAAAAATAATTTTTAGATACAAATTTTAAAATAATGATTTATGTAATGATAGAAACATTTACATTGTTAAAAATCAGTCCTATAAAATACAATTTGGACTTATATTGTTTATATTGTAAGTAGATAATTATATTTTGACGGACAACTTAAAGTAAAATTAGATAAAATTATCCAAGTTCTTAAATATCAATCACACAAAATATACTTTCTAGGTAATATAGAAAATAATATTAATATGTATATCTATTATTGTTGAGAGGTAACTATTTAAGTAAAATTTGTTATGTTTCTACTCCATTTAACATAATGTTTTGTATGAATTTTCTGTGAACTTACTACATTTTATGAATCATTACAGTACAAGTTCATGATGGTAGAAATTTTATCTACAATTTATTGTTGCAGTCTGTCACTGTTCAAATATAATTGATTTGATTGATTTTAACTTTTAGTATTTTGGAATTTGTACAATCTATTATCAAATTTAAGTATCTTATGTACTGAATAATGACATCAAGGTGAACTAGAATTAAATAAGAGGAGCTAAATTATAGTAATAAATAAATAAATAATTATAATGCTGTGACATATTTTTTTGTTTAAGTAAGAACACATCTTTAAAGTCTGCAATAAATTGTTTCATGATGTGACTTCTAAGGTTGTAATAAACGTTAAAAATTAGTTATGTGTTATAATTATGAGTATACAAATAGGACTATGGTATACAAATAGGACTTGTATACATGATACAGAAAGAATTTATGCTTGTTTATTTATATTCTGTAATTATTAAATCATATTCTAATTCTAAATGTGATATTAAGAAAGAGGTATTTGAAATAATCTAAAGCAAATGAGCTAATTTTAATTGTTCTTTAATAGTAATAGCTAGCTTATCTTTTCCAAGGTCAGATATGTAGGGAGAAAAAAAATCACCAAATGTTTGCTACAGGCACAGCCAAGCTATTGAAAATTCATACCTTCATCAGACAAGCATCACATTTTATAGGTTTATGGAACTCAACCTAAAATACTTCTCCCATTCAAATAAAAAATAATTTTCTACAGGTAGAAAACTTACAGGATAAATCTGTTCAATGTGCCAAAAAGGGATTCATGACCTGGCTTCTATTAGCAGAAATGGGGTGTCTTGCAGCTATGTCTCCATAAGTTGCTCTGAAAAATACCTCTGTAAGTAAAGATTCAACCCAAGGGTTAGTTTTTACTGCGAGTTATAAACTTCAGGAAACTGGGTATATAATGGAAATGCTGACACAACCTTAAAAATAGCTGCTTGGATGGAGCAGCTCGCGTACTCCAGCTCCTTTTTTTTCAGAGAGTATGAGTGTTTATGTTGCCACTGGATAAAAGAATTGATGGAGAAACTACTCATGCTTACTGAATTGCATAGCAATAAAATAAAGTCTTGCTAAATAGAGCTTTGGGTAAAATGGAACACGGACTCAATTCTCCTACAAAACCCTTTTATAAGCTTTGTGTTTTAGCATGAATTTTCTGCAAATCCAGCGCTTGTGTTGTTCATCAATTCTGCATTTCATTTGCAAGAGTTCACTGATAAACATTTCATATAACAGCAAGAAGACAGTTCACTATGGACTTTCAGGCAGAATTTTATTATTCAGAAATATCACTGGTTAAAAACAGCTTAAAGTGAGGCATTCACTTTTATGATCATTAAATGAGAGATTTTGAAAGCATTTTCATAACTGGATGCATCCATGAACACATTACACAAGGCATAATAACTACACCTTACAATCTTAGTAAACCAATGCTATGTTTTACAAAACATATCATGTAAAACATTCAAAATTACAACTTAGAATTTTTTTTATTTACCTGAAAATTTCACTGTTATATGTAAATAAAACATATTAATAAAACTTGAACCTTAATTTAGGAACAACTAAATAATGTGACATTCAAATTCTTGGAAATGAATCATTTATCCATTAAAGCTATTATGAATAGAATTTTGTATAATATATACCAAATTAATTTATGTGATCATGCCAAGAGATATGGAATTCTTTAAATGGCGTTAGTCTCAGGGGAGCAGTAACACATGTAAACAATAAGGAAAGTGGTTTTCTATTCAAATGTTTAAAATAATGATAAAAGCATTCATAAAGAATCAATTAATATATGGGCTCTTGAAAATAAAACAGAGACACAAAATATGCAGGAATGTTTCTCATGGGTTTTAAATGAATAATTAAATTTATCAGGGAGAGCTAACTGATATTTTTGAATAACATGATCCAGCTACACCACTCACTGATTAAACGTGCCTGCACTTAGGCCTGATTGAATTTGATCCATAGAGCTCACAAGTGAGGAAAGAGCTGAATCTGACAAAATTTAAATGCAGCCCTCCCTGACACACACAAGTGGGACTTTATTATATTTCTTCATCCAATGTGTTTTGACTACGGCTTTAACCACACTCTTAGATGATCCTTACCTTCCTACATATTCAACTTTATGTACTTGTCCACCTCACTCTCAAAAACAACCAGCCAAAACCAAACAATACACTGAATACATTGAAATAAAATACATATACACCCCCACAAAAAAACAGAAAAGTAGAAAGCAATGTGTACAAGCAAAAGACCCATAAAACAAAACAATAATCTGCCCAAACAAAGCAAAATGTGATCCAATACGTCTACAAAAACATCACTGGAATCATTTTAGTTTGACTAACTAACGAGTCCTGGGTATCATGCCTGCAATGAGTTGCAGCTAAAATATTCAAAGAGGCTCTAGAAGAGTTTCTTGATTGTGACTAGGAGCCAATGTCCACTTCTCCTCTTAGTATTGGAACCCTGTCTGCCTTAAACTTTTTCAGGCCCTGTGCATTTTGCCACAGCCTCTGTGAGTTTGTATATGCATATGTCCTATAATGTCTAGAAGACCCATGTATCCATGTCTTCTTGCTCTTAAAATCTCTCACCCTCCTCTTCTACATAGATCCCTGAGTCTAGATGAGAGAGGAGTTTGATGAAGACATTCCATTTATTCTAGGTATTTCAAAGTCTTACATTATTTTCACATGGGCCAATTATAGATTTCTTGTTTTTTTTTTCCAATACGATGATAGTTCTCTGAGGAATGATGAGCCAAGTAGTGGTCTATGGTACATTGCCTGTTTAGGGTCAATGATTTGCTATGTTGTTTTAGCAAAGTAACAGAGTTTGATTTTTTTCCTTAGGCTTGTTCTCTGTCTAGTCTTAGGTTCTTGGCCAATTTAGGAGTGTCAGATACAAGTTCCATCTCACAGAATGTTCCTCATATCCACAGAAGTTTCATTTGTACCATCACTGCACCTCTATATCTTGCAGGCATGTGTCTATTGTAGATCACAGAATTTATATCTGCTGATATTGATGATTATCTTTTTACTCTGATTACATGAAAAGCATCTTTCAGTACCATTAAAAACTAATCAGTGTGATGGTGCTTCTAGTTAGGCGCCAGTCTGACTTCACCATGTTCAATGACATATGCACATTCTCATAGGATCTTACCTCATGGTGTGGAGAAGGAACAATACCTTTGGAAATAGCCTTTGATGTATGGAGGTATATATTATGATATTTTGGCAATGATTAATCAATATTATTTTTAAAGAAGTGAAGCACTATAGAACCATATATCGGCACTGAATAAACAATGTGTAGTCTGAGATGTAGGGACATATGGATCTATGATTGCTGCATATATATTTCTGTGTATTGTTAAAGTGGTGATTTATAGAGTGAAGCAAAAATATGTGTAGAAGCAATTCTCATGGATGTAAATGTAACTTTTATTTGTTAGATGTAGTTGTTGTTTTGGAGGCTTACTGCTGAATAAGATCACCCTTTTGCACTCCTTCTGAAATCTGGCTGGCTGATTCAATTCAGGTATTCTAGAAAAAGCACTTCTCCAAGATGACCATTCAAACTGGCTTCTCTTGCTTCTCCTTAAAATGCTCACTTAGCCTCATAATAGATCTAGTGATTTGTTTAAACTTTTGGCTCCCTCTTGTACTCTGGTTTCAAATGTCTCTGCTTAACTCTACTGAACTATACAAACACATTAATAAATTCATCTCCACTGCACTGATTAAAGGGGATTCACATACTTCACAGGAGAAATTGCCTTACTTCAACTGAGCTCCACAATGGGACTGAACTGAACTCTGCTGAACTGAACTACACTGCCTGACTCCCTGTATTACTCTTAAGTATAACCTTTCACTTTGGTCTGTCCTTGTAAGAGTTGGGCATATCCTATATTTGACACATTTTGTCAGGTCTTTGACTAATTTTTTTAGATTATTCTCTGATTTATCCCCTCATTTAGACCTCACTTTCAAAGAGGGCTACTTTCTTTTACAAACTAACTTCTGTTTCATTGATTGGGATTAAAGTTCTGTACTAAGGGTGTGTGTGTAATCCAGACATAGACATTAACAGTGTCTGGAGTATCTGCAGTCCAGCTGGATCACACAGACTTAAAAGAACATTGAATGCAATCTCTTGCCAGAATAGAAATATTTCTGGATTAAAATTTTTCTAAACACAGATCATCAAACTTGTTGGAAGTTATTATACACATTTTCTATTTTAGATAGCAACAATCACCAAAATGAGTTACAATGGGAACTAAATAAATTGATCATTTTCTATTGTATTAGAAACTAGTAATTCATGAGCCAAATGAAAGCCTTAATAAAAATTATTCAAGATTTGACATAGATTGAATACATATATATTTTATAAAATAATATATATGTTATTTTCCATATATATATGGAAAATAAAACATATACATTGAATTATTTTTAAATCCTAAAAGTAACACTATGTCTCATGCATTTAAAATAATATGGTAAATATAAAGGTAAAATATAAATATAACTTTCATATTTTTTGTTGAAACATTTACTTTGCTAGGCCAATTTTCCCTATCAATTAATGGATAGATTTGCAGACTTTGTATTAGTTAAATGGAAGTATATTTAGAGTGCTTGACTTGTAAAATTACTCAGTAGATGTGTTTCTGCTGTTATTTAATGTAAACATCCATGGCACTATCTTCTTTCTTATTACATTTAAGTCCACTAGACAGTGGAACAATTGCCCTTTTGAAATGTCTGTCCTAGATGTAGCATTAAGCTGTGACAGATGGAAGCAACATAGCAGTCATGCAGAATATTTGCCAAATGGGACAACCATGTAAAGAAGATGGCAGTAATAGAATTCTTTACTGCAGTACCCAAAGCTCCACAGCCATTAATAATGATGCCAGTGTGTCCATAACAACACCAAAAAACCTGTGCTAAATAATCTAAAAAAATAAGCTGAACTTCACACTAGAAAGTTAGATGGTTCTCATCCCCATTTATTTCTCTACTTTTGTTCTCTTCCCCCTTTACATTCACAAATAAATAAAAAAAGGAAGAGTGAATGAGAAATTTATAATATCATATAAATTATTTCTTATAGAAAGCATGGAAAATAACATTGACTTAAAGGGACATAAAATTTGCAGTATTTTGATAAATCTGTGTACTTGTGTCTTAGTATGTAAAAGATTTTCTTGAAAAAATTCTAAATACTTAATGTGAAGATTTTCTTTATTTCCTTTATTCTATCCTTCATGCCTTATTTATTCTCTTCCACTTAATTTTGTTTCATATCTACCTTCATTCTTTACTTTTTTTTCTCCTTTTTATCCTCCATATTTTCTTCATTTCACTTTTTCTGGAGTCATTATTATTATTATTATTATTATTATTATTATTATTCCTTTCTGTGTTTACATTTTATTTATTGGTGTGGTATTAGAATATGAAGCCAAAATATGGACACACTTCTTTGAGCTGGGCCCCATCCTTATGTTTCATGTGCTTTTAAGCTCTTCTGATTCAAGCTATTTCTTTTCTGGAATCTTTTATTTAATGTCTCTTAGTTTTAATTTAGTATTTGACTTTTGTATTTATTCCTGAGCAAATGAAGGAATAAAGTTAAAAGTTAAGTTTCCAAAATAACCTGGTGGCATACTTTCTTTACACTGGGAAATCTAGCAAGGACTTATCTGTGTCTATAGATATCCTGATGCATGCAATACAAAAGGTAGTCTTGATAGTCTTGACCTACATAAAATCCCTTATGTCTACTTTGACAAACATTGTATTTTTTTTAAGTTTCAGTTTAATTATTATACTATAGCAGATTGGTAATTGTATTGTAGTTTTTTTTCTGAAACTGAAATATTCTGAAGGTAGTAGAGAGGCTTTTGTGACTCAGGGAACAAACAAAAACCAACAAACAAACAAACAAACATCAAAGGAGTATCGCAAAATAGTAAAAATCTGTTAAGTCACCAGAAACAAAGATATACAAGACCACTACCCAAACATAGAGAAATTTAAATCCAAAACATAGCTGTCCTGACAAAGGATCATGTCCAAAAACTTACTAGATCTGTGTGTAACAACCGTATATTGCAGGAGCCTCTGATACAGGCAATTACAGTCAGCCACACCAAAAGACAATATTAAGTATACAGGCAGACTCTTCCAGCAGTAAAAAGAAAATTCCATTCATATTCCTTAAGAACAAGGGTAGAAGTTGTAGGTGTAGAAGCTTTACTTGAAAAAACATTATTGTACTCATTGTATTTGTGACTAGTCACAAAAAGAACAGCTAGCCTGGAATCCTGTTAAAGTATCAGATCTTAAATATTTAACATTATTGACAATAACTTATGGAATGTACTCAACCTTTATGAGACAGATTTTAAATACCTGGGCTACCCAAAACAGGAATATGCCAAAAGTCTGGAAAGATTTAGCAGCTGTATTGGAATCTAATTCTCAATTAAAATGGCTAGCATGGTAGTAAGAAGATGCTACAACTTTGTAAACTTTCAATGAAGTGTGAAAGTATTAATATAGTGGAATACCAATTATGTGAGAAGAAATTTGCTGATTTAAGACAACAGATCCAATTGATGAGTCTCTTATTACACAATGTACTCTGATAGCTTTAAGAGTCTTTGATTAGGTGAAGGAAGAGGAAGGAAGTCTATGTCATTCACAAAGATTATGCAAAACCTCAGAGAAACTTTTACTGACTTGGTATACAGATTAAAGTTCACTATAAATAGGGCAGTATCATATCCAGATGTGAGATGGGTATTAATTAAAACTGTAGCTTTTGAAAATGCAAATGTAGATTGGAAAAATATTCTTAGATCAGCTTGATCAGAACACATGGACAAATGGTTTATATGGTGATTTGAATATATATGGCCCAGGGAGTGGCACGATTAGGAGTGGTGGCCTTGTTGAGGGACATGTGTTACTATGGGGGTAGGCTTGGAGATCCTTCTCTTACCTGCCCAGAAGATAGTCTTCTCCTGTCTCCCTTTGGATGAAAATGTAGAACTCTAAGCTCCCCCAGTCCCATGTCTGCCTAGATGCTGTTCTACTTCTACCTTGAAGATAATGGGCTGAACATCTGAATCTGTAAGCCAGAGGTGATGAAATATTCTGGGTTCATTCACAATTGATAAAAATCTGATCTGAGTAAGTAATGAAAAGTGACCCAGAAGATTAGAACATATTGACAAAATTGTATAAGGTCATGCAGAAAAATCCAAAAAGCATAGAGAAGCCAGGTTGAATTAGTCAGCTTTCAGAGGATTTTGATACATAACAACTGAGTTGAACCAGATAGCCAGAGTTCAAAAGAAGTAGAGAGTGTCTTACGCAGGGTTTTTATTCCTGTGTAAAATATCATCACCAAAAATCAAGTTGGGGAGGAAATTGTTTATTTAGTTTACACTTCCCAAGTCATCTTTGTTCATCACCAAAGGAAATCAGAACTGAAACTCAGGCAGGTCAGGAAGCAGGAACAGATGCAGAGGCCATGGCGGGATGTTACTTACTGGTTTGCTTCTCTGGCTTGATCAGCTTACTTTCTTATAGAACCCAGAACTACCAGTTAACGGATGGCACCACCCACAATGGGTGTTCTCACTGTTGATCACTGAGAAAATGTCTTATAGCTGGATCTCATAAAGGCATTTCTTCAAGGGTGGTTCCTTTCTCTGTGATAATTTCAGCTTGTGTCAAGTTGACACACAAAACCAGCCAGTACAATGAATTTGCTCACAGGACAGTTATGTCTGGTGAATATACACCCACCACTAAATAAACTTTAATCAATTACTAGAGAAAAGGGACTCCTCAGTGGAACTGCCTGAAAATAGGACAGCAGCACTGTGGCCCATGGTTGTGCCAGTGTCTTTGGTAATTTATCTGCTTCTCAGTGACCAATGCTTGTAGAATAAGCCTTTGTAGATACTCCTGTAAGAAACACCAGTCAATTTATTGTTTCACCAAGAAGGGCATGGTGGAATTATTTCCTTGCTCTGTTGCTAGTACCCTATCTGAGTTCCATAAATCTATTCAACTATCCTGAGTAATAGTCACACAATAGTAGTTTAAGAGATAATGTTACAACAATCTTCCCCATGTCTGTTTAAATTGGTGCAGAGGTTTTTGATTTGGGTACTGAGAAATCTTTTCAAGGGTAAAAGTAGCCTAGGCTGAATGAGATGATACATTACATTGAAGAAGAGGAAGAGATTAATATAGTGGTGAAAATGAGTGAAAATCCCAAAGGGCAAAGGACATAAACTTTGTATCCAAGACCATGTCCCTCAAAGTTTATATAATTCCAAGGTCAAAAGTCATATATTAAATTATGTTAAATATGTCACATTGTCTACTAACCATGTCCATTGTAAAGTATGGAGGGAATTGTATACCTATGTGAGATTAAAACCCATACTGCTTAAACACCTCTGTGTAATAATATTGCTTTCCTTTGTTGTAAAAACATTGCACTTCTTTTCTTTTGTCAGGAAAGTTGTAATGTTTTGCCTAAGGCAAATCCTCAGACCATTTACCCATCCTGACAAGTAGTTGACAAACAAATCACATCAGGGGGAATGGTGAAAGAAAACTTCTGAGTCAGTACCTACTTGCCACCAAAGTGAGAAACTGGTATCACATAGACGAAGAAATGATGTCTCAGAGATAAAGATAAGGAATTGTGATCTTCATTATAATACTGTTTCATGAGATTGTCCTCACAAAATAAAAAGAAAAGGATATTAATGTAAGGAATGAATTTACTTCTTCAAGTTCATCTTTACGCAGGCATTATTCCCAATAGTCCTAGTGTAGCACATATACTTTAATTAAGAAGATTGACACTATATTAGTTACATAATATGGTATCTATTTAGCAACTGAATTCATAACTCTTCAACTTCTCAAAATTCTTTAAAAATATATTTGTAAAACCTCTGAATAGTAGGATGTAACTATACACTTGGTACTAATGTTTATACCTGGAGCAGATTAAAATGTATTTTTCATTGAACAAGTGAATAATATTGACTTTTATATCATTATGAGATACATCTGTATCTGTATTTATATCTATATAACATTGTTAAGTGATTAACAAATATTTCAACAAGCATAGTGATGACACATGACATTTCCTCTGATAAATAGAAAAAAAACTATATCTGACAATGAGAAGGTAAAAAAGATTCACTAGAATGTACTGTAATCACATGTAGCAATGACCATGAAAAGCAGAAAAAAATGATGTATTCTTTGTTGTTTTGTGTTGTTAACTAGAGAACAGAATCCTCAGATACTCAGACTATAATTGAATCTACTATGAATTAGATTATGACTTTAAATTCTAATTTTCCTACTTTGACCTCTCAACTTCTGTAATTGATGGTCTGCATTGAAAATTCCCAGGTAATATTTTGTGCAGGGAATTTTATGCAGGGCTTTGTGTACATGTGGTATATATTACAGCAGACAAACTATATGCTACTGTTCTTGAATGGATTCTTAATACATTTTATGAGGACATCTCTGCAGGAACTGTGAGGATGGAATATTGTTCTCTAGAAACTGTGACAGAATTTATTATTTATATATGTAAGTTTATATGATATTCTTGTTTCAGAAATTCCAGTCTGATTGATGTATACTGTTGCCCAGTTTTAACTGCCTCACTTGCAAAATGTTAATTTGTATAACCTGAACTCTATAAAGATGTTACTACTAATTTGAAAGGGATATTTTTGCTAGGTTAACTAATACTATATTATATACCATCATGAACTTTGTCACTTATTTTATTAGTTATTTAAAAATATTAGAAAATGTATTTTGATCATATTTACTCCCAAGTCATTTCAGATACCCTCTCCTTTCACAGTTTTCTGTATTCTTTTCTATTTTTCTAAAAGTTTTTTAGTACAGTTTATACTGCATATACATTCTTGGATCTGTGGCCTTACAATGGAATGTACTCAACTTAACCAGAACACATCTCTAAGAATGACTATAGCTCTTGAATCAATGGACACCTGTTAATAGCTATTATGTCAGAACATGGTCCAGAAATTGAGTTCATTGAGAGAAATTCTGCATGCTTGTGAGAATACTGCAAGAAACAAGAGGAGACATCCAATCCAGGTTCTTCAAAACTTGAGACTATTCTTGAAATGAATTTTCTTGCTCCACCCAGTTGTGGTGAACAGCTTGTGCTTATAACTTTACAGTTTGAACTCTTGAGAACTTTTCTTTTTTATTGGATATTTTATTTATTTACATTTCAGGTGCCATTTCCTTTCCACATTTGTCCTTCCTAGAAAACCCCTATCACATTCCCCCTCCTCCTTTTTACTTTTATATCATTTTAATTACACGCAGGTATTAAGGTCAGTTTTGGGTTGAGAAAAGTGCAATACAATAGATGCAAATAGTCAAGGAACAAGCAAGACAATAAACACAAATAGTCAAAAAACGAGCAAGGCAAGAAAATTCTGTGAACATTCCCATGATCACTGATTTTAGGGCTTATCAGGATGACTAAAATATCTGAGCCAACTTTCCTGTTCTAGCCCAAAGTTATTTTTAAGTCTGAAGCCTACTTTCTTGTTCTAGCCTAAAATTTAGATTCCTGCCTGAAATCACTTCTTTGTCCTAACCTAATGTTCTGCCTGAAGCACACTTCCTTGTTCTTGGCCAATGTCAGATTCCAGCCAACCAGCCCATTTCCTTGTTTTTGGCCCATGGCAGATTCTAGTCAAGCAGCCTCAAAAGCTCTCCGACTCTCCCCGTTTTTTATTTCATAAACAAGACTGAGCCTGTCTTAGGTCATTCAAACAAGAATGCCTTCCATGCACATTATTGAATATGCATAATCAAAAGCAATTTTCTTCTGTCTTATGTTGGTATATCTCTGTGCAGAATCTTACCCATCCTTAGCTTGCCTGCCTGTTAATTTAATAACTGTCTGGGGTCCATTTTGAGGTTCAAGCCATGTACTTTGTCTGCCAACATGTTGATGTTAAAGACAAGCTTTAGCATCATGGGCAGGAATAATAAAAGTATTCCCAGGACAAAAAGATCAAGCTTTATATACCATTCTTGAAGCTTGACCAAAATTACAAAGTTTACAATCAATGCAACTTACATTAAGTAATATAGAAGAAACAAAGTAATTTTAACTTGACAATTAAAAGAGCCTTAACACACGTACTACCACTTGTTTGAAATCCTGATCCTGTCCCAACTTTATCTCTTGCTAACTGATAATTGAGTCCAAATAACTCATCACATTTAAGAAATATATAAGCATCATTATAACATCTCTTTTTGATTCTCTGTTCTACAAAGTCTAAAAACTTGAGGCAAGGCAGCTTGTCCCATTAGGGGTATAGGCAAGCAATGATGGGTCAGGAACACATGTTTTATACATCTTCCCAGTCACCATTGTCAGGGCACTCACCAAGCTCACAGGTCAGCATCATTCTTTGTCCTGGCATCAGCATGTCTCACTTGTCACTCTGGCAGCCACCATGATCCTTCAGCATCCTGCAGAAAAAAAAAACATGCCATCTTCCCCATATATACCTGATCAGGATCATGTTATATACCAGTAAGTGAATCCTTCTCTTTCACCTATGCATAAGTGTGCCTAGTTGTAGATGGCCATAGACACTCAACAGAAAGTTCCTTGGCATCCATTTTTTTAAAAAAATATTATAATAAAAACTATGATTTAAATAAATTAGTGGTATACAGTAATATACCTCCCCATTTTTTATTTTATGAAGATATTGTTTAAACTACCATGGGCTCCTTCCACAGTCCCTTGCCCTTGACAATTATAAGGAATCCCAGTAATATGAGTAATATTAAATTGTTGCCAAATAGTCTCAAATGCTTGACTTCAATAGCCAGTTTTATTATCTGTTTTTGTTTGTTTGTTTTTTGTTTCTTTTGTTTTGTTTGTTTGTTTTGTTTTTGTTATTATTGATACTTTATTTGTCTACAGTTCAGCTGTTATTCCCTTTTTCTGTTCTCCCTCATAGAAACCCCTTATTCCATCCTCCCTCATCCTATTTTTCTGAGGGTATTCCCCCTCTTGTCCACCCACTCCCACCTCCCAGCCCTTGAAATCCCTCTCACTGGGTCACCTGGCTTCATGGGACCAAGGACCTCCTCCTCTTCCACTGATGCCTAACAAGGCCATCCTCCACTACAAATACAGCTAGAGACATGGGTTTCTCCATGTGTGTTCCTAGGGTAGCTGATTTGACTCTAAAAGCTCTTCTTGGTTGGTATTGTCTCTCTCCACATGGGGCCACAAGCCCCTTTAACTCCTTTTGTTTTTTCTCTAACTCCTTCTTTGGGGACCCTGTGATCAGTTCAATGGTTAGCTGCTAGCATCTGCCTTTGTATATTTCTCCTCTCAGGAGACAGGTATATCACAGTTCCTATCAGCATGCACTTCTTGACATCCACAACAGTCTTTGCATTTGGTGACTTCACCTGGGATAAATCTACAGGTGGATTAGTCTCCAGAAGGTCCCTCCTCTAGTCTGCTCCACACATTGTCTCCTTATTTACTCCTATGAGTATCTTGTTACTCCTTCTGAGAAGGACCGAAGAGCCCATATTTTGGTATTTCTTCTTCTTGTGCTTCATGTTTTCTGTGAGTTATATTCTAGGTATTGTGAGCTTTTGAGCTGATATCCACTATCAATGAGTGAATACCATGTGTGTCCTTTTGTGATTGGGTTATCTCACTCAGGATGATGTTTTCAACAGAGGAATGGATACAGATAATATAGTATATTTACTCAATGGAGTACTACTCAGCTATTAAAAACAGCGAATTCATAAAATTTTTAGGCAAATGGATGGAACTAGAAAATATTATCCTGAGTGAGAACTTTCTTTATGTTATCTTTTTAACCCTTAGAAAATAAATTGTGTAAGGCTGTAAATAAAATTCACTGTTTTATAAGACTTTAGTCTGTCTCATTTATCAGGTCCATTCTCCCAGGTCTCATTCACTCTAGAGTGGTGACACTCCTCAGCAACTGTTGGGATTTCATAATCAATACCTTTCTTTATCTGACATTTTGTTTGAATGTATTTTCTCAAATCTACTGTATGCTGGAGCAACTGCTGTGAGTCATGTGTGGAAATGCTTTTGGAAAATACAATTTTCTTGCAGCCATTCATTACCTTTGTATGTTTCAGTCTCGAAAAACCCCTTTTGAAATGATCTGTGAACCTTAGGAGGAAGAATGTGATGTAAATGGCTCATGTAGAGATAAATATTTTTCAGTCACTGATTCTCCACTTCAGTGGTTCTTAGCTGGTGTGGTCTCTGATAGCTGAAAGTAGTAATTATCTATGGCATAAATAAGTGTTTAGATATCAGTTTAATACTATGTCTACTCAGTAGGTTATCAACTATGTCTTTTCTATCCAAATTTTTTGAATCAATAACAGTGCCTGGTATATTAGTTATGGAATTCAAAATTGTGAAGCTTTCCTTAAATACAATCCAAAAATTGGTTGGTCATTTCCATGACTCTCATGTCAGTATTGTTCCATGAAACATGATTTTCTCCAGCCATGTTGCTGTTATATGTTTGCAGCTGAGTACGTTTCATGATTATGTCTCTTATATATTAAAATATACACTCATGTTATGGAAGGCTATCAAAGCATTGTTAATAGCTGGTAATTTTTGAGATTATCCAAAACCTCACTGTCCAACAGCTCCAGAAGATGTAACTCATTTCTGGTACTGGCTTGTTATTTGTTAGGCTTTGGGATCTAGTATAGGTATTGTCCAGTTATCAACTGGACAATAGCGTATACACTTCTATTCATTTTATATATGCTGTTTTAGGTAGGGTCTATAGTGCTGTGAAGAGACTCCATGACAAAGGCAACTCTTATAAAGACAACATTTAATTTGAGCTGTCTTACAGGTTTGGAGGTTCTGTCCATTATTATCATGGCAGTAAGCATTGCAAAATTAAGGAATACAGAGAAATGTAGAAGCCAAGAGTTCTACATCTTGATCCAACTGCAACCAGGAGAAGACTGACTTACAGGCAGCTAGGAGGAAAGTCTTAAATACCATCCACAGAGTAAAATACTTCCTCCAAAAAGATCACATCTACTCCAGTAAGACCATACCTCCTTTTACTGCCACTTCAATGGGACAAGTATATTCAAACCACCTATCTCTGGCAACGTTAGGCTTATTCAAACAAAAGAGTCTATAGGGGCCATAAATAGCCATTAAATAATAATAAAAAAATTCTCATAGTCTCTAATACTCTCAAAAATGTTAAAAATCCAAAGTTCAAAGTCTCTTTACTGCAATCCCTTATGAAATCAAAATCAAACTGCAGAGCATACACCACCAACAGCACATGATATACTATTACAAAATGTTATAGTGGGGAAATACTTGACCAAAGCAAAACCAAAATCCAGCTGGACAAACTCCAAACAAGTCTCTATGTTTGATGTCACAGTTTTCTTCAGATCTCCATTTCCTTTCATTTTTGTTGACTCCCGATAGCAGGTTTGGCATTCTGCAACTAAAAACTTGAATTTCTTGGGCCGTTTCTATCCCCTGCTACCAACTTTTCTCAGCAGGTATTCCATGACTCTTACATCTCTAACACCCTGGGGTGTCCAAGGTAACTTTAATTTAACAGCTTCTTTTTTCAAAATCTGGGATCCACACATGATCTTCTGAGCTCCTTCAAAGGGCTTGGATAACTTATCCAGCTCTGCTTTCTGTAGAAATCGAGGCTATGGTAGACTACACTTCACTGCTGCTGCTGTTCTTGTGTATCATCCCACAGCACTGCTATCTCCAATTCACTGGAATCTTCCATTGCAACTAGAATTCACCTCACATAGCCTTCCTTTATGATGCCAAACCTCAATGTCTCATGTACCACTATACCTGGACTTAAGCTTTTCTTTATCTGGAACTTGTTCTAGTCTATGCTGTCCTTGAACTCAGGAGATGTACTTGCCTCTGTCTCCTGGGATTAAGTATTTGTACCACCATGCCTGGACTTATACTTTTCAGAATTATTATTCCTCAAGATCTGAATCAAAAGCTTGTGCCCTCCATTTTTGGATTGAAGTTTATTGTAGTACAAATTGAAACAATAACCAAGTAATAATAATTCCTAACATGATATCACTACTCCTTATTCAATGGCAAATGCACAAGCTTATGTATGCTCTTTGGTTTATAGCTTATTATTTGGAAGCTCCCATGGATCCATATTAGTCGACACTATTGGTTTTCCTATGTAGTTGCTATTCCCTTCAGCTCCTTTAGTCCTTCTCTTATGCCTTCATAGTCATCCCTGCCTTCAATCCAATGGTTTGCCCTAAGTATCTGTATCTGTATCAATCAGGTGCTGTAAAGCCTATCAGACGATAATAATACTAGATTCCCATCTGCACATATTACCTTCCCTAACACACCCTTCCATTTCTTGAACCATTACTTCTTCTCATTCTATCATTTTTCCCTTTATTTAAGTGTTTAATATCATCTTTTTCTTTCAAATTTGCCTATGAGCCCTTACATACAACTGACAGTCTAGAATACACAAAGAATTCAACAACACCAAAAAAATGTCCTGAAAACATAAAAGCAACAACAACAACAGCAACAAATGATCTGATTAAGAAATGGGGCAGAGTACACAGGCAATGACCTATGGCTCCAGCCACATGTATAGCAGAGGATGGCCTCATCAAGCATCAATGGGAGGAGAGTTCCTTCATCCTATGAAGGCATGATGCCACAGTGTAGGGGAAAGCCAGGGATGAGAGGCAGGAATGGGTGAGTGGGTGAACACTCTCATAGAAAAAGGGGATGGGGATGGGATAGAGATTTCTGGAGAGAAAAACAGGAAAGGAGATAACATTTGAAATATAAATGCATAAAATATGCAATTATAAAGAAGAAATGGGGAGTGTGACTTAGAAGATAGTTCTCCTAAGATAAAATACAAGTGGTTGAGAAACAATTATAAATGTTCAATATTCCTATTCATCACATATATACAAATTAAAGCGACTTTGAGATTTCATCATATCACAACCAGAGTTACTAAGATTTTTATAAAAGGTCAAAAAATGTCAGAATAAATATGAAGATTGAGAACACCTATTGACTGCTGATGGAAATATAAATTTGTGCAGCCAATATGAAAATCAGTGTAATGAGGTGATCTCAGCAAGCTAGAAATAGATCTACCAGATTATGCAGCTACACTACTCTTGGCCACAAACCCAAAATACTCTATATCCTACTATAAAGATAACTGCTATACATATTTATTACTTCAATAGTCACTATAGCCAGAAAACATGAATAGTCTAGAAGGTTATAACTTAGTGAATGTCAATAAAATATAGTAATTCAAACAACTGAACTTACATTTTTGTTGTAAGAAGATAATAATTTAAAATTCACAGTAAAAAATATATGTGGATATAAATAATCATTGTGACTGACGTAACCCATACTCGCAAAAACATATATCATATATACTTTCTATAATTTGTGAATGTTAGTTTAGACTCTTCAGGGATGTGAGTTTCAACTGAACTTTTATCTATGGAGATCTTTTCAATTCTTTGCCTGTAGTGACATACAAATGAAGTAAACAGAGGGCTAACAAGAGACTTTTACTTCCAATGAATAGAGGATTTTGTGCCAAAACAGTTGGTAGCTGAGTATTTTTGACATTAGGCAACCTCAGAGATTTCTTCTAGTACATCATAAATTTAGTAAAATTACTAAACCGATCATATATTAAATAAGTCATCATGGATGGGTTCTTTTAATTCCAGAAAAAAAAAAAACCACATCATGTTTGTAGGCATAATAATTTTGTGCACAGCGTAATATTATACTTGTGTTATTTAAATGCTGATTTCCCTGCACTCATATATTATTTAAATCAGGAAACTGCATTCATATACTTGTGTGAAGAAAATACTGTCTCAACTTTGTATAAAAAATGCTTACTATTTATTATCTGCCTTGTCAATAGAAGCTTATTGGCCAATGACTATGCAGAAGACAGAATTGGATCAGACTTCTGTGAACCAGGGGAAGGGGAGAGCAAGAAGAAGAAAGCAGATTCAGCCAAAAGGGAGGAAAGTAGACATTATGAGAGTTCAGCTGAGCATGGAAGACCCAAAATGCAAGCAAACATTATAGGGAACTTGATGAGAGGTGGCCAGATTGGTTTAGAGGATTAAAATTGATCAATGATTGCCCAGGTATTGTGGTAAAGTTTGTTTAAATAAATCTTTGTCTGTTTGTGTTCTTATTGGGGAATTAGCTAGAATATAGAAAAACAGCCACTGCATTAACTTACTGAATACATCTATAAACTACTGCTACAACTTGTGGTAGGAAGAATTAGTAACCAGTATTATATCAAAGTACTGTGAAAAGAAATGACTATATATGCTCCTACCAACAATATATTATGCACTCTTTCAGATAACATAAAATGGAGTCATGGAGATGTTGATCCAGATGGAATGAAGTAACTGTTACAAATGTGAACCAAAGGACACAAAGTGAGAAAAGTGAAAATGGAATGTGCTATGTCTCACTTCCGGATGAATAGCACACTCGCAGCATTAGTGATGGTAGCAAACATCACATAGCTTACTGCGTGTCATAACATTGTTCTTGTACAAAAGTTAGCTTTTTTTAAATAGAAAGGTCAATATGTGTTGCGGGAGTTATTTTAAAAAGTGGTTCTCAACCTGGCTTGTTCTTAATCAGTCACCATCTTCCCAACTAGCCTAGGCCTGAAGCCACGAGGGGTCTCTGCTGCTCGGCTCAGGCCGCTGGCACAGACCACCAGATGAGACAGCCAGAGACACCAGCTCTGCCACCCACAAGATGCCAGCATGGGAGATTGCTCAGCCAGTCTTCCAAGCTGTCTCCAAAAGGCTAGGCTAAGCCCAGACCATCCTGCTATCCACATGAGCCCAGTAGAAATGAGACTTTAATGCCTAGATTATCCAAAGGCTTTATATGTTTGGTAATGCTCAATAACAAGATGCCCACACAATTGGAGGTGTTTCCCAATTAACTAACCTAGATATAAGTTGTTACCCAGGACTGCTCTTGATCCAAGCATGGTTTTCCATCCTCCAACCTTTCTGCCTCCCTAGCTCCTCCTCTTCTTTCTTCTCCTCCTCTCCTTATTCCTCCCACCTTAGCTTCTCCCAACTTGTGGGGAATAATTTGGCTCTACAAATATGGGTCCAAAGTCTCATACTTCTTGTGTCAGTTTGAAGCCTCTATTTTCTTGAGATTATGTAAGAATATTATGAAGCTTTTCAAATTTAGCGTCTACTCAAGTCTGTTTCCTATACTTCAAATTTTCTTAAGAAGATACTCCTGAGTATCTTGTATGTGAATACTTAATTCATATATATTTTTTTTATCCAGAAGAATCCATTCTGAAATACTTTCAGTTTAGCAGGTACTAAGTAACTAAATACAAGCTTTGTTCCCTGTGAACACTAAACATGCTTGGAAGCAATTCACTTGCTTTATAAAATGGTTTATTTTAGGGGAAATAATAAAGATAAAACAAACTGGTATTCTACTAGTATGGAAATAAGGAAATAAAATATCATTTAAAATTTCAGAAGAGTGAAATAATTTGTAGACAAAACAGAAATAATTTTAGGAGGTTACATTCTTTATTGTATAGATTATATACAAATTTTTATTTCTTTTTGTATGTCAATACTAGGGACTGAATCCAGGGAGTCATGAATTTGAGGCTAACACACTACTACTGAGCTACAGCCCTTGATCCTTTACTTTTAACTGCAGAGAAAACTGAACAATACAATACAAACTACAAAAGTGGTTTTATTCTAACTAGAATGGTTAGAAGAATAAAAATTACATCTACTGCAAACAACAACAAAACTAGCTATACTGATATAATAACCTCAACTATTATTGAAGTTTCAATTTTTTTTCTGCAGAAAACCTAGATATTTTTCTTTTTTCCACTTTTATTTGAGCTTTGGGCCCTTATGTTCCATCGTCTCTCTTGTATGTACTTCCACCTAGATATCTACTCATCTTTTGACCATTTATACTGGATAACTTGATGAATGTCTTCATCTTCCTATCACTGCTATGCCCCATGCTTAGTTTTTTATTTTATTTTGTATTTAATTTTTGTTTTCATCGTTACATCAGGGTATATCCAAATATAACACTGTTTAAACTTTGAATCCAGTCATTGGGATTTCTAATTTTCTACATCTTATCTATTTATTTATTTATTTATTTATTTATTTATTTATTGAAACTCTAGCCTAATTTAACTAATTTAAGATTTTCTTTCTTCATTTTCCTGGTGCCAGGGAATAGAAAAACCCTGTTATTGTTTCTAAACACAAGTAGTATTAGGATTATCCTTAGTTGAATCTTTACTTCGGGTTCATATCTGATAAATTCTTTAAATAAAATACACCAGCATATGTTTTATCTCTACAAAACATTGTTTCGTTGTTTTCTATTACCTGAAAATTACTAGGCTTCTTTCTTGTAGTAATTATTTTAAAAAGGGGCCGCTGGTCAAGCCGACTGTCTAGGCTGCAGCGGATCTGGCAAGATCAGACGCCATGTGCAGTGGCTGGAGGCCACATGGGCTCCACAGCTAGAAACCACCAACCAGAAACACTAGTCCTGACACTGATGAGACACTGGCATGGGAGACAGCTCTGCCAATCTTCCACACTGTCACTGCAAGGCTGGAAATTGCACCATCCATGCAGGCCTGCTAGAAAAATGAGACTCTAATGCTTAAAGATTAATCAAAGGCTTATGTATTTGGTAATGATCAATAACAAGATGCCCTTAAAATCAGAGGTATAACCCAATACCCAACCTAGATATACCAACTACATTTGACTGCTACAGACAAGCAAACATCAGCCTCCATGTCTTCCTCTTTCTTCTCATCTCTCTTCTATCTCTTCCTTCTTCTCCTCTTCCTCTTTTTACTCCTCCTCTTCCTCTCCTTATTCCTCTCACCTCAGCTCATCCTACACTTCTTAATATACCATTTGAAAGATTCCTTATTCTTTTCAAATCACATCTCACTATCCTTTTATGTATAATACAGTTAATATTTCAAATACTAAAATTACTTTAACAATTGCTGTTGCAAGATATTTAATCACTTTGTATACCCAAAGACTGAATTGTTCACTAGAAATATGTATTTCTAGTGGTGCTGTGGGCTGAATACAGGCACACACTTAGTACAATATTTAACTGTATTAACTGTAAAAAATGAAGGTAGACATACTTTGCAGAAAGAAGCACTCATGCACATAATGGATGTCTAATGGCAGCCAAAGTGACAGATCAAAGAAAGATTTGTCAGAATTGGATTGTCCAACTCTCTCACGAACAGAGAAAAGAAAGAATATTTAAGGAAGTAGAGAGAAAAAAAAGAGAGGTCAGTCTTACTGGAACAGCTGTATAGAGACAGGTTGCAGAACAAGAACAGGTTGGACACAAGTGAAGACATAATGAGCAAGGCAATGAGAAAAAGCCAGAGACTTAGAACATATTGCAAAAGTTAGTATGAGGCCAGGCAGGTTCAGGAGAATCTGAAAAAATTTCCAGATTGAATCAGTCACCTTGGTAGTAAGCTTGAGCCAGGACATCTGGGTTGAATCTGCAAGGCGGAGATCAGAAAGAAATAAAAAGAGGTAAGCTTCTGTAATAGCAGTTATCAGTGGCAGAAAATATACTAAGCTTGGAATAGACTGTACAGAGAACAGAAACTTCCAGAACTAGGTCTAGATTATTAGAGGTAGTGCCTCTGAGATGATAATTGCATCAGGCACATAAAAGCTACTTTTATATCAGCTGCCCAACATGGGGCATGAACCCATAACCTTGATATTAAGAACACATACTCTTTCAGAGAAGGGTTCTTCAATCCACAATCAAAATCTGTAAGCTTAGTAAATAAGTGTATTCTTCAATTTAATTCTTATTCTTTGTTTTTATAACATATAAAGTGGTTTCTTTCCAAATAAACACAAATCCTAACGCATTGTGTTAGAGTTACATCTGTTCTAAACTTTGCCTACTAAAATGCAGAAAAAGTAATAAAATTATTTCCATGTTTTAGCAGAGCAAGAATGTGGATTTCTGATTCTCTCTATTATCTTTTTGTTCTGGGCAAATTATATTTGGAGACTCCAAATACAAAACTATTAAATGCTGTCCTAAATATTCTCCTAGTATATTTTCATATGATAAATATTGTTTGTCTTCAACTATTGTGTAACGTGGTATACTTTCTCAAAAGTTTTAAATGAGTGTTTATTCTACTTTAGTCCTATTCACTGTGCAATTTAAATATACCAATTTAAATAGGAAACAAACAATTTATATCCAATAACATGTGACTATAATATTAGCATGAAGTATGTGGTTAAGAATAGTTCTCATACTCTCAACACAGAATGTATTTTTCAAAGTACTATGAAGTATTCATGGTGAGAACAGTTATGGTTATCTAGCACATTCATTTATATTGAATTACTTTTTATTCTGTCTTCAGTTTTTTTTCAGAAAATTTATAAATTTATAAATAGCAAGTTATTTTATTTATTACTATATTATCTATTACTATAGGTGAAGTGACTAGTTGATCTTTGTGGACATCAAAAGATAAATTTAAAATAGTGTCCTTTCTCTCTCTCTTTCTTTCTTTCTTTCTTTCTTTCTTTCTTTCTTTCTTTCTTTTTTCCTTTTCACTCCAGATTTTATTTGCCCTCCTTTCCACCCTCTGACTGTTCCACATCTCATCATTTCATACCTCCAACGCATGCCCTGTCTCCACGAGGCTGTCCACACCTCCTACCTACACCCCACCTGAACTTTAAACTCCATGAGGTCTCCAGTCTATTGAAGGTTAGGTGCATCATCTCTGCTTGAATACAGACTCAGCAGTCCTCTGCTGTATATGTGTTAGAGTCCTTGGATCAGCTGATGTATCAGCTGGTCACCTTTTTGGTGGCCCAGTGTTCGAGAGATCCTGAGAGTCCAGAATAATTGAGACTGATGGTTCTCCAAAAAGTTCACCCTCCTCCTCAGCTTCTTCCAGCTTATTCCTTATTCAACCACAGGGTCAACAGCTTCTGTTTATTGGTTGGGTACAAATACCTGCATCTGACACTTTCAGCTGCTTGCTGGGTCTTCCGTAGGGTAGGACAATCATGATAGGTCCCTTTTTGAGAGCGCTCCATAGCCTGGGAAGTAGTGTCAGGCCTTGGGACCTCCCCTTGAGCTGGAATCCACTTTAGCCCTGTTGCTGGGCCTTTTTTCCCTCAGGCTTCTCTGTTTCCATCCCTGTAGTTCTGTTAAACAGGAACAAATATGGGTCAGAGTTTTGACTGTGGGATGACAATCCCCTCCCATATTTGGTAACCTATCTTCATGCTGAAGGAGGTCTCTATAAGTTCCCTCTCTCTACTGTCAGGCATTTCATCTATGGTTCTTCTCTTTGAGTCCAGAGATTCTCTCACCTCCCAGGTCTCTGGTGCATTCTGGAGGATCGCCCCAACCTCCTACCTCCCTAGGTTGGTTGTTTCCACTCTTTTTGCTAGCCCACAGGGCTTCAGTTCTTTTCCCTAACCCAATACCAGATCAGGATCCCCTGTTCCCCTGAAACTATCCACTTTTCTTTTCAGGTTCCTCCCTCCCTCCCCACTTGTGATTGTTTTCTTCTTTCTCCCCGGTGGGACTGAGGGGTCTTTACTTGGGTCCTTTAGCTTATTGATATTTCTGAGATCTGTGAATTGTATCTTGGGTATTCTGTAATTCTATTTATATATATATATAATATCCACTTATTGGTGACCACATACCATGCATGTTCTGAGTTACCTCACTCAGGATGATAGTTTCTAGTTCTATCAATTTGCCTGCAAAACTTGCACACAGAGACAGACACATTGATTAATGGAAAAGAATTTAAGACACACACACATGCACACAGACACACACACATACACACACACACACACACACACACACACAAACCCCACACACTTATGCACACTTGATCTTTGAAAAGATGCCAAAAATATACAATGGAAAAAAGAAAGCATCTTCAATAAATGGTGCTGGTCTAACTGGCTGTCTGTATGTAGAAAAATGAAAATTGATCCATATTTGTAACCTTGCACAAAGTTCAAGTTCAAGTGGATCAAGGACCTCAACATAAAATGACATGCAGTTAATCTAATAGAAGAGAAATTGGAAAAGAGCCTTGAACTCATTAGCATAGGGGAAAATTTCCTAAACAGAACCCCAATGGCTCATGCTCTAAGATCAAGAATTGAGAATTGGGACCTCATAAAACTGGAAAGCTTCTGTAAGGGAAAGAACATAATCAAAATAAATAGGCGACCTACAGATTGGGAAAAAATCTTCACTAACCCAACATCCAATAGAAGTCTAATATCCAAAATATATAAAAAACTCAAAAAGCTAGTCACCAAAACAATCAAACAACCCAATTAAAAAATTGGGTATAGAACTAAAATGAGAATTCACAACAGAGAAATCTCAAATGGCTGAGAAGCATCTAAAGAAATGTTCAAAGTCCTTAGTGATAGGAAAAACGCAAATCAAAATGACCCTAGGATTCCACCTTACACCGATCAGAATGGCTAAGGTCAAAACCTCAGGTGACAACACATGTTGACTAGGATGTAGAGAAAGAAGAACACCCCTCCATTGCTGGTGGGATTGCAAACTGGTAAAACTAAAATTGGAAATAGATCTACCTTCAAACCCTGCAATTCTACTCTTGGGAATACACCCAAAAATGCCCCATAATGCCACAGGGGCACTTGTTCCACTATGTTAATAGTGGCCTTATTTTTGATAGCCAGTGATTCTCTTATTTAAAAAATAATATTTTATTACCTCTTTTATTTATTTACATTTCAAATGTTATCCGTCTTCCTGGTTTTCCCTCAGCAAAACCCCTATCCCATCCCTTCTCAACCCCAACCACTGCTTCTATGAGGATGTTCTTCCCCTAACTCCCATTTTCCCGCACTGGCATTCCCTTGCACTGGGGCAACGAGCTTTCACAGGACCAAGGACCTCCCCTCCCACTGATGCCAGATAAGGCCATCCTCTGTTACATATGCAGCTGGAACCAGGAGTCTCTCTCCATATGTATTCTTTGGTTGATGGTTTAGTCCCTGGGAGCTCTGAACGTCAGGTTGTTTGATATTGTTGTTCTTCCTCTGGGGTTGCAAACCCCTTCGGCTCTTTCAGTCCTTCCTATAACTCCTCCATTAGGGTTTCCATGCTCAATCAGATAGTTGGCAGCAAGCATCCACATCTGTATTGGTAAGGCTCTTGTAGAGCCTGTCAAGAGACAGCTATATCAGGCTTCTGTCAGCAAGCACTTCTTGGCATCAGCAATAGTAGCTGGGTTTGGTGGCTTCATATGGGATGGATGCCCAGGTTGAGCAGTCTCTGGATGGCCTTTCCTTCAGTCTCTGCTCCACTCTTTGTCTGTGTATTTTCTTTAGACAGGAGAAATTCTGTTTTAATATTTTTGAGATGGGTGGGAGAATCCTTCCCTCAACCATGAGTAGTACCTAACCTCTGAATATGGTCTCTATAGCTTCTTTCTCACCTTTGTTGGGTATTTCACCTAATGTCATTCCTGTTGGGGCCTGGAAGCCTCTTGCTTTTCTGGCATCTGGGATTTTTCTGGTGGCTAACCCCAGTTCCCTATCCTTTATTGCTGCACAATTCTGTTCAATATTCTGACGCTCCATACATCTCCCTTGTCTCCTCCCACACCTGTTCCTGCCCCTTTTCCCTTTCCTTCCTCTCTTCCTTACAAGTTCATCCCATACTCTATCTCCCCTGGTGGTTTTTTTTGTTCCCATTTTTAAGTAGTACTAAAGCAGTCACACTTTGGTCTTCTTTCTTCTTGAGCTTCATATTGTCTGTGAGTTTTATTTTGAGTATGTAGGAAAAAATCTTGCTGGGTGGGTCCGCTGGGTGGCGGGGACAAAGCCATGAGGGGCCTGGCAGTCAACTTCCGCTGCATTTCCCACACCACCGCAGGCAGCGGATTCCACATTCACACAGCCACCATGCCCAGGCCAGCGGCTGCATCTGCAAGGTTCAAGGTTCCAAAGGCTGGGAACCTGGCAGCAGTAGGCCCAGGAGACACGTGGAGTCCTATTTTCCAAAGCTTTTAATGTTCATGGAGTGGTGAATAGGTGTAGATGGTATGTGCTCCCCCCCAAAAGTCAGGGGGCCTGGCTTTTTATAAGGAGGAGGAAAAGGTTGGGAACAACTAATTGGCTATGCCTCCCAGCCTTTAGATAACTCATTAATATTTTAATCTCTGGAGGTGGAGACTTGATAATCATGCCCTCTACCTGTGTGTTGCAGGTTAAATGGAGTTACCTTGTCCAGGGCCCGACATGGGTATTCTGAGATTCTCTGTCCATCTTGGACTCTGGAGATCAAACATAAGAGATCATCAGGTTTTTTGTAGTGTATCCCTTTTCTGTCTCAGTTGTTTGATAGCTCTATGAATGAAAGATTGTTTGAGGGTAAGTTTGGGAATAAATAATGTATATTCAGTGAGTATGACATTCTTCTCTACTATGACTTACTAGGCTTGAATTCTGGAAGTTTGACTTCTGGAAGAGGTAGACAGGGGACTAAACAAAAAAATATAGGCAAATATACAGATTACTTGGAATTTTTTCTGTGATTGACTTGTATGGACTACTCTGCAACCCTGAACCTCAGAGAGATTGTTATGTCCTGCATATCAGTAGGGACTGTAATAGGAGGCCAACATTCTTAGTCTGTAAACATCTAGGAAGAGGAGAAGCTAGAGTGGTTCAATCATGTGAACACTGAACATTCATCTGTAAACAATTGTACTTGGACTGAATAAGGTCTTACTGTTCATAGGCTGACCTGACTCATATTGGAAACATTTGTAGTTGTTGTAAATTTCAAGGACGATATATTCCTAGAGTCATCCACATAGCTATGGTCATGCTAACATATTCACTCAGGACTTCTCTTACTAAGGTCTTTTTCTGCTCCCTATGAAAGGTGATAGAGTTATAATTATATGTTTACCTAATTGGAGAACACTGAGAGCCAATCAAGATGTCCTTCAGGAAGATGGTTTACTAAAGATTCACTAAAAACTGCTATTTTCCATTGTGTAAATATACCACATTTTCTCTATCCATTATTCTATTGAGGGACATCTGTGTTGTTTCCAAAGACTATACATTAGGAAGCCATTGCACCAGATACATATGTAGCAGAGGATAGCCTTATCCAACATAAATGGGAGAGGCCCTTGGTCCTGTGGAGGTTTGGTGATCTAGCATAGTGGGATGCTAGAGCAATGGGGCAGGAGTAGATGAGTCCGTCGAGGAGCACCCTCCTAGAGGCAAAGGGGAAGAAGAAGAGGGGATAAGATGGGGGTCTGTGGAGGTGTAACCAGAAAGGAGGAGATCATTTGAAATGTAAACAAATAAAATTATTAATAAAAAAACAGCCACAAAAATAAAGATGCAAGCAAAACACATTAGAGAATGAAAATGTTATTTTTCATGCCTAACATGAACAAGAAGCAGAAATTTATGGTAGATAATTGTAAATATTATCCTTAAAATTGAAGGAGTCAGAGAACAATGCTAAACCAACCCTGGGTAGTCTAAAGAGACAGATATAGTGAATAAGCTGCAATGAGTGAATCTCTCATGTTTACAAGTGGAAACATTTTCAAACACATTCATTTTCAGAATGAAATTAAAATCTCTTTGCCCCACAACAAACAAACAAGCAAACAAGTTCATTTATGTTTCCAGTGTCAGTCTAGGATTGAAGTCATAGAAAGAAAAAGTAGAGACATGTACCAATGGCTGTGTCTATGCCGAAACAGAGACACAGTAGCTAAAGAAAACAAATTTATGAAAACAATGGCACTGTCCAACTCTTAGCATGATGGTTATTATTGTACATAAGTGTTGCATGAAATATAAAAAAGGCACCATCCCATGGCACTATTCCCAGTCACTCTCTGGCCCAGGCAATCTCATTGGTCCATGGCTACCCTCATACAGTGACTGCTTATCTCAAGGTTTTCTTGCTGTAGATTCTGCTCATATTTCCAGCCATCTGGCCCCCGTGGTTACTAGTCACAAATCCCAGTAACTCAGTACAACCAAAACTCTAGAGTCTTGTAATTTACCAGTCAGATTTATATCAGTAAATTCTCAGCCCACAAAACATTCACACAGTGAACTGAGAGCCAATTGATATTGATAAAATTGCCCACCTAGATAAGACATATTGTCCTGTAATTATCCATCTCTTGTAAGATATTCATAGCTACCTGTGGCTGTTTAAAGCTACACCAAAATCTGGATAGTCTTTCTCTTCCTCCAGCTCTCTTCCTTCTCCCTGTCTCTCCTATCTCTCTCCTCTCTAAAACTCTTAGCCCGCCTTCCTTTTCCACTTTCCAATTGGCTTATCTTGTGCCTGTCCTCACCTGCATATCGACAGCAATCCACACACAAGTGTAACTACAGAGGAGTTGTTCTCTTGGGACTTACCGTACACAACATTCCTTCCTGGACAAAATTTTATGTTCTTTAATATGAATATGAATAAGGCATATTCAAATATATCTTAAGACATATTTATGAATATTCATATCTTAAGAATGACAAGAAATAATAAAATGTATCTAACCTCTCATCCAACATCTAAGAAAATTTATTTCATTAAATACATTTTAAACAGGCAAAGAGAGTCCCTGGTTGAGGTGCGTTTGTATTACTCTTGTTGGGTCATGAAATTTGAGCAACTGACTCCCAATTTGAATGTTTATCACTGGTGCATGATCCTTCTCAAATTTCTCCAAATGTTTGGCTCTATTCTGTTAGCAGTATATGTGTTATAGTTTTCTCCATTGATCAAATTAAAGTAAATTAAATTTGGAGGTCCAGTCATTCATATGTTTCTAGTTCCTTAGCTGAGGTCTTTACAGAGCAATAATTCTTCAAGCAGGCATCTAAGTTAAAGGCGTTTATCCCCTTATGGTCCATGCTTCACTCCTGTCAACTATAGACTGATATATACTTTATTGCATATTCATAAATTTCATTTACATACTTAACAGACAAATTTATCTCAGTATCTTAAAAGTGAATTATCAATATTAGCTTTCAATGCAGCACCCCAAAGCTCTCCATAATTTGGAAATGAGTTTTTTCTTCAATTATTCACACTGAATATCTTCATATTATTCTTGTCTTTTTTCTTTGTCTCTGATTCCACATGTAATCCTTCTTCAAGTTTTGTTTATTTTACAGTCACAAAACAACAATTATTGATCTGCTCTACTCTATTCCATTGTACATACTTAGGAATAGATTTTCATTTATGTTAGCTGTATTAGTTTATTGAATTTTTCAGAGAATTATGATTTTTGGAATGAGTCACATAATTCTTATATTTTATTAAATAATTTCCATACCACATTGGTTAATGTAGTTGTCAACATTTTTTATATGATACTTGTAGAGTTAGTAAGTATTTTAAATTTGAATATATAAACAGTAAAGTGTATAGAGAAATAAGTGACAAAGGAATATTTTATTGACAAAGTGTAAAATTTGTCAATACTGAGTGAGGGAATTGATTCTGTAATATATATCTAATCGTAAGATTGGAAATTTCTTTTCTTGATACTCCTACTCCCTCAACTGCAGCAAGGACACTTTGCTTTGCTTTATTTACTTTTTTTTTTCACTCTCAGCTTAAATGTCATTCACATTTTAACACAATATTACTTTAATGGTTCCTATCCTTCCTGCCACTTTAAAAAATATTATTGGAATTTTATTTCACTAAAGGAATCACTTAACAGGGAGAAAATTCCATTCTAATTTCTCACTCCTTTAATTTAGTGGCATGCCAACAATGACCATTTTTTAATCTCAAGAATTATTTATGCAGATCCAACATTTTTAGCCATATCACTTACTACCTTCTAGTATACTCATGGGATAATTATTAGACATTTATTTTCTATTAAGGTTTATGATTCAGAAAAATTCTGTTGATTTTTTCCTATTTTGAGACATCAAAAGATTATCTGCATAGCAATTGTTCAACAAATATTGTTAAAAAAGAATGTATAAACTTTATTTTATGTAGTTGAGATTTCATCTTAATAACTATCCATAGTATGCTCTGTTGGGGACCAGAGGCCCCTAGGCTGCCGGGGTCAGCCAAAGGACAGAGGCTTTCCCGAAAAAGGCTCACCTTCACCGTTCCAGCAATGTCACAACTCAACCTCAGAATGTTCCTCAGAATGTGAACGTTCCAATGATGAAGATAAGCAACAGCCTCGAGCCATAGATAACCAGACTAAGGACACTGGGCAGGGATGGGTGTTTTTACTTCCCTGTTTTATTTTGCTTATATACTGCAAGCCTTGCCTCTAGTAAATGAGACCTTGACATCAGCTAGACTGACTCTGTCCGTTCTTCGCCGCTTGGTCTCCCTTCTCTCTCTCACCCGTGTCTCTTTCAAGTGGTAGCTACTCAGGGACCCTGTAATAACTTTGCCCGCTGGACGGGACAATGCTCATTAAAACTACATAATGATTTTGAGCTAACATGTTCATTCTTACCTTAAGCATCCAGCAGATACTTGCTTGTTTGAATATTTGTTTTACTTTCTTTTGAAGTATTTCATCTAACTTGTTTTATAAACTCCTTATCCTCCATATTTGGAAGATTATTATTTTTTAACTCTTTTATTATATTTACTTGTGTTTTATTATGTTAGAATTAGAATGTTTGTCTGCTTGTGGGTTGATAAAAAATGCAAGTGGTACTTTTCTAGACAAGCATAGAGTGTCAGGTCCTCTGATATGGAAAATACAGATAGTTGTGTGTTTCTGACAAAGCAGATAGGAACTGAACTGTGTCTGCTGCAGTAGAAGCATGCATTTTTAACTCTGAGCCATCCCTCCAACCAGAGGTTTATTTGTTTATTCTTTCCATTCAGTAGCTTTTAAGTATGTAAATACAAAGTATAAGCATCATATATTTGCAATTTACACACACACATACAACAATATACATGCAGATTTTTATAGCTGCATATATAAGTCATACATACAGATATGTAAGATGCTATGTAATTTCAACAATGACAATTGGGTATAAAATTGTATCCCATAGGATTCTGTAGCCATCCAATCAAAAAATTATCTATGATGTTCTTATAATCATGAACACATTTTACATAATTTTCATCAAGTATAACTCTGCTATTTGGACACATATGACTATAGAACTGTTCATAGATTTTTACTTTTTTGCATCTATTCATGTTGTTCCTTCTTTAGTACCATGTTTTAATCATAACTTCAAACATTGACCATCAAATCAATATTTATTTTCTAGTCTACAGGACAGTTGATCAACTCAAGAATTATTCCCATGCTGGCTTTTAACTGAGTCTTTATATTATTCTCAGACTGGTTCTTCTTAATGATGATATACTCTATAACGTCAGGTTATCCTGTGATTTTCTTTGTTGAAAGTTTTCAAATCATTACAAAAGGCACACAATATATTGATATTTATAATTATTGCTTCATGTTGATCAATCCCTATAACACCAGAACAACTCAACTCCCTCTTTTATTTATTTCTATCCAAATTAGTTGCAAATGAAAGTACATATGACTGTGCTACCTTATTTTCAGTAGCTTAACCTATATCCTTCGTTGCATGTTAATTTTCGGTAAATATTTACACAATAATAGTTCATTTACAAATAGTCTCAAAAATAATGAGTGAAACAGTTTGGAGGATATATTAAAGGACACCATTTACTCCTGAGCCTTAAGCTCCAATTGCCAAGTGTCATGTCATTTGCTCACTGCACCAATACACAATTCACATCACAATTTTCCACACATAAGCATCTATGAATTTGTGTAACTGAGAATATGAGGATATTAGTATATTCTTTCTGTGTAACAACTAGCGTACACCAAGTTGTTTGATGTCTAAGGATAAATCTGTGGTTACTGCAATAGTCTACAATAGCACATTCATGATGCAGTAAATTATTATGTTTATATTTTTCTCTATAGCAAAATATTTCAGTGAATCGAAGGTCTGCACTGTGTACCGTTACTAGTTTGCTAGTACTTATCATATATTAGCAAATGCATTAAAGTTATAAATAATATATAAATCAGAATTATATATTCTAAATTTCATATTTAGAAAACTAATATTTTAAATATCATTTTAAAATGTTAAACATTTCTAAAGAAAGATAAACTATAGGAAAATAAAATTTCTTCAAATTTAAAACTGTCATTATGACTATTTCACAAAAGAGTGTTCTTACTTTGTTTAATGCTAATATCAAATCTTCAGATTCTGACAGCTAGTAAAAGTAAGTACTCTATGGAACCTATATTGATTTCCCAGATTACTCTCAAGAAAATATCTTACATATCCTGGCAGTGTGTATTTTAGTCTTGGAGATACCATAAAAAGTTTCTTTCTAATTAATTTTTTTATTTTCATAGTTCTAAACTTTTATTTAATCTTATACTGTCAACATTTATATTCTATATAATTCTCTATATAATGGCAATTTTATATTTCAATGGTCTACAACTTCTATATTACTGCAAAATATAAAAAGCTTTATTTTGCCAGTTTCTACTATTTACCTATGAAATGAACTTTCTGCATTTTGCTGCACAAAATTATCAATATTTTACAAGTATCATTATTTTATCAAAATGGACCAAGCCAAGTGAACCAGGACTCATCACACTAAAACAAAAGGTCTTGGTACATAACAAACCTACTCTCACAACCAGTGACCTCCACAACAGTGATGGGCTTGGGTCATACAGACACTTGGGAATGCATTTTTTAGCATTCATTCTCAAAGATTTGCTTTAACTAAAGAAATTTAAACCAGAAAGGACATTAATTACATTCAGAAGGAATTTGAGAAGTACATTATTCTATGACCTTGTGGATGAGCACAGTGAGGTCTTATTCTAAGAGATCTAATCAAAGTAGACCCAACGCCCCAAAGACCAAATTGAATACAAAAAGTTGAATTATATAAATGTCAAAAGGCCAACTTTCTGTTAGTTTAGCATCCATTTATAAAAGCCTATTTAAACCACAAACTCTTACTGAGCATCTCATTTTCTGTAAATGTCCAGATGACCAGGTTTAGATAACAGATATTTGAGACAGAACCATCAAAATCATTGCTTTTCTTGGCATCATTTTTACAAGATAAAAAAAAAAAAAAACATTACCAAAATATTTGGGAGATTGACACCTGAAATAAAGGATATTATTATAAGTAATTTAGCAGCTTAAGATGAGTTGGAAGATTCCAACTCAACATATTATCATTTCCTTTTAGTCACTTTCACTCTTTCTGTAAACATAAATGCTACTTTTATTTCCTCAGATGAATTGATGAGATGGCAGCTGTACCCAAGTTTTAGGAATACATGGCTTTAGGCTAATCAGAGAGTATTTCTCACTAACCATCTCTAGACCTAGACCTGGAAATGTCTACCCTCCATACAATTTAATCTACGTGTCCCTTTGACTTTGAAGAATTCAGTTTCTAGCCTCCATCAGCTAACATAGATTGAGAATGCTCCAGATTCTGAGACTTATTCTTTCTAGCTCTTTCTGAACTGGTTCAACTCAGTTGTTCTGACTCAAATCTCTCTCCAAATTGATTGATTCAATCTAGCTTCTCTCAGTTTCTTGCTGAATACCTCTGCTTGGCCTCAAAATAACTTTGGCAATGTGTTTTGATTTTTTGGGTCCTTCTTATTCTCTGGCTTCATCTAGTTCTGCTGACCTGCCCTGAGCTACATGAACTATGCTTTCTGTGCTGCTCTCTTCTGTTTCCTGTCTGTTCACTTGAGAGTTGGACATATAAAATTCCTGACTCATTCTGTCAAAACTTTCTCTTATTTATCACTTTTTCTGTCCCTCAATTAGAATTCATCTTTAGAAAAGGCTACTTTCTTCTATAAACTAACTTTGCCCTCATTGTTTGGGGTTAAATGTATATACTAACAGAGTGTTTCCATTCCTGATGGATCATATAGACCTAGTAGGCCTTTGGATGTTATCCCTTGCCAGAACAACCATGTTGTTGCGTTACAATTTCTTTACACATTTCTTTAATAAAATGTATTTGTGTTCTTTTAAAATAAGCAGTAGAAGATTAAGGCAAATAAAGCCCACACTTATGCTATTTTGTTTCTCTCTTAAATTACAGATACATATTCTTTCTGTGTTATTTGATTTGATTCTTATCACTTAAATACTAACTACACCTTGCATATGAGGTATTAGACAATGATACTCTTTCAGTTTGTTAAATCATTCGGTTTTCCATAAAAGCACATTAATCTCAGCCTCAGATATGGGACATACCAATAAGAGTGACTGATCAGAAATGTCCTAGAGGCCTCTAAAACGATGTTGTTTAGTTATTGCTACTGGTGCCCACAAGGAAAGAATGAAGTCAGATTTTAGTTTCACTGTTAACTTGATGGCATCAGATGGTTGACTAGAAAAAAGGAAACATCAACTGAAAAACTGACTCTTATCAGATCGGACACAGACCTATAAGCATATGTAGGCCACATGTATGTGGACCAATTTACTTCACTTTTTATTAATGTAGGGAGGCTGAGCCTACTGTAAGCAATTCCATACCAGGACAGGTGAAAGTATACTATATAAAAAACTGAGTATGTGAATAGCTTTTTTTTTTTTTCAGAAAAATACCTTTAGCCCTCAGAACCTGAACTAAGAACCAGAATTGTAACTAAGCTTATAATATATCTTGAGACCATTTAACAATATGTATTCAGTAAGTTTCTCTACATTCATTTTAGCCTCTTTAACTTGACTTTAAGAATACACTGTACCAATACTTTAGGCTTCCCATGTAATCAGTTTTACAACCCAAATTAAAGTGTAGCATTAATTTTAAGCAGTGTAATCTTTTATGTTTGGGTCCAGCATATCCTTTTCTCTCTATCTGTCTCTGTGTGGAAGGTTGTGTGTGTGTGTGCGTGTGTGTGTGTGTGTGTGTGTGTGTGTGTGTATCATTTTTATGGTAGTCATTTACTAAAAATACCCAGTAGGTACAAAACAAACTTAAAGTAAACAACAGTTCACCATAACTATTGGAAGCAACATGTGGCTATAGGTTGATAACAATTATTTTCTGAGTTGAGCTCTACTTCAGGTCAGCAAGGGTTAGTAATATAACTTTCTCCTTTGTAAAACTCCAAAGTTTTTTTTAAAAGATAATTCCTCATTCTTCTCCCATATCATGTTTTCTGTGCTACTCAATAAAGAGAGAGCAAAGTCTTTTTTATTTTTAAGAAAGTGATGGTAGACAGACAACAGAAACGTAACAGATAATGGACAGGCAGCAGACCACAGGAGAGAGAGACTAAAGACAAGTGACTTAGTGCCTCTGTTGGAAAGAGAGTACCATGAGCTTACAACTGGCTTCGTAAACTGTTATCAGTCTCCTACAACGTAGAGAGAAATGTTTGCTGAAGCAGCCTCTCTTGTTTGAGCAAGAATTTTATTAAAAAGTCTCTTGTATTCTCCACTGTAGTACCAAATTTCTGATTCCTAAGTGCCCCAGTCAATCCTACAGGAGGTCCCAGACAGCTTTTATCCTGTGCAGAGTCTTCATCCCATGAGATAGAATACATCCCCCTCATTCTGTTTGCTAATAAACACACTCTCATCTATTGAGGTCAGATTTTGGTCTATTTTCTGCCTACTGTCTATTTACTCTGTACTCTGAGAACTAAGATTTGGGATGCCAAACTGCAGTAGGGCCTTAAAAGTTACCTGGAAGCCCAGTAGTTTTGAAAGACCTGCCCTGTCTATTCTGCTTGCCTACTGTATGCCTCCAGGATCCACGGGTACCTACTGGACTCACACTAATCTAATTAAAGGCTGGAAGGGTATCAATTTTGAAGACTGGGTCTTCTGGTATTTTGTAACCTTTGTCTTCATGAGCAATGAAATTATCAGTTCTGGAGATTTATTGGTAATCACTATAAACCTAATTTGGGGCACTCTGTAGGACTGACAATGCCATCCTTTCTTCTCAGTTAGCCATTTCTTTCATTCTTATTCTCTTTTCTCACTTCTGTTTTTTTTTTCTAACATATCTGACCTCCAGTTAAGAGATCACTTTCCATCCAACTAGACCAACAAGTCCAATGCAACCAAATGGTGGACATGGTAATTCAAGAGTTCCAACTTGAAGACACCTAGACTATGTCTTGAGCCTTAAGAGAAACCCTTCCTCATCTCATCTTGAGATTCACATGGTAAATAATTCTGAAAATTTTCCACAAGCTCCAATTGTTCACTTGTTTGGGAATATTGAAATATATGTCACCCAACTATTTACTTCTGAAAAATATAAATGTGAGGGCTTCCCTCCTACTTTTTAGGTATCTTAGTTTAATTCAAAACTCAAGGGAAGCCTAGATTGACTAGATCTAACTTTCATTTTATCTTGATCCTGCATGCTCTATAAATTCTAAATTATCTGTTCCATATGACTCTTTTAGAATGTTTATATGCTCTAATTAGAAAATTTAAGACTTGTGATTTTCCTTTATTCTTTGATGGAATTTTGGTCTCTATATATACTGAACAATGACAGTCATTAACCAGAACCTAGAACTTTAATTTTAATATGCTATTTGACTTAGATAATTTCATAAAACAGAATGAAAATTGGCTTGGGCCTCTCTATCATATAGAGAAAGCTTCTTTTCAACCATGGGCACCCAGATCCCTCTCCCAGTTTTTCTCAGAGCCCAGAAGTAATCCAAACTTCACCTTTTCTCCCAAGGCACTCTCAGTCAATAGGAAACAAACCATGGAGTCTTGTTAACTGAGCCATGTAGGATTAGGTCCTAACAAGGACAGGATACATAAAACAGGGAGAACAGTGGCTGTGGAAAACATGGAAAATGGACCACAATGAGGTTGGGAATAAAACAGCCCCTCTCAAATCTTTCCGCTGCAGAAACCTCAGGGATTCTAGAAGCTGTGCCAGGAATAAGTCCAGACTCCAACTTCAGAGTAGTTAAGGGATACAAACCAAGTTGGTTTCTTTCTTTTGCTGTTGTTGTTTCTTTGCTTTTGCTTTGTTTTGTTTATGTAAGGCAATATTCTCCATGTGCCATTGGTTCTGGAGGGAGACTGGAGACAGAAGCTATAGTGGATCCTGATGAACACCATTTCTGCTGGGTATCTACACCTTCCTTTTCTGAGACAGAATAGTCTCTCTGTCACTCATTTTTCTTATACTTTATAGTCTGCCTTTTTTCTGCCCAACAAAAACTGGCCATTCCTGTTTATATTTCAGCTTTCACTTATAAAGAAATAGCAAAACATTGTGGAAGGGTATCAGATCTTCTCCTCAGTTGCTAGTCATTTATTCCAGCTGTTTAAATGCTACCAGGCAGTAATTGTGTGGAGTTTCAAGTTATTATGAAGAAGTTGTGATTTTGGGACTCAAAACAAACAATGAGGGAGGTCCAGCATAATTTACAGCAATGGGAAAGTTGTGATGTATCTTGAACAAAGGATCCAAACAGTGCAGAAGATCCCTTCCCCCTACAAATTATCTTAAAACAAATGAGTGTATTTGTTACTGGTGTGTCTCACGGTATTTAATGTTTTGGATTTTTTTTTAACATGAGAGATTCATGTTTAAGCTTAAAGTGGCAAATTGTAGTTATGGATGGTTAGTTCTTTGACTACTCCTCTGCCTCTTGCTTGTTTTTTTCTTTTCTCTTAAAAGTGTGTTGCTTCTTTTAAGATCATGGATATCAATTTAAATCTTGCTGACTTGAAATTGTTCTTTCTCATGGGATGTATAAAAACCACGGTGGGTGTGGCTTGACATAGTTCACAAAGCTCTAAAATTCAAGAAGGAAAAAATTAACTTAAAATTTGGCACACAGAGAGAGGACGGGGAGGAGGATGGGAGGGAGGGAGGGGAGAGAGAGGGAGAGAGAGAGAAAGAGAGAGATGTTGTAGGATAGACTTGGTTGGGCAATAATGTTTAATGAAGGAAGGTGAAGGAGAGAAACAGTATAAGAATAAAAGAAACCAGAATATGTGATATGCACGTAGAAAATTGTCAAAGAATAAATATATTTAAAAATATAAACAAGCAAATAACAAAATTTGTCCTTAGTACTGCTTACCATAACCACAGAGAGTTGACTGCAGTATGTCATACCCAGGAGGATATTAAATCATCTACTGCTGAGCTTTGATTATAGCAGGGAGTACACTTTGCATTCATGCTAGCAGTATATCAGTGTCACAAGCAGAATGTTATTTGTTATAACACAGAAGGGTTTTCCAGATTACCATCAATGTACTTTTAATGAAATATTACAGTCTCCACACAATAAAAACATTATTTTGTTTAACTTGTAGAAAAAAATTTTATGTGCCTTTAAAATATTTTCTTCACTACTTGAAGATATATCTATTTTGTTTTGATTTTGAGACAAGATTTCTCAGGTAGCATTTTCTGGCCTGGAATTTATAATATAGTACACATACACCTCTTAAGTGCTGCAATTAAAGGCATATGTCACCATGCCCAACTTATACTCTATTTTTAAAACTTTAAATGTCTCTGGAATCATCATTCAGCAGTACAGTGCTTTCCTAGCACGTACAAGTCCCCAAATTTAATCCAAGCAATCTAAAAGCAAAAAGGCTTAAGTGAAGTTGAGACTAAATGATCCCAGTTATCAAAGAAGAGAGAGTGTCCTGGAGAAAAAGTGCAGCAAGAATTCATCGGACCACATGTCATGGTATCCCTCTGTTTATTGTCCCCTTGAGATCTCCAGTCGGTTAACATGGTAATAGACAGTTCTCAGGGAGTTTTGCTTTCACATTAATACACTAACTGCTTGACCCTATTATGCATCACACCTGGAAGAGATGAGATCAGGCAAGATATTAAATCAAAATTTTATGAGGCCTTAGATGATAAAGAAAGGGTAAAGTTAAGAGAGGCCAGTATCCATCTGGTCCCAACCTGATTCATGTGGCAAAGACTTTTTTAATCATAGACGATGTCCTTACATGTGTCTGCCCCTCAGCGATGATATGTAATCTTCACCTTCTTGGTTCAGGTATCCTGTCTTAAAACCCATTTCCTTTCTGGATGAATCATAATCTTCTCTGGGAAAACCAGACATTTCTCAAAACACCAGTCTGCTTAGCTGTAATATGAGAAATATCTGGAAGTTATATCTCTGCTACATTAAAGAGTCGGTTCAAACATTGGGCACATCAGTGAAACAATAGAGATGCAGAACCAATAGAATAAATGTAAATGAAACGATAATTCAATTCTGTCTGTGGATTGATGAACATGGCAAGAAAAGAAAAAGAAAATAAAGAGAAAATGTTTAAGATACTGGAATGAATTCAAGTTTATATGTTCTATGCAATTATATCAAGTAAGTACCATGCACAGTATTATTTGAAATTTTTATAGACAAGATAACAAAATACAAGGCTATAACTTACACAAAATTTAAGTTTCTGAGAATTGTATATATTAGGATAAAGTTTATGGCAAAAATTTTCCAAAGGAAGTTATTGCCTAAAGATTCAATTTAGTGATGCATGCATCAATGAAAGTAAATGAATATTAATATTAATGTTATTAAAATGAATCAAAATACACTGTGACAGAAGTATAATTGTTCTTTGAATGATTTCACCATTTCAGTAGATAGAAACGTTTTTTCTTCTTTTCCTTCTATTTCATCTGCCATAACTTCTTTTATCCCTCCTTCCTGCTTCTTTCTTTTAAATTACTCTCTACACCCTGATGTTTCTACCTGTATTACAGAGTCTCACATTATAATTCTAGGTGATCTTGACCTACTAAAATGCCCATCCCAGTTAATAAATATATGATTAATTCTTAATATTTTTTTGCATTTTAAATTACTTATCTCAGCATATTTTATAGGTAACATTGTATTTAAAATGTAAAAATAGAATTAATGTTAGCAGTTGAGTTTGTATAGATGCAAATGTACTCAAAATTGATGTGCTACTGAGTCATAAAAATGCATAACCATTTAAACTTGTCAAATTGTTGACATGTTTAAATGATTATAAGGAAGTTGGTTTGTATATGTACATCAAGTTTAATGACATATTTTTTTAACTATAATTTGATTCCACCATTTTTTATGCCTTGTTTTATTTAAGTTTATGAAGTGCTTTGATGTGAGCAATAGAAGGATTGACATAAATAGAAATCCGTATTTATATAAATGTCATCAAACCTATTTTTGAAGTTTAGAGTATAATAACTATAATTTAATGACAGTGCATTTTCCAAATACTGTATGGTCAGATTTTTCTCTCATTGCCATCCACCATTCTACACACAAAGTGTAAGTCACTTGGTTATCTTTCTGTGATCATTCTCAGTATTTTAGGGGAAAATAATTTATAACAGTTCAGAGTCACAGTTTTGTTCCCATACCTTTACAGAACAATAGTATTTCAAACCTGCAAAAAAGTTTTCCTGGTGACTGATGTCACTACTATTTAGCCCTTCGAGGTTAGCATGTATTGATTTTCTTTTTACTTTGATTGGATCTTACCTACCTCAGTGCTTCAGTAAATTGAAACCTTCTGCAGTTCATGGAAGAAAGCTAAGTGCAAGGCTATGAGAAAATGCACACTGACCTCAATTTGTTTCAGACTATATTGGTAAAATCATTGTTGCTGTGTTACAGAAGTGACCTTAACTGGATTTGTGTAAATTTAATCCACAGTACACCAGACAGGTGGTGGAAGATGAGCATTAAGAGCAAGAATTGTAAATATAAACAAATACACCTTTAAAAAATATTGTTTTGTTTTTCATACGTCCCAACTTCTTCACACCCATTTAAACATGTCAACAATTTGTTAACATTACTACTCAGTAACTGATACTGTGTATTTTAGTAGAAGTTACAAAAGAGGATATTTATTGTATAATCTTTTGCTTCCTGAATTAAAAGAATGATTTGTTAAAAGGCAGAATGTACTAAAAGAATTGGCAAACTATGCAAACTTTGGGAGCAAAGATGACAGAAAAAGGACATAAATTTTCGTGCAACTTAGGCTCTTTTTTCACCAACTAGTATTTATTTACTGATTGATAATCATCTTATAAAATAAAAGTAGAGAATAGATATACCAAACAGGGTGAAAATCATGCAAACCTTGTAATGGTAGAAGACTCCTCAGTAAGTAAGTGATGCTTGGATATGAGACATCAAAAGCATCATAGGCTGGTCAAATAGACATCTAATTCAAAGCAACAATTTATAATGAAAGGATCTATCTTTGAAGAAAATAACTTGCAGAGATTAATAAACAGCACGTGAAAAATTACCATTTGACTGGGCAATGGTTCAGTCTAGGAAGTTTAAAGATTCCTAGATTCAGATTCTAGAAACCAGTTAATTCAGGACATGGTGGATCATATCTGTAATCCCAGCTTTCCTATGAAAAAACATGAAAGGGAGACAAAACATTCATTAGAGTACTATAAACCAGCAAGTCTGGCATATGCAGAACCACATAAGTAACCCTTTAACAAAGAAATTGGAAATAAATGGCCAACAAACAAATTGTCCATTGACCTCCATTTGAATATTGTCAGATATTGGCATGAGCAGTCATGTACACAACCAGGTACACACATAGAAACACAAAGAATACAAACACAAATAAACACATACATAAATAAACTTTTATTGGAGAATGCAATTAATGAGAAGTTCAGGCCAGATTTTCCAGAACAAAACTGGAAAAAACACTTTAAATACCATATGTCTGGGCTATATGGAATAACTGATGGCCATTTGTTCTAGAATCTGAATATTTCTTTTTTCAAAGGTTAACAGGTTATGGCATATTTTATATTGATTCTCATATTGAGAATCAATCAATAAACCATACCACAACCTGTTTGGGGCACCTAGTAAATAAAAAATTTACAATGATAGCTGGCTATATGTTGGTTACTTATATTCTTCCAATAAGTTAAGCTAGAATATAAACTCATTTTTATTACTGAGATTGCTTTTCAGGAATGCATTTTACATGAGACACTCTCTAACTTTCTTGGAATTCCTTTTAAGTGTCAACAACTTGACCAGGTTAGAGATACCTAATTCTTTATGCATACATTTAAAAAATATTGTTGACTATTTTTCAGTTGATGGACCACTAGGCTAATTTCATGTCCTAGCTATTATAAATAGAGCAGCAATGCACTATTGAGCATTTTTCATAGTTGTCATATACATACTCATTTAGGAATAGTATACCTGGTCATATAGCAGGTCTTTTTCTAGTCTCTTGAGGAATGAAATATCCACTATTATTTCAATACAGACTTTGCTCCTTCACACTCACTTCAACAGTAAATCGCTGTAGCTTTTCATCCTCATTTTCAAGAAAATTCATTATCCTTCTGTTAATTGATGGTAGAATCCCTTTAAATTGGAATAAGATGAAACAAAAGTCTAAGCTCTGGTGGCGAATAATATTGAATACTTGTAAAACTGTTTAGTAGACACCTCTATTTCTCCCTTTGAGGACTCCATGTTTAGTTTTATTATCATTTCTTATGGAGAGACCATAATTTACCATTGTACATACCCATAAGAAACCCATAGTAAACATTATGCTTACTGTCACTCAGGAAATAAGGCTAAACATTGGAAAATAGATTTCATCAAACTAGAAGCCTTCTTTATTGCAAAGGGAAAAGTCAATTGAATACATAAACAGCCTAGTAAATGGTGAAATTATTGCAATACATTTGTCAAACAAAGCCCAAAATTTTGAAAAGAAAACACTCTAAAAAATGACAAAATATGAAGAAAATAGAAACCTAATGGGGAAGTAGGTCATGCATACTGAAATTTGACAAGCATCCTGACTACCTCACTGTGCTGTTCTCCGACAACAGGAACAGTGTGCATTTCCATCACTCGATGCTGTCACTCTTCCTTCCATTCCATGAGAAGTGCCATGGCCTCAGAGATTCAGCCTCAAATTTTTTTCTTATTATTTTTAAATTTTTTTTCAGGTAGTTTTCTATGGAAACAGAAAAATAACTAACATAATATTATTATAAGTTCTGATATTATTCACATTCTTTCCTTTGTGAAGCCAATTATAAGGTACTATCTATGAAATAGAAAATAAGACCCACTCCAGATATTAAATATGCCTTGTTCTTAGCCTTGGATGTTCTCGATTCTGGAAGTATAAAGAATGGGTTTCTAATGTTTTAATTTATGAAAATGTTCTCGACTTGTTTTAACAGCCTTGTTGGACTCAGATAATCCTCAAAGTTAATGAATATTATCATCTAGGAAAATAATGGTTTCTATACAATTTAAGAATATTAACATTTACTGTTTTGTTAGGGACTGTACTGTATTAGTTTATAACCATAAAATTTAACTATCAACAAGTAAGAGGAAGAAAATATATCACAAGTAAAAAAACAAAACAACAAAAAAAAGGCCTATTCAGGGTTAAGAACACAGACCACACGAAGCTCATGAAGTAGGAAAACCAAAAGTCCTATTCAGGGTTAAGAACACAGACCACAGGAAGCTCATGAAGCAGGAAAACCAAAGTGTGAGTACTTCGGTCCTTCTTAGGAGTAACAAAATACTCGTGGGAGCAAATATGCAAACAAAGTGTGAGACAGAAACTGAAGGAGGGGTCATATGGAGACTCTCAAAACTGGGTATCTATCTCATATGCAGTCACCAAAGGTAGATGCTGACACGGATACCAGGAAGTGCTTGCTGACAGGAGCGTGATATAGCTGTCTCCTTAGAGGTCTGCCAGAACCTGACATACATAGACACAGATGCTCACAGCTAACCATTGAACTTGATCATGGGGTTCTCAATGGAGGAGAAAAAGAGAAGACTGAAGGAGCTGAAAGGGTTTGTGGCCCTATGGGGAGAGCAACAATACCAACCAACCTGAGCTCCCAAGTTCTAAACCACCAGCCTGGGAGCACATAGGGAGAGATTCACGGCTCAGGCTGTATATGTAGGGGAGGATGACCTTGTAGGGCATAGGTGGGAGAGGAAGTCCTTGGTCTAGTGAAGGGTGGATGCCCAGTGTGGTGGAATTTATAGGTCAAAAGATAGGAGTGGGTAGATGGGTGGAGGCACTCCTCATAGAAGCAGAAGAAGGGGTGATAAGATAGGGGGTTCTTGAATGGAAAGGAAATGGGGAAAGAAGATCACATCTGAAATGTAAATAAAATATCAAATAAAAACAAAAAAAACAAAGGGTCTTCAATAAATACGAGGAAACAGAGTAATTGAGACAGTATATTAATTCATCTAGCTTATACAATAAAAATAAACTATAGCTTACCTGAGGTTGGTGGTCCATGCATAAGAACTCAGCTCTACAGATACTGGGGCAGCCTACATGATGCTAGAATGGGCTACACAGGAAAACCATCCCTCAAATGAATGAATTAAAAACTAGTGAATTGATTAGATAAATACTGTTGAAGTATCATCTCATAATGAGAATTATTTTCATCTATGTATGATAAATTAAAAAATATATTAAACAAAATATTCTTTCTAAAAATTGTTCAAAACTTCCAAGGAACTCTGCACATACAACTAAAATCATATAGACACTGAAAATACCACTATTGCAAATTTTCTTTTTCAGCACACAGATTCACGTACTAGTAAACATAAGAAGAATATAAGAAGAATATAAATGTCTTTCCATTCTTATTCTAATTATTACACAGCAATTACTTTTATTTATGTTAAAAATAGTACTTTTGTATTGCCTTGAAATTCTTTAACCTTTTACAAAAATGCACTTAGAATTACAAATGAACTAAGATCAGATTTATGTTTCACTGAGGAGAATAAGATTGATGTTACATGACAAAAGAAGTCAAATATGACACAGAAATCAGGACAGTAAATCAGGAATCCAGTTAAGAGTTTATAAAGTAATTAAATAATTATATGTAAATAAATCTTAGTTTCTCTGAAGTAGATAAAAAGCAACTAAACAATGAGATTCTAATTATAACACATTTAGTATATTGCATTTAATTAAGGTACTAGAATACATATTCTTATCGTAGAAGAACTAGTAATTTTAAATATAAAACAAATTCATAATGTTTTTATTTGAATATAAAGTGAGGAAAAATTACCTAATAGAGATGATTTTTCTGAATATTTCTAGTCTTATTCTGAAACATTTTATAAATGGTATTTTAGTCTGAATACTATGTAGAATTTAAAAGAAATATTAAAGAAAATTAAAACCAAAATTTGTATTATAGTACACATATATTGCAATCCACTAGAAAATTAACATTGAAATATATTTTTCATGCAATATTTGTATATGTGTGTGAGTGTAGAAAAAGAGCTAATTTGTAAAATTAATTAACTAATTTTATACTGGTGGTACTGGGAATTGAAAGCATGAATCCTATATTCTAAGCAAGCTCCCTATCGCTGTATATATTTTCAAACCTTAAGTTTATCTTAACTAACATATGGATATGTTAAAATGTGTATATTCTCAAAGTAATACAATTTTAAGTATGTACTTTTTTTCAATTCAGGCCAAGTAAATCTTTATACTTAAATATTTATTATTTATTTTACATCTTTAAAGTATGTTTTTTATTCTGTATGCTTACATGTGTGCAGCATGTGCTCATGTATCGGTGTATGCTTGTATGTTTACCACAGAGATCAGAAGGCAGATTTTCAGGTTTGTATTTTGTCTATCCACCATGTCAGACCCAGGGATCAAACTCAGGTTTCAGCCTTGGAGGAAAGCACATATATCCACTGAGACATCTTCTGGCTTAAATAATTATTTAATGGTGAAAAGAGTCAAATGCTTTCTTTTATTTTATTGACATGTAAGGAATATTTTTGTTACCCATAGCTATCAGACTCTGATTATCAAACAGATTTGATTACTCATATCTCACAATAAATTAGTAATTATTGATCAGCTTTAAACTTCCTCTTAACCATGTAGTATCCTACTGCCTGGAAAATTTTATTTTATCCTCATTTCCATGACATCGAGCAGTATATAATCTACACATAAGTGAGATAATGTGACATATGTATTTCTGTGCCTGAGATATTGCAGAGACCATATATTTTTTTGTGTTATATCCACAATATTACAGATAATTGGTGTGTATTACTTTTATGTCCAAATAGTATTTCATTTTGGAATTTCACCATAAACTCATTCACTTCATTCATATCTATTCATCAACATGTGTGTTATTTGCCTTATTGACCCTTGAGAATACATATATATATATATATATATATATATATATATATACATACATATATGTGTGTGTATGTGTGTGTGTGTGTGTGTGTGTGAGAGAGAGAGAGAGAGAGAGAGAGAGAGAGAGAGAGAGAGAGACGATTGTTTGGGATAAAAATGGATGCCAGAAGTATGTAGTAGATTCTCTAGAAGTGGAATACAAGTGATAGGATAGAATCTGCTCAAAAGAGGTCAACATACATACTGGGAATCAAACTCAAGTTCTTTTGAAGAAGATTCAGCACTTTTAAACACCAGGACATTTTTGCATATCTTCAAAGAAGACTTTTGTTTTGTTTGTTTGTTTATTTTGTTTGTTTTTAATAAAAACCCCAAAACACACACACACACACACACACACACACACACACACACACACTCACACACACACACACACAAATACACACAAATCAAGTAACTGTTAAAAAAAATCAGTGGTTTCTCTTTTGATATTTCTTCTTGGGGATTTGGATATTAATTAGATTTTGACAAATTCACCACTTATATAAATAATGACTTTTGGCATTTTTTCTAATTCTTTTGCTATGATGCTCTGGGTTTAAGCCTGCCATTCTAGTAGTTTATTCTCTAGCACAATATTATATTTTAGTATTTGTCTTCATTTATTGCAATTCTTAAATTCTTTCTATACACAAAAGATATTAATAGAAAATCACCAGTTAATCTCTAGTTTACTTACTATTATATCTGTTCTTAATTTTAGTGTTCCAAATGGACAATCTCATATAAATCTTCATTTTAAGAAGAGGGTATTGGAGTTTTATTATAGAAGCTAAAACATTAATGAAGTATTTAAATATAGGAACCATTGAAGCTCCTCAGTGTGAGATACAAGTCATAATGTTTGTATGCTGTACAAAGAGCTCCGTTTTCACTATGTAAATGTACACATATGTTCATATATTATGAATCAATATTTTAAGCACATATATGGGCCCATGACTCTATGGCTCTATAATAACTTAGAAATGTCAAAGGATTCGCAAACACAATGGCAAAATTATATTTAGGGTAATATTTAAAATGTCTAACAATAATGGAAAGGGGAAACAATATATGTTGTTATTAATAAAAAGAAATAATTCTATATTTTTCTGCTCAGCTGAATAAGTTAAATTTGCATTGAAATGGTGTTTACATCTTTTTTATAAAATTAGTATAATACAACCATCAACTCACTTTTCATAAAATTATTATTGCAATGATAACTAATTCAAATGATAATCCTATTATAGTTTTGACTTCTATTAGGCTCTGTGCCTCTATGTACATTGTGACATTTTTTTCTATGTTTCTGTAAAGACAATGAAGTTAGATAACATCTTCATTTTTTGTAATCATATGTTAAAATGTGAAGCTGAAATACTCACAAAATTTTTGCAAAGGTAGTTAAATTAAGGAACAGTAGATCTATAAATATACATGTCTTGAAAAGTACTAGTTAAACTTTATTATGTTCATAGTGACATGACATAAAATAAATAGATAAATTTAATTTAGTTAAATTTAATTTACAATAAATAAAAAATGTATATAGCATGTATTTTATTTAATAATGTGAACAAATTCACTTTAAAAACAATTATTTTTACCTGTCATTTATCCAAAAGTACAGCTTAGCAATTTTAAAAAGAAGTTTGTCATTATTTGAAATGAAATATATTTGAAATATGTATACATATTTGAAATATATATACATTTATTTATACATACATATTATATATGTATATATACAGTCAAAAGATATTCTCAATAGTTCCTATTTAAAATTATCAAACACACACACACACACACACACACACACACACACATATGTCATTCTCCAGTTTTATCACACATTAATTGGTAAATCTACAATGTTGGCCATTACAACTAATTTATGTTTTTCTTTTCAAAGGTTTTCATGTTTTTGCATAGCTGATAAAATTGTGACTGACCCTTTATCAATGGGAATATATATGTATTTATATCAGAAACTATCTGAAGGATTTGACACGTAGTCAGAAGAAGTTATATGAAACACTGTCCAAGCAAGCATTAGGCATTATCACTGTTCAGTGATGACTGCAGTCAGCCCACCAGTGTGCCTCAAATCTTCCCACTCTGGGAGTTCTCTGATAGTCACCAAGTCTACTAGCACCTGACCTCCCTGCCAGCATCTTCAACCTCACTCCTTACCTCATGATTGTCACGAGGATAGGCAATTTTACTGAGGTTCTGGTGAAAAAAAAAAAAAAAGACAGACAGACAGACAGACAGACAGACAGACAGACAGACAAGCAGGCAGATAAAAACAATCAGAGAACAGACACATGGTCAACCCAACCAGGTCGTAGGAAAGCTCCTGAGAGACAGAGAGCTAAATACCACCTGCTGCCCTCTCTTTCAAAACAGACCTTCTCTAGGGGTTGAGCCTTTGTTTTATTTTTTACGTGAAATTTTGGTCTAGTACAGATGACAGATTCAGGAAAGATACGAATTCTCTCCTGTTTGAAGAAGTCGAACAGGACATTGGGATTCTGATGGTGTTGAGATACTGAACAATATTACCTTTTAACTGAATTAGTGATTCAGGCTCTTACACAGGCTGTGGTGGTCATGACACATTGTGAATAAACATCACACAATCTCACTCAGCACTGAAGACTTTCATTGAAGCTTTGTCTAGCAACATTGCATTGGACTTCTCTTGATATTTTTTCTTTCTTTCTTTTTTTTCATTTCTTATTCCCTCTTAAAGATAAAAATGAGGACGATACATTTACAAGTCAAAGGAAATAAAAAAATATCTGTAACTATTCCAAAATAATTAGAAAATGAATATAAAAAAGAATCTTCATCAGAAATTTTATAACAATCTGGTCTTGTTGATGCTTTGACTTCTGAAGTTGACTAAGAAGATATCGACATAGATACCCAGAGAATGGTAGATTTTTAAGATAATCCTTAGATACTATATATCCACACATCCAATCATACAAACACCTATACTTTCCAACCTAAACATCTGCACATGCACATACCACACACATAACAGGCAAACATAACACACACACACAAACAAATACACTAGACACTACATATATATCAGAATAGGAAAAACACTTTCCACACAAACACCAAGCCCCAAACATGTATACCATTTATGCACAAATATATACACACATACTTAGAAACATACATGCATTAATGACCTATGCATATAAACATGTATCTAAGCGTTCATACACACATACTTATATACATGAGCACATGCATATATATATATATATATATATATATATATATATATGATAATAGAGGATGATATGTACTCTCTTTCCTTATTCATATATTACTATGCATTCAGTCATACTTATGAAAATTTGGCTCATTGAAATGAAAGCTAAGCTAGAAAGAAAATTTAGTTATATAGCAACATAAGTATCTAATTAAATCAAAGATTTGATCTTTCAAATACTTATATTTCAAAAAAGTTCTCAAATGTAATATGAAATCCTCTGCCAAAATATGTAGTTAAAAAAGAAACTTACAAAAGAAAAAAACATAAGTGCATTATTTCGGTGGCATTTTAACTATTTTGTATATGGGTACAAGAGATGTGTTGCTAAAGTTTCTTAAAAGGTACCAATATAGTCATAGTTTGATATTATTTATATTAATATTCAAAGTATAACATGTTATTAAAAAGTGTTGTTAAGTCAAACTCTAGAGGCATTTGTTTAGCCAGGTGAGGTGGGTCATGATTTTAGCCCAATACTTGGGTGGCAGAAGTAGGCAGATCTCTGTGAGTTCAAAGCTTGTGTTGTCTTCAAAGTGAGTACTAAGACAGCCATAGCTGTTACACAGAAAAACACTATCCTGAAAAGCCAATATCAAGCAAATACTATAAACATAAGAAATATATATTTAGTAATACAATGATAAAACAATTTATAAATAATACTATGAAAAATGTTTGTATTAATATTGGTCATTATGATAATGTCCTTGAGAAAGAAAATTGAAACTTAATTCTTGTAATGTTTATAGTGAAATTATATATATATATATATGTATATATGTATATATGTATATATACATATATATAATTGTTCATATATATATTTATATATCCTTGTTATTTACATATCTATTTGTGTAAAATATTTTAGTATTACAATCAGTGAATTTTTTTCGCATCTACATTTGTTTATTTATTTACTTTCCACTCCTTCAACACACACAAATTGTGTTTTATTTTGTTGGTGTTTAAATGTCACAATATGCTATTTAGAAAAATCTATATTTGCAATAAGTTTTTTCTTTTTATTGATATTAATAGCATGTTATTCCACAGAGTACATTATAGCTATACATGATCATATATAATGCTAAATTCTTGCTAAACATTATTTTATTTGGAAGAACAATATAATTTATTATAAGTTAAATTTAAGTTTGACATATTTTAAAATATATATGAACACATTGAAACACCACTTTAGCTGTGTTTGGATATGGGACTTTATATTTAATTCTTTGGTAATTGCTGATTAAAAGGCATTAAATATTATTAACAAATGGTTCATCAGTCTTTGAAAATCATTTCCTCCTGTGTCATCTTTTTTAGAAATATATTAGCTCAAATGAAAAGAACAGGGACAGAAGGAAGGAAAATAGATGGAAATCCATAGGTATCATTTTAAAACCAAACATGCCCACACTGTGAGCTAGTGTTAAGTTATACACCAGGATAGCTTCAAAATGATTATCAAACTGTGTAAGGATAACTGAAGCCAGTAACAGAGTAAACACTGCGTTAAGATAATAGGGTGCTGACAGGGCAGATGCCTTCCAGCTGAATCATTTTTCCATTCCTGGAAGATTTTGAAATGGAGAATTAAACACTGTCTACCTCAGGGTTACTCAGTCAGAATGTATTTCTGCAGATGAGCTTGCTGATATGACAGAGAAACGTACAGTGCTAAGTCTTACATATCCCAGGGCTTGCAGGCATGAATCCTGCACAGTGAGCAGGCTGGGTCAATGCTACATCCTCAGCTTGCTCTAGACAACGACAAATAGAAAACACCATGTAGCTGAGAAACAATACTTGATGGAAAAATAATCCAAGCATACACTGTGGTGTCTTATGACACAATTGAGAAATGAATCCCTTAGGGGGCCTGTGGAGAAATTCATAAATATGTAAAGCAGTTAAGTCTTTGGAAAGTATATTACTTCGTAGGATTAGATTTAGAAATGGGCCAGAGTGTAGCTTTCTTATATACAAGAGCTTTGTAACTGAAAACAAGAATTTTGATAAATTGCACAAACCTAATGGCAAATGGAAATCAGGAGTTGCAATCTATGAATTGGTGTTTTTTATGATGGGCTTGCAAAATTGATCTGATCAGTCCATCTACATGTGACATGTTGAGAACTTGTCTTTTCTTCAGTTTAACTGCAAATGTAGAGAAATAGATAATCATCATATACAGTCATTCATTTATTGAATGTCATATAGTGAATATTTAATCTTAGCTTGAGTTTTCCCAGGCCTAAATACACAAAGGCCATTCTTTTCCTAATCTATAAAATCACCTTACCAGACAACTCTGATTTTTAACTAACAAATATATATATATATATATATATATATATATATATATATATATATATA
>JANHMN010000001.1:232175764-232191986 GCA_030674055.1 Rhabdomys pumilio | reverse complement strand
ATATATATATATATATATATATATATATATATATATATATATATATAATGCATTTATTCTGCTTCAAACCACATTAAAATCATTTTAAGCATATTTATCACCTTTAAGTAAATCATGTTAAATTATTGTCTTTCATAATTATGTACACCACCAAATCCATGAATATATAAGAGGTATTTACTCATCTTTCTAAACATAATTCTTTTTTACTATGCAATTTAAAAATCAACTGTGCTGAGCTATAAAACAATAAGAGAAAATGCATATTTAAATTGTTTATCTCTTTGCCTATATTACATTCATCAAGTGGGTCCTAGTACTTGATGCACATACTATGGTACTTGGAACACAATAGGCAACTTAAAAACTGTTGATTTTACTATTCCCGTTAACCACTTATAGTGCTTTTGATAAAATTGAAGAAAAATGACCTGTGACTATGAATGAACATAATAAGATGTGTCTATTCTGTGTGGCAAAGAGACAACAATATAGCCAATACTAAAATAAATAAAATAAAAGTAAAGCATTTAGTATAGATTTTTTTTAACTATTAGAAAGAAATATAGCAGAACATGTGATTAAGTAAAAAATAGTCTATGAACGAACCCCATAGTTAAAGAACATTATGCATTGTGACAATTTACAATTATGTTAATATTTCTGGGCTAATAGTAATATATGTTAAAAAAACAAATTTCCTTATATTAAAATGTCTGCACAGAGAGTCATAAAATTTAGAAAGAGATACATTGCAAAGAAAAGTCAATCAGTTACTAGATACTGAAGTTATAAACATCAATTATAATAATGTAAATAGGCATAGAGGAAAAATTTTATTAAATAATTTACTCATAAGAAAGTATTGACAAATATCACTGACTAAAATTAAATTATTAATGTTAATGGTCATTATAAAATATGGTCTATTAGATAGACTTGTTAAAACCTAGACTTAGCTTGTATTCTTCCTTACCTTGCTTCTTGTCCTTCCTAGCTGATAGATGAACTCTAGTTACCTACTTCTTGGAAGCAGGATGAGGTTATATGACTAATCTTGGTGAATAAACTTGAAGGGCTCTGAGTGATTGAAGTAAAGTTAGATCTGCTCTGTCCTGCCTGGTCATCTAATTGGTAACTTGACTGTCATTGCTCAGATGAGAGTGGTGAACAGACACTTTGAACTTTCCCTCAGTGGATGCCAGGTCTCTCTTTGATGGTGACTCAAAAGGACTGTAGGAAATATATATCTGACTTTGATAGATTTTCTTGAATTAATTAAAAATATCACTTCTGTATTCAGTTACTAAGCTATGGAATTGCTAGTTAAAACACAACAATCTATCATAATGAGTCTAAACTTCAAATTGTTTCTAAACATAGAGGAGTTAGTCTATGTTCAGATGAAAACCTAAAAGTTGTCTTTTTGATATTTACCTTTTGATCATATATGAAGTTATTTTAGTATTGTTTTAAATACATTAGATCAAATAATAATATGTGCATTCAAATTCAAAAAAAAATGTATTACAATGCTTGTTTCTCATCCCAGTCTCTACTCATACTGAATCTAAACATAAAAAAATAGCAAGAAGCTAAGTTATTACTTTTATATTATTTTTGTGTAAGCCATGTGTATATGTGTGCATTGTGCATTTTTGTATATTTTTTAATTTTATACATATGTAAAATAAGCATACTATTTATGAATAATTGTATATGCATTGTATTTTTTTTATCCCCAATGAGAATTCCAGAGTCAAATTTGAAACAAGAAGTTGAAAATCTATAGGCCACCTTGAAAACTTAATTCAAGGTGAGAGAAATTACATTAAATAAAAGAATCCAGACATGAAGGTCATTTCTTTGTACACAAGTTCAGTGATTGATATTCTACTTTTGGGGAGTTTTCTGAAAATCAAGAAAAAATGTGTTATAATGAAACCACAAGTGTATAATGAATTATGGTTAGAATGTAAAGAAAAATTGTGCAGTACAGCTCATGACAGGATTCATTGGAAAGGAGACCGGAATGTAGACAAAAATACCCCTGGTACTAATGTAAAGTTTGCTTTTGTCCTTGAAGATATAGATATAAGAGGAATGTCGGTTGGGCATTCATGTATGCCTAAGTCCATGCTGAAGGTGAAAAAAAATTTCTCTTAAAATATTTGTAGAGTTAAATGTTTGTAAGTCACTAAAGGACAAAGCACATCCTTTCCCAGACAAGGCGATTAGTTTATGGGCATGAAATGCACAGGCAGGCATCCAGGCTGGCAACAGACTCAGGGACAGACAGTGCTCCAATTGTTTGAGGAGCCTTCATTAAAACCAAGCTGCTAATCAGCTACATGGGTACAGGGGGCCTAGGGATGTCCTGTGATTGCTATTTGGTTGATGATTCAGTCAAGGTTAGTTGACTGTGCTGGTCTTCCTGTGGGGATCCTGTCCTCTTTGGTTTCCTCAATCCTTCTCCCAGCTCTATCCTAAGATTCCTGGAGCTCAATCTCATGTTTGGGCCTCAAACTCTGCATCTCTTTCCATTGCCTGCTGGGTGAAGCTTCTCAAATGACAGTTATGTTTGGTTCTAGTCTCTGCAGGCTGTCCTAGGTGAACGAATGGGAATCATGCTTATATATCATTACATGTAGTTTTGAAAATTATATGTACTAAATATATATCAACCGAGGAACGAATAATAAAAATTTCATATATTATACAATAGAATATGATTCAGCTGTTAAGATAAAGTAAATTGTAAAACCTGCAAGTTAATGGATAAATCTATCTCAAAATCTGCATATGTTTGTGAAGAGAATGAAGCTCAGGTGAGGGAAACTTTCTTTGAGTGGAAATTCAAATGGTGAGAATACATTACAAAGTAACCAGTGGAATCATGTGAATCCTTTTTAATTTGCCTAATCTTGTTGTCCATGGAGGAGGGCAGCCCAATAGTAACTTCTTTAATTTACTAACGCTGATCTCCTGACTACCTTGGGAGACTTTCTGAAACTTATTACATAAAAATAAAATGGAAAATATATCTTAGGTGTACATGTGAAGTGCTAAAAATCTTCATATCAAAACCTCAGAGTAAACCATGACTGAGAAGTACATGTAGGTTATCTTTTGTCCCAGTGTACACTGTACAAAGTGTACACTACTTATCTCAGATGCATATTCGGACAAATACATTTGAGCCCTTAATATTTCTGTGCACACATTGAACTTTGAATAATTACACTAGTAAAAACCTCCATCTTTGTCTGAAAAGTTTTGTGTACCACCTTGAACAAGCATATAATTCTTCCTTGACTTATGATGTTCTTACTAGTATTTTGGGAAGAATTCAAATTTTATTACTGCTGTGTAGTTTCTGTCATTTATTTTTACTTCTACAATTTATTTTGTATTTTGCTAATTACAATTCTACTTTTTAATTTAAATTCAATGTTTACTTTTTCCCCACCCTCACCCCCCCTACTACACCAGACCTCTCAACTCCCTGGGGCCTCCAGTCTCTTGAGGGTTAAATGCATCTTCTCTGACTAAACCCAGACCCTGCAGCCTTCTGCTGTATCTTGCCATATTTATCTCATTTGCATCAAACTCATGATCTTCCTGTTGCATATTCCTAGGTACTTCTGAAAAAAATAGTTTAACTTAAAAAATATTTCTGCATTAATAAATAACTCATGTAACAGCTGTTGTCCTCTTCATATTGGGAATCTTCAACAGTGTCTTCTAAATCACACAAGCAGTGAAAGAACCCAATGTATTACCTACTCAAGCATTCAATTTTACAGCAGCAAGTTGTTAGGTCTTCTATGTTGTATGTGTGCATAAAACAACATAGTGTCCAAATTACACTTTCACATGCAATATTTAGAATTTCAACATACCTAAAATACTCTCCTCTGGAAATGAAGTGACTACTATAAAGTACTCGTGTTAGTAAGAGAACACTTTAATGGAATAAGAAAGGGCAGCAGAAATGTAAAGGATAAAGAATGGGAGGAGAGGAGAGAGAAGTCAAAAGCCATGTTTATACTTCTTACCGTGTACAGATAACCTCAAGTACTCAATGGTTTCTGAAGGGATCTCTACATATGTGAAACTAACATATACTTCAAGTATAGCTTGTGTAGAAAATCAGTAATTTTTTTTCAGTAGGTGTTTGACTGTTTTATGGTACGTGATCTATTTTTAGTGTTGTATAGAATGGGGTTTTTAGACAACTTTGGGATCATAGAACATCTGGTATCAGTGGCTAGTGTTAGTATCATATTATTTATCTATACAGTTTTGGACCAAAGTGACTGGTAGGATCACCAATGACAGAAGATATGAAGAAATGGCTTTTAGACCTTGAAGCATCGCAGCAAAAACAACAGTTTCTTTCATTAAACTGTTGTCTAAAACATGAAAGACACTAAAAAAATTCTTTCCGATAATTTGTCATATACCATTTTGTCCAATACCAATAAAATTAAATGTACTCTAAGAAGTAGAAGAAAATTACCATTGAGTTCAACTGTTTCTTTCAGAAACTCTTTTTGAAATGAATGAATCTCAATGGTTCATCTTTATTGCTTCAAAATTATTGACAACAGACAATCTTGTGTACATTACATTAGCCTCTAATATTTAAACTTTTTGAAATTTCATTCATGAGTTCAGTAATTACATCCCTTCTACCTCCTTCCTGTTAAACTCCCCTTTTTACCCACCTTCTCAAATATATGGTTTGTTTAATTATACACACACACACACACACAAACAACACACACACACACACACACAGAGAGAGAGAAAGAGAGAGAGAGAGAGAGAGAGAGAGAGAGAGAGAGAGAGAGAGAGAGAGAGAGAGAATTTGCCTCTGGAGAAGATGGATTCACCTACTATCAAGATATATTAATTTTCTGTAGTTCTGCATCCAGGAAAGAAATGTATATTATTTTTGACACACCATGGTGTGATAATTGATGTTGTCATTTCTGGAGTCTTATTTAAGCAACTACCCTGCTGAGAATTCATGGGTACAGTTTTCCCACTCTATAAAGAAATCAGTTTGGTTTTATAATATCTCTGCCCCCTTTGTTGCTACATTCCCTGAGCCCTGTGGATAGGAGTTGCATTGTAGTTATAGCAGTTGGGATTGGGTACCTCACAGTCTTTTCTTCTCTTAATTTTGATCAAGTATTCTTTTATGTAATAGTGTCCAATTATAGGATTGGTTTTGTTTCCAAATTGGTCATTTTGTCTAGTCTACAAAATTAGTAATAATAGAAAATAATTGTTAATTAAGATATATATGTAGAGATAGATAGATAGATAGATAGATAGATAGATAGATAGATAGATAGATAGATCTTAATAGCTATGTTGAAAATTTTCAGAAAGAATATCATGTGCATGTGTTTCTGTGTGCATGTGAATTTCTGAATGCATAGGTCACAGACATTTATGTGTATATGCGTGTGTGTGTGTGTGTGTGTGTGTGTGTGCATGTGTGTGCATTTATTTTCCTGATATGTGCTAAATAAATCTAACAATGATTTTCTGCACACTAGAAAGGCTAAGAGCCTGATGTCTGTGAAGGCAGGACTGGCTGTCTCAGTATTTTTAACTGGCACTCTAGATTTTTAAGATTCCCCCAAATTCTCTAGCTTTCCATCCATACTGGAAGGGTGAAGAAGCTGAGCTCCTATTTCAGAGGAAGAGGGCAGCCAGGGCAGCAGGGGCGGCAGGGGCAGCACAGAGGCAAATGCATTCAGTTGCATGGCAAACTTGGGCAGTTAATAAGCAAGCCTTTCCCTAGGACTGCATTATAGGTGAACCTATATAAGAGGTTACCAGGCATTCTTAGCAACAGACTTCCTTGTCCTGTTAGTCCCTTTAGGAAAAACTCTCAAAGGCCATCAAGTGGCCCATTACAGTCGATTCCATGCCCAATGAAGATGGCAAACAAGATCAACCGTCAAAAGCAACAAAGTCGTCTGGCCAGAAGATACAAAATGGCTTTTAAAATTTTAATACAAAATGTTTTAAGGCTTAGCTTACTTATGTCTCTAGCTCTACATATTTTCCTTTTGTTCCCATTTACTCAAAAGAAAATCAAATAATAAAGTAAATTTTCCAGTTTTTAAAAAGTCTTAGCATTGAATTTATTCCTAATTTTTAAGCCACGTTAACCCTGAAAGACACATTTTAATGTATTTATTCTTCGTAAAAAAATTTTTTAAGTGAGTCATGCTACTTAAACATAGCTTACAACAACAACAAAAAAATGCTGTGACATAATATGGTATTCTAAAACATAAAACATATCTTCCTAATTTATTTGTTTATGTATTTTATTTTATAAATTTATTCTTCTGCCTCATTTATATGAAATTTGGAATGAAATACAAGTACTGCTTACCCATATAAGATTTATCTCCTCATATTTAGAAAACAAATAGAATATACAATAAGGTTGAAATCCATAGAGTGACCTAGTTATTCTCAATCTAAGTTTCCAGAGCATTCATGTTTATGTTAGTATACAATAAGAATGAAATATATTTAAAAACAAGGCAAACAAATGGAAGAAAATTAACAATATGCAATATTATTTAAATATTTAACTTTTATTTGTTTGTAGCTTTCCTTTTTTCTATTCTCTTTCTGTTGTGAATTCCTGATGCTATTTCCGTCCCGCCTATTCACTACATGTAATAGCTGAGATAGAAGTGAAAGTGGTATGTAATGAAAATCAGAATTACGTTTCTTTTGTTTGTTTGATTTTTCTACTGTGAATGTCAGAGCTAGAACTCATAAATGCTAGGCCAGCACTTTATCACTGAACCATATTCAAAATCTTCTTTGTTTACTGTTTCTTCACAGATAAATTCTCACCAAGACACTCATGATCTTCTTGAACTCAGCCTACAGCACACTCAGTATTTGAATTTGTGATATTCTTTAATCCAGATTCCTAGTATTTAGAACTCTAAATTGATATCTCCAGACATACCTCATATTGCCAGTTACACAAAGAAAAATAAATACTTTATTTGACATTAATGATTTTAAATTAGGTTATTAGGTAACAAAAATGACAAGAAATGACCAGTGCTTAATAGATAAATGGAGGATCTTGTTGAAACACTTAAAGAATTTATTTTCCTTAGAAGTCATGCTGAAAACAGTCCACAGTCCATGTTGATATGCCAAGATCCAAATATATACAAGATGTTCAAGTGTAGACTTCATGCCATGCTGACACTTAGGATTCAGGGCATAGACATACCACCTCTACACATTGGTTTAGTATTGTCTTTGTAAATGTTTTTATAGTGGCTGCCTTGTAAAGATTATTGTTTCTCAAATGGACAGAGCAGACATTTGTATGCCTGGAAAGCAGAGTTAGTTTGTTACATATTATAAAAGTTTTCTTTCTTTCTTTTTGTTTTTTTGATTGTGCTTTTAACAACAGTAAATGTGTCACCTTATTTATATAATATCACTCTGTGAAGGCCACTTAATATTTTATTTTTTCAACGATAATAAACTTTTTAAAAAAAAATCGAGCACCACTGTCTTGTAAATGTTAAAAGTTATGTAACAGTGTTAGGAAAGTACTGAGTATAAAATAAATTAAGCATTCTCAAGTACATGAAAAAACATGCCAGGTGTATTTTTATAACTGACAGAAGACACAGTGGGGCCCCAATATTGGTGGTGTCATAGAATCCAGAGACTTCAACTAAAACTAATGACACATTTAATAAACATTTTCAAGTGAAGATGTGTGGACAGAGATATACACTATAAGATGCACTGTGACACACTACAGTTTCCATGCTGAGATCTTTCCTATGCTTTGCTTTTGTTTTGTGTTTGGTTTTATTTGTATGTGTGTGCATGTGTGCATTCGTGTGTGTGTGTGTGTGTGTGTGTGTGTGTGTGTGTGTGTGTGTGTGACTGTGTGTGTGTGTGTGTGTTTTATTTTGGTGCAGAGGTTGGAAGAGCAGGAGATGGATATGAGTGGATGGACTGGGATGTTTGAATGAAAAGTCACAAAAAATATTAATAAAATGTTAAAAAGGAAAAGGGCTAGAAAGATAGCTTGGTGGTTAAGGCTGATTGCTGGTCTTTTACAAGATTCATGTTTAGTTCTCAGCACCTATCTCAGAAAGCCCACAATTGCTAATTGCCTTTATTTCAGATCCACGAGATCGTACAGACATATTCCATGTACATGGCATACAGAAACATACATAAATATGCAAAAATGAATGTCTTTTTAAAATGAAGAACTAATAGATAGATTATAACAATGAAGATGATCAATGTTTTTATAATAAATATGGTTTTACTTATCTTGTATAAGTCAAAAATTTACTCAAAATATAAGGCTAATGTATTTTTATAATAAATTTATTTATTTACTTTGCATCCTAACCTCAGTTTTGCCTCCTTCTTCCCTTCCCAGTCCTTCCTATACACCTTTCTCAACCCATCAATTCCTTCTCCCTTTCTCTTTAGGGAAGGGAGGACTCTCATAGATATCAACCAGCCTTGGCATTCCAATCTGCAGTAAGACTAGGCACATCTTCTCCTATGAAGGGTAGACGAGGCAGCACAGTTAAAGAAATGGATCCCAAAGGTAGATAACAGAGCTAGAAGCAACCCCTTTTCCCACATCTTTTAGGAGTCTCACAAGAGCACCAAGCTACACAGCTGTTACATAAGTACAGAGGGCCTATGCAAAAGAAGGCTAGAAACACTTTAAGAGCCAGAACAACAGGGAATCTGCTCTGAGACTTTGTCTTCTAGTAACATCAGAAAGTACATAATAAAAATGTCACCAACATGACAAAAACACAATCTGAGCAAGGACAACAACTACAGATGCATCAAAGCAGAAGAGGAGAAGATTATGAGGCTTGAAACTTACATAAAGAATATAAAGTAACTAAGGGTTACTGAAAGCAGGAGAAATAGTCTTCCCCAGGAAAGAACACACTAAGTGTTTTCCAATACCAAATAGTCAATCCCTGAGAACACTCATACAATTAGTTTTATAAAAAATGACACAGAGGTTAAGAGCAGTGACTGTTCTTATAGAAGTCTGAGTTCAATTCCCAGGAACCACCTATGGCTCATGACCATTTATAATGAGATCTAGTGCTCTCTTCTGGCCTGTAAGAATACATAACAAATAAATCTTAAAAAAACAACAAAACAACAACAACAACAACAACAAAAAAACCAAAAAAAAAAAAACAAAACAGGTGGTGGTGATGGTGAGCCTGGGATATAAATCAGTGGTTACGAACGCTCACTGAGTTCAACTCTCAAATCCCACATAGCAGCTAATAACTGTCAGATATGTCTTCTGGTCTGCAGACGTACATGTATAAGACTACTAATTTGTGTATAAACACATAAATATTGAAAGAAGAATAAATAGGATGTATTTATTTATGAATATATATGTATATACACATATATGTAACAACAGTTACTGAAAACAATGGCCATTTTGTTAACAGGTTTTGGAGGGAAGAAAAAAAGTGTGCAAAATGATGTAATTATAATTTCAAAAACTAAAAGATAAAACTAATGGACAAAAGAATAAAAAAAAACTGCATTGTTCATTGTTACTATGACAAAATGCCTGGCATAAAAAGGTTAACATGAGAATGATTCATTTCAGTTTTATATTTCAGAGTTTATAGCACATGGTCAATTGTATCCCTTCATGGTTTGTTGCTTAGAGTGTCATTGTGGTAAGGCCATAGTGAAGCATAGCTGCTCACTTCAAGGAAAACCTGAAGAAGAAACAAAAAGACTCAAGAAATCAAGACACAAGAATACTTTCTAGGACATGCAGCTGGTGACCTATGTACTTAAATAAATGTACTTCCCAACAATGCCATTATAGTATATAATTATATAATATAATCTCTAAAGGAAGAAGATAATTGATTAAATTAGATCCTTTGGGATCCAGAAATTTCTCAAAAAACTAGATGAAACGCATAGGGGGAAATTTCCTATAAGCCTTATTAGGACTATTTTATATTCAGATCACAAACTTAAAATTCCCTAGATCAGCAACAACAAGTGAAGGAATTATTGAATGAATGGAGAAGGAGAACATTTTGAAGTTAAAAAATAACACCCTTTGTTAACATGTGACTAATATAGAGTAACTTTAGCTAAACCATTGTCTGTACATATTCTGTTAATCCATTTCAATCTCCATGAATTAGACATTATCATTTTTTTTCAAATGAAACCTATTAAAAGACAGGCTCAAATAAGTGGGTGAATGTCCCGTTAAAACATAATAAAGCATATGTTTAGTAGTGATGAAATTTTAATGTCAAGTGGAGACTCCTGTTCAAGAAATTATGGAATCCAAAGAGAATAGTCTTGGTTCTTTCAACACAATGTAATTTATTTTCATTTACAGACTTGCAGAAAGACAATACAAAATGGATGAGGCTATTTAAATAGTAATAGCAGTATCAATAATCATAATGATAATAAATATGATGTGAAATAGTACATCGGTACAGTTCTTCATCTATAGATGTAATTAGAATTCTCTAATGATGCCCATAATTATGATTTAAACAGTGTCTATTCATTCTATATTTTTAGTTTAAATTAAAGCAGCAACACACAATTTAATTTCTAAGTGACTTAAATATTCCTCACAATGAGAGATTAAATTAGAAATACAAAAATTAAAAGCATATGAGATAAACATACTTTGATAATAGAAAATCATAAATATTTATTGTGTGGAAGATAGATAGCTCAGCAGTTAAGCACTCATGCTGTTCTGGAAGTCTCAAGCTTGGTTCCCAGCACTCACACTGAGTACCTTACAGATGTCTATAATTACAGCTCTGGGAGATCAAATGTTCTCTTCTGGACTCTTGAGATTTTCTCTCATGTAGCATACTCTCTTGCACACATCAGCATGTACATAAATGAAAGTAACATTTTAAATAAACACATATTTAACCATTTTGCTTGAAATAGAAGAAGTCAAGCAACAAACTTTGAAATACATTCTTGAAACAATGAGAAACATATTTAAGTCAAAATTACTACATTAATTATATGTTGTAAAAATTGACTTCTTGTGGACTTATTATGTTACTTGAACACATAAACTAAAGGGATCATGAAATATAAATTGACATCAATGTCCCTAAAAATCCTAAAAATAGATCTTCCACGTGATCCAACTCTAACATTCTTGAGCATATAACTAAAGGAATCTGCATTCCACTAATGAATAGTTTTTTTCCATGTTCATTGTTGCTTTGTCTATATTAGCATGAATATAGAAACATTCTGAATGCCTATCAAATGATGTGTGGATAATGGAGGGATGAAATCATTATACTTTAAAATTCACAAAGTTGTTAAAAATGAAGTTATGAAATCTGCAGAAATGTAAAGAGCTGAAGTCTATCATTCTGATTGAGACAACTAAGATCCATCAAGAAAACAGTCATCTATTTTCTCTCATGTGTGAATTTTACCTTTGAAGTCTTCATATGTGTGTTTTATTTGGAATACACTTATCTCTCTGTCGCACTGTTATCTGTGATAATAAATGTGTTGCTAGTCAGGTCATAGACTTTATGAGAGAACCACCTAGCCCTACGACCCTTGAATATTTTCTTACCATACCCACAGATTAATGTATCTTCCAGTTCTTACCATATCAGCTTCTTTTTGCAGTCAGTAAGTGGTAATTAAAATATGAACTTACAACAGGGCAAGTAAGAAAATAAAAAAGACAGTGGAATGCTCAACTGTAACTGAAACATCTACATAATACCTCCAGTCTTCACTGGGTAAAATAGCAAAAAAGAATTCATGAGCCAGAAGCAGTGATCACTACATTAAACAGTGTAGGTCCAGAAGGACAATTGCACACTGGAAGTCATAACAGATGTGACAATATGGACAAGACTCTTACAAGTACATGAAGTCCTAATCTTAGTTAAGGAGGTGTGGTCACTGATAATTATTGTGAAAGGGAGAGTCAGTGTTCATTATGTCTGTCATTATGCTATGTAGATAGCAGCACATGAAAGAGCACCTGGGAAACACAAATCGTTCTTGCTCGGTTTAAAATCAAATAAGGAGATTAGGGTAATAAGAGTAGTGAGAGGGTATAAATCTGGAAGACAGTGATCATACATATGATTAAACTACATTGTATAAAATTCACAGAACACTAATAAACAACGAGAACAATATTTGAAATGGGCTTTTTACTCTTTTCTTCCTTAAACCCTTCCTTAAACTAATAAAAACAATTGTTTCTAAGCCTAAAATATAATCCTCTAAACAAACTTTAAAATATTATATATTTATAAACCAGCCATTTTATATTTAAATATAGTTAAATATCACCATGTAAATAGAAAAGTTCATTTACATATTAATATGTATTTAGAAATATCATTGTGATTTTTAAAATGCATTATGTTAAAGTTGGGTTTTTAAAACAATAAGCACATGTACCAGGTGCAATGAACTTGATTTTTTCCTATTTCATGACTTCTTTAGATGTACGTTTAAGTAGTATAATAAACATGTTAAGTCCACACCAAAGTCAACTTTTACAACATATAATGAATGTAGTAAATTTGACTTTCATAGTTTCCTCATTGTTTTAAGAATGTATTTTAGGAGATCTAAGTGTCATATTATTACATTTCACTATTGGCTATGTCTTAATTAGGTTTCACTGTATAAAGAGACATCATGATCTAGGCAACTCCTATAAAAGCAACAATTTAATGGGTACATTCTTAAAGTTTAATACTTTCTGACCATTATCATCATGGTGAAAACCATGGCAACATACAGGCAAGCATGGTGCTGGAGAAGGAGCTGAGAGTTCTGTATCTTTACTTGAAGGCAACCAGGAGAACTATCTTCTTAGACAGCCAGGAGGAGGGTCTATCCTGCACTGGGTGAAGCTTGAGCATAAGACCTCAAAGCCCAACTTCATAGTGAGAAACTTCCACCAAGGCCACATCTTCAAATACTGTTACATCCCATGTCCAAGCATATTCAAATCCCCACAGCCTATGAATGGTGAACATTACAAAAATATACTTGTAGATCTTTTATTATTTTATTTTTTCTTTAAAATTTATTTTTCATGCAATATGTTTTGATCTTGCTATTACGTGCCCCTAACAACACCTCCTAGGTCCTCTCACCCTATCCAGCCAACTATATTCTGTACTCTCACACCACATATCCAAAAACCAAACAAATAATGAAGCTCAAATAAATAAAAACAAAAACTTCAAAACAAAATTAAAAGTCTAAGTATAATTACCAATAATATAATTTGAAGTTATGTATTTTTAAAGTTATATATTTATTTATTTACTTATTTATTCATTTGCATCCCAAACACTGCCCCCTCCTGGTACCCTCCTGAAAGTTGTTCTACTCTCCCTCTCTCCTTATTTTTCTAAGACCTGCCTATTCAGTTCACTGTCTTTTTAAAGATCAACTGCTTTATTTCTGTGTGTTTAATTTTCTAGTTCTTTCCTCTTGGATAAAATATAGTTGTAAAAAGTTTTCTTATATTTGGTAGCTTTCAGAAATTTATTCAATATATTCACTCTGCCATAGTCATGAGCCAGTGCTTTTAACCACTGAGCCATCTCTCCGGCCCCAAGATTGAGGATTTTGGTCTACTTTACACTGATTTTTTTTCTAAATGATGAAAGACAGGAATGCAGACACTATAAAAGACACTTAGAGATTTCCTCAAACCTGACATGAATTAGATGACTCTGCTATACCCCAGCTGTTTATATATACAAAGAACTCTATGTCCAACTAAAGAGACAGTTACATATCTGTGCTAATTGCTTTTGTTTGCATAAGAGCAAATTAATGGAATTAGCCTATACCTCCATCAACAAAGAAGCGATAATAGAAGTATGTTATGTATGTGCAAGATAATTTTATTTAACCATAAAAGTATAAATATTTTGAAATTAGTAGAAAAACAAATGAATCTAAAACTGCTCTAAATATGGTACCCCAGACTTAAAAAATACACATACTGTATGTTGTCTGTCATTTGAACAATCTCCTAGCATTGAACTTTTACATATGTGTGTTTATGAGTGAATGACTGCAGGTAGAGGCCAAGAAACTGAAAAGAGTGCCCAGGAGATAGAAAAAAGTGCTGCCACAGACATGGAAATAAAAGAAACAAATGAACAAAACTCCTTCAGTTAGCAAATTATAAAAGGAGATAGGAGGTTAATTAAAGGTGAGAATGAGAGCTAAAGTTCAAAGGTTAAACTCATTCTTCATTTATTTTTGAGCCATCTCAGTATCTAGGACATTCCTCTGCTTGTCCATGCCTGTGCACTCTCAGAAAATTAGTCAAATTTCTCTGCAGCTTTGGCTTTTATCTATGAAGTGACAGACTGAACTAATCTGGTGTCCATATTTTATTGTATAAGGAAAAAATAAACTATGTTATTTTTGTTGTTGTTGTTAACCTATAGGAGGCATGAAAGGAACAGGAGAGAATGGATGTATTCACGAAGGAGCATAGTAACAGACTTGAATGGTAAACAGATTTTATTTTTGCTGTATTAGCCTTGAAAACTACTGGAGCATACGATCTATTGTCTATATAATGAAGACTTATTTAAAGACTAAAGTTTAAAAAATATTTTATGTAAGAAATAGTTTCTCCTGCCTCTCAGAAATATACAAGAAGGAAAGCTGTACTTACATGAAAAGCAGAGCAAATTGAATCCGTTAAAATAACTCTAGGGCACCTCTAGGGCATCCAGCATTGAACCCAACATTGTTCCTTGTCAAAATGGGTGCAAAGGAGAGAAGCTATGAAAATTGTAAAACGGCATTCACTTACATTAATCAAAGATGGCAGCTGGTGCTATTACTGAAACTCTGCTGCTATCTGATACAGGGCTATATGACCTTGAGAGACAAAGTACAGAAGTTTTTGTAAAGAAGGAGAAAAGGCGGGGGGATAAGGACTATACTCTGTAAAAGGTAAGAATGAAACTTTCAAATTAGAATATTATTAATATGTCTAAGCTGTATCCTTGAGAGGAGTACATTTTAAAAATGAATTTAAACATTATTTCTGTATGTTGTGACCAAATAGACATTAGAACAAGTGAGATTTATTTTAAAAACTATTATTTTCTCACCTTATGATGGTAATTGCTTCATCAAAAATTACTTGTTTTTTTCTGATTATATAAGGAAATATAAATATTATCAAATGTCTTAGGGTGTTGGTGGAAAATTATATCCACATAAAGCATACTTACTAATGTGCCAGGATGTTTTATTTAACCTTACTTCTGTGTAGAGTGGAATGAGATGGAAACTCAGTCATGAAAATCGAATTGTTAGTTTCCTCTATATTCTGTCAAAAGACTTAGACTTAACCAAACATGTCTACCTGTTTAAAAAAGCTATCTAGTAATTTGTTAAATTATTTAGAGAGAGAGATTGCACATCTACATTTTTATAAATATTATATATTTTATATGTAAATAAATACACATATGTATATATATGCACATATATGTACACATACATACACACACATACATATATATGCATGCATACATACATTAGGGAATTGACAGGTAGAAGTGGTCTGAGATTTTTAAAGACATGCCTACAATACATGTAGTAGAAGATCACAAGCTGAATAAATTAAGAATCTCCAGTGCTGTACCCCCTTTGGTTATCATCATGAGCTACACATAAATTATAAGAACAGGTTCGCCACTTTAGTTGATTTCTCTGACTTGATTTTGAGAAAGTTATCAGGCCTGCTTTCTGAATTTTTAAGGGTTTTTTCCCATTTCTGCTCTTCCGTGCTTCCCAAAATCATTCAGCTGTATGTGTTCTCTACCCTGCTTCTGATCCAGGTGTTTTTCCCAGGGAATTTAAAACCTGAATTAATCTTTGTTTCTTTAATTAATGGTTATGAATGGTTATTTATTTACTTTTCAATAAGCTTTTATTCTATTTTCTTTTTGGTGACAGTGGGTCAATCTACATACGACATCTAAAATGATTGTGTTCTCAAAGTTCTAGTATATAAGAGAAGGCTTCAAATATATATATATATATATATATATATATATATATATATATATATATA
>JANHMN010000001.1:232115741-232175754 GCA_030674055.1 Rhabdomys pumilio | reverse complement strand
TATATATATATATATATATATATATATATATATATATATATATATATGTGTGTGTGTGTGTGTGTGTGTGTGTGTGTATCTTTATATATTATGTATATATACACAATACCTGTATACATAAAATATATATATACATGCATACACACGTATATGCAAACATATACATATCTATGCATATACATACATATTTAGGCTTGAAATCAATATTTGGTCACAATATTATACACTTGTATATATTTATATACTTACACATAAATATTTTATGTCTACATATATAGTTAAAACTTTAAGAGATATGGTTTATAAGGGATGTAGGTACTGACTTTCCTTTTTTTTTTGGTACTGGCTTTCTATAAAAAGCATCGTATTTAGTATTTTGATACACAGACATATCACATACACACACACATTCAAGAAAGATAATCACATGCTTGACTACCACTTACTATGATTAATATATATATATGATAAATATATAGACATATATATATATATATATATATATATATATATATATATATTTCTGACAAAAGAGATGGGAAGTATGAGTCAAAGAAAAAATACTTTGCAGTATTTGTGAGAAGACACTGTATGATTTTACCTGTTTTTTTGTTTGCTTTTTGAAACAGAGTTTCTCTGTATAGCTCTGGCTGTCCTGGAACTCATTTTGTAGACTAGGCTGGCCTTGAACTCAGAAATCCACCTGCCTCTGCCTCGCAAGTTCTGGGATTAAAGGCATGTGCTACCATTGCCTGGCTTATTTTACCTATTTTTAACATAGTTGTAATGTCTGTTTCTAGTTCATCTTTTTAGTGTGTGTGTTTATGCCTTAAAGAAATTAAATCTTGCTTCTGCACCACAACTTCAAAATAATAACATATTCATATGTTAAGATGGCATGTCTTTACTGGTGACATGAATCTAGAAAATAATAATCAATTTCATTCACCTGTATTTAAAACATTGAGTGATATGTATTTTAAATCTTTCCATTATAAGTAAGAGATTTGACTTTAATATAAATACCTATTTCCAAATTTTATAGCTTAAAAATAATTTACAAGAATAAATATGGTGGAAATTTTATGCTGCCTCTGACACTTAAGACAGTAACAAAGGTTATGTTTTGAAATGTGCCAAAAATTTCTACAATGTACACTGTGTGTGTGTGTGTGTGTGTGTGTGTGTGTGTGTTTACATTGAGTTGGAAGAAATCAACTGATGTTACCATGTTTACTTGAGTATCTACAGCTGACAGTGTACCCTTCAGGCATTTTGGAAAGTCTGAACTAACAGTGCAGACAGCTGACAGAAAAAGAATGATGAATTAACACCCAGAAGCAAGGATAATAGCAAAGAGAGAAAGGGGGCTCAGAAACTTTAGAAAGTTGACTTGTAAATACAAGGAGTCAAGTAATTTTCATGGAGCACATACTATAAAAATGCACTATATCTTATCTATTTATCAGTGTATGAGTATGGTTCCCAACAATAAGAGACACCCATTAATTAGATCATACTAATGAAAAATTTTATTGATCAAACTGTTACAAATCATGATGATACTGGTGTAGTTTGGGAAGCATTGACTGAACACTCTCTATTTTGCATTTTTGTATTTTTCAAATGAACCAAAACCATGAATATAAGTTAGCCTAAAATACATTCAAGTTCTCCTTTCTTAACACAACAGTTTCACAGTATACAGGTTTCTTGATGTGAAAATGATCAATTTTTTTTAAGAATTACTGAAGCTTAGTGTTTAGATGTACTGGGTGTAGTCTTCAGGGTCTGGTCTGCAGAAAGTTCACTTTGGCACTTCTTGACTTCTTGTCCCTTTAATTTAAAAGAAAAGAAAAGACATCTGTTGCTCCAATGCCCAACAGGAATTTTTTTGAAAGTTTACTGTAGAAGTAATGCTTTTCTGATATTATGATGAAGTCATCCTAGGAAATATCCATAAAGACAATCTGTGTTGAAGCCAATCTGATGTGATCATAATACTTATGTTCAAACTAGTTTGAATTCTGTGTTTATATGTGCTTATTCACTTCATTAATGTTTGTCTTTCTGTATGTACTTTTATGTGTGAGTACATGTGTAATGTAAGCAAAATATTGTGTGCTGATTTATGATTTATTACATGTGTTCAAAAAGGCCAAAGAAAGACTAAGAATGCCCTGCTCTATCATTGTGTAGAACTTAGAGTTAAACTTTCTAGCCTCAATGCCAAACTGGTTCTACTGTCCCTGCTTCCCTTGGAGATTCCATTACAGGCATTCACACTGTGATATCTAGTCATTGACTTGTGCACAGAGGATTAGACCTAGGTCCCCATGTTTAACCGGAAGCACTCCTATTCCTACAACCATTTCCTAGGTATTTGCCTATATATTTTAATTCATACTTCACATCTAATTTGTTCTTATTCTGACATTTAATTAATCAATCTTAATTGTTAGTAGTGTGTTTTGTTTTAGTATTTTTCCATTATTTTTACCTTCAAGAACTGAGTGCCTTTTTTCTTATCCTCTGGTAGAAAGAACTTGATTCTCATTATTTTCACTAGGATGTAAAATTACTCAGTTCTCAGCTTCCATCAGATGAAAATGAATGTGCTTCATAAAAATGTGGTTGAATTGATGCAGTGAAAAGAGTTTCTAGTTTAGTCAAAACATTTTAAATAGGTTAGACCTTTAGAAGTACAAGTAGTCACTTGGAGGGATACAGTAACAGATTTAGGAGAAAATATACTATGTGGTATTACAGACTCTGGTATTCATTGCTTCCTAGTTGTGCCTTCCTCTTTCTGTAGAACTAGGTTCACTGCTCAACTAAAGCACATATGATAAAACCAGTAGAAAATTAATAGCTATAAAATGTATAATGGTTATGGCTGCTCTGCTGTGTTAAATTAGTGCTAATAGCTTACACAACTATTGCCTTCTTATAGAGAGAGGTAAATTAGCATTACTAAGAGTTAACATTGCTAAATGACATCATAAAGCTGTTTTTCACTAGCAAAATGCACATTTGCTGCAGAAATACTGTATGAAGACATTGTTAGAGTCAGAGCTGACTTAAGGAGCTCATCATGAGACATAGACCACTTCCTCCAACAACTGCATGAATGTGACAATGAACAAAGAGAAAGTACTACATTTTTCTCATTGTGAGACAGATATGGTTTCAGAAAATTACAGCACGTAAATAAGAAAGAAAAATATTAAAGAAAACCTATATGTGAATGTTTCTGTAGTCTAACCTCATTCTCATTAAAATATACTTAATGAAGTGTTAAATCGAAAATAAAAAATGGCACATCCTTCATCAGATTTAAAAGAAAGTAAAGAGAGAGTGTTTAAGAACATTTATTCCATTTACCATTTGTGTGTGTGTGTCTATAAACGTGTATATGTATGTATATGTTTATCTATGTGTGTGTATTTATGTGTGTGTACCTGTATGTATGTATGTATGTATGTATGTATGTATGTATGTATGTGTGTATATAATTTCCAGATTCCATATGCAATATTGTGCTTCTCACAATAACCTTGTGGTGCTTAGAGGCAGATTCACATATTGTGAATCCATTCTCTCTCTCCACTTTGTGGTTCCCAGATATTGAGCCCACATTCTTAGGCTTGCATGACAAATGATAAATGCTTTTACCTACAAATTCTCATGGCCAGGCCAAGGAAGCATAATTTTTTTAAGTGTTGAATGTCAATTAACATTATAATCCTAAGGGCACATCTACATCTTCATGTTAAAGATTAATGGCTGGGGAAGAATGTTCCTTTTATTTCTTAAGGTAACACAGCCAAAAGAAAGTAAATATTTCTCATTTCAGAAACTTACTATGTAATAAAACTTTTAAAACTAGAACTCATTAAATTCTTCTATATGAAAAAAATAGAAAATAATTGAAATCAACTAGAACACATAACGATTTCAGAAAATTAACTAGCTAAGAAAAGTATATTAAATTTACACAATTTATATTTATTATCAAATTATAAATGCATAGGAAATAGAGGTGACATGTGAAGCACTATTAAAACATCAATAAAATATTTCTCTTACCCCTTTTATTAAATATAATTCTTTTCTCATGCAATATAATTTGAATGCTGTTTCTCCTCCCTTTAATATGTCCAGGTCTCCCCCATATCCTCTCATTTCGGACCTATGTCCTTTCTGCGTCTCATTAGAAATAAAGAGGTTCTCTGAGGTAACAACTAAGCATGACAAAATAAAATGTAATAATATAAAACAAAAATCATCATCGCAAAATTGGACAAGATAAATGGACAGAATAAACCAAAAGAAAACTAATGAAGACCTATGCAAAAACACAAGAATCATAGATCCACTCATTAGTAATTCAGTAATACTATGAGAGTATTCAACTGAAAATTATAGTATACAACAGAGAGGTTTATGAAAATCTACATAGGTACGTTACTTACTTCTTCAGATTATATGAATTAATATGAGTTTCACTCAGTTGTTTCAGAGAAACTTGTTTTCCTCATGTTTTCTATCTCAGTCTACTCCATTCCTTTTGACTCTTCTTTCACAAAGTATCCAGAGGTCCGAGGGGAGGAATTTGATACATACATCTCAAATAAATACATTTTTTTTTACATCTGAGATGACAGAACTTATTAGGGATTAATTATATAATATCTATCATGTTAATATATTTAAGCTAACTAGATAACGATATTATTTGTGCTTTTTAATTATTTTGAATTTTTCACATTAATATTTAAGAAAATCTTTCAGTTATAAAATTTAATTACATAAATTAAGGATAAGTTTTAAAAATCCAAAAACTTCCTACTGTGTTCTCACAGAGGATTTAGCCAAAACTTTCTATATGACCTTGGACCTTGGATTACTTATTATATATATATATATATATATATATATATATATATATATATGTGTGTGTGTGTGTGTGTGTCTGTATATATATATGTATATATATACATATATATGTATATATATATATGTATGTATATATGTATATATTTATGTGTGTGTATGTGTGTGGTGTGTGTATGTATAGACACATGTGATATAAATTTTATGATATACTATGATATATATGATATTAATTTTGTTAATAATATAAACATAGTATATATTATGCATAATTGTATTTACTTGTAGGTAAATTCCCAAGAACATAACAAAATTAATTTACCACATTAAAATGTAAACAATTTCAAAGCATTTTTTATTTCCCATTTTTATGGTTCTAATTCTTTCACTGAAAAATCACATATCACTCTCTTACATACATTTTCATGGGACTCCACACATTTCAGAAAGAATTTTGAAATCACTTTGTATTACTTCATTGACATATGAAACATTTTACAATTCTGTATAGGAATATAAGAATGCATTGAGGAGATTTCTTGTTCCAAGTCAATTGCTTTTCCTCTACCATTATCATATTTTTTCAGATAAGGTTTCTTTGTCTATAAAAAAACAAACTTATTTTGTGACAAAAAAATAATGAATATGGAGTTAGGCAAGCATAATTGTCCCAAGTCTCATATTTGGAGGATAGATATTATGTGTGAAACTTATTAACAATATTACTATTTTTAAGGATAAGCTTTTTATATTATGTTTAAGTTATTGTTGCTGTGACAGATCATCTGACAATATTTACCTCATAAAGAAAAGTCTTTTTTGTGGACATTTTTTAAAAAATCCAATTTCTCAAGGTGTCACCCCTACATCTGAAGGATGCTGAGCCATCAGGTCTTCACACATACTACAGTTATCAAGCAGGAAGCAGAAAAAGCAGGCCAGAAATGGGGATAATATAATCTTAAAGTCCTGAACCAAGTGCTCTGCTGCTTCCAACAAGACCTCACTTCCTCAAAGTTCTACAGCTTCAAAATAAGTGAACTAGAAGGTACGCTTCAGGGCATGGGCCTTCTGTGGTCAGATACATTTCAAAGTATCACAGGCAGAAAGGATATAACACTTTGTCACCTACAAAATTATAATCATTTTTCTTTTGAAAATATTATCATGTATAGCAAATAAATATACCTTAAGAATATCTTCTCTAAATAACTTCTTAAATCAAAAGTGTTCAAATTGTACTGTTTTTATAACATATCTGGTAAAGTTCTGAAAGGTCCAACTCAATCATGAATCAGCTGACTTTGGTAAGGTGATGGAAACAATTATATAAATAAATTGTTAGAATTTTTGTTGTTTCTTTTGTTTTTCATTAACTTGTTTGTTTTACATCTGTATGGCAATTCTCCTTCTGCCTGTACCCCACTCACATAGCACCGCCCCCATCTTTTCTCCCATTCTACTTTGAAAAGGGGAAGGCTTCTCTGTGTAACAACTCACCTTGGTACAGCAAATCATTGAGGAACTGTGCAAAACCTCCTTCACTGAGGCCAGACAAGGCAGTCCACTTAGAGGAACAGGATCTACAGGCAGCCAACGGAGTCTGGGATAGCCCCAATTCTAACTATTGTGGGATCTGCATATCTAAACTGTACATATGCTACATATATGTGGTTACAGGGAAGAGTAGGGTCCTATGTTCACTCCATGTATACTTTTTGGCTGGTGGGTTAGTCTCTGAGAGCCCTCAAGCGTTCAGGACACTTGACTTTGTTGGTCTTCCAATGAAGGCCCAACGTGAGGAACATGGGCAAGCACCAATTCCTGACACTGTTAATCATAGTTTGACATGTTACCATAACTGTCCTGTGAGATACTTCACCCAATAGCTGTTTGAAACAGATGCAGTGATCCACAGCCAAACTTTAGATGGAGCTTGGGGAAATTTATGGAATATTTTAGGAAAGACTGAGGGACCAAGTGGGGATAAATAAATTACTATTGTATGTTAGAAATAAACTACAGTATTTCTTCTTTATCCCAATCTCTGACAAGATTCTTCATAACGTTTTTATTCATGTCAAAATTATCTTAAAATGAAACCTTAAGTTTTGAGATGATATAAAATTTTCTATTAATGGAGTAAAATAATAGTTGAAAGATATTAAATATTTATATATTTTTAAAAGCCTGCCACCCAGCATTATATGCCTTACTTAAATTTAAAAAAATAATCAACTACTGAGTTCACAGGTAATAAACAATATAAGAAGTGTTACTTTAGAGATTTTACAACTGTATCACCTATAAAAAGATACAACTGCAAAACCATTTTACTATGCTTTTAAATGAACATTTATTTGGTATTTAATTTCTAATTACTTTGAGTTTATCTTTCACATACTTGATCACACATCATGACTACACACTTTAAATTATATAAAGGTTTACTAACAAGGAGGTAATATTCATAAATATTCATAATAATACATAAATACTCTAAAATATATGAGGCATATAAATATATATTTTATAAACATGAAAACATTTAACTAAGGTAAAGATTAACACTTTTCAAAGTGACAAAGTTCACAACAAATACAAAAAATTAAAATTTCATTTTCATTCATTAATACATTCTATAGAACACCTGAAGATCTAATTTGTTGTGTTTATAACAGGAAAAAAATCTCATTGCAAACTTTGAATTTTTTAAAAGATATAACATAAAACAAGGATCTCAGTTTTGAGACTAATTTTGTATTCCACATTTTGAACTCCTTAAATATCAATATTTAGTAAATTGTAAATTGAAACTGAAGAAACCTAAATTATTAGTTTAGTAATGTTAATTATCCCCTGGATTTTGTTTTTGCTTGCTTGACTTCCTTCAGGATTTCTGAACCTAAATAAACATATCACATCCATATAATGCCCCTTTTCAAGGTACTTTACTTCAATAACAGACAGGAACCTGGAATGGAAAGTTTTATTAACAAAGAGGCAGTACTGACTCTTGACTGATGTGAATATAGAGGTTTATATGAACTTGACTGTTTCAGATGGAAATAGTGAAGAATTGCTATGGTAGACCCTTGAACTTTGAAAGAGGAGCAAAATGGAGTTGTTTAAGAGGGCTCTTGGAAGATTAAGAATTATTTGAAATTACGGCCAATTGAGGGCTGGCTTGTGGAAGTTTAGAGAGACATGAAGTCTATGTGGAACACGAACAGAAGCAAATTCATAGGATATTTGGCTCAGCATTTGTGTTTGCTGATTTGATTGTGGTTGAAGAAGCAGAAATGATTATCAAAAATTAGCACCACTCGAGTGAAGTTTCCTGTACTTTATTGAGGCAGTAGAAATGTGTTTCCTCAGGGTCAGCATCTCGAAGCTGATATAGCAATAGTGAAGTGGTCTGGCTGTCTTTCAAACTGGAAGCAGAACTTGGCAAAGATAGTATTGCCAAAAAGGTACTGGTGTGCAAGGGATGAAAAAATGCAAGTCTGAGAGGGGACTATGGAGAAGAACTGAGGCTTTCTGCACTGTGTGGCATGCTTCAAGCCCTGTATAGAGACCATTAGTGAAAGGTGAAGCTTTAGGATAGATTCAACACAACCCAGGATATTAGAGACCATCGGGCTACCAACCAGAGAACTGAAGGAATAGAGTTCCTAAGCCTAAGAGAAGCTTGTATTTATATTTAAGCTGACGGTTTATATTTAAGGTAACAAACGGGAGGGTTGTGGCAACCCAAGGCCTTTGGTGCCAAAATTATATTATGAGCTCCAGATGCTGTTCAATGCGGAAGACAATTGTTTATTTATTATTGGCCTTGATGCATTTGAGATTTATTCTGATAAGATTATTCTATTTTATGTCCTGATACTTCAATCTAAAAATAAGAATGTTACTCTGTGCAATTATATAGAGGGGTTATTTAAATACTTTTTTATTTAACAAACACCCATATTTAAGAAAATTTGGACTTTGAAAATAGAACTTTTTTATATGGTTGTAAAAGGGATTTTGGTGTCAAGGATTGGAAGATTATATTTTAAATGAGGTATCTGTTTGTCAAGTTATCAAGAGATGGAGTGAGATGGTAACGTTTAATTGTCAAAGCGAAATAACCTAGAATCACCTAAGAAGTGCTGGTTCAACTGGAGGTCAGCATGTGGAAGAATGCAGATCGATCCATTCTTATCTCCTTGTACAAAGCTCAAGTCCAAGTGGATCAAGGTCCTCTACATAAAACCAGATATCCTAAAACTTATAGAAGAGAGGGTGGAGAAGAGCTTTGAATACTTGGGCACAGGGGAACAGTTTCTAAACAGAACATCAATGGCTTATGCTCTAAGATCAAGAATTGACAAATGGGACCTCATAAAATTCCAAAGCTTCTATAAAGTAAAAAACACTGTCAATAGGACAAAACAGCAACCAACAGATCAGATATAGGTCTTTACCAATCCTACATCTGATAGAGGACTAATATCCAATACATACAAAGAATTCAAGAAAATCGACTCCAGACAATAAAATAACCCTATTAAAAATGTAGTACAGAGCTAAACAAAGAATTCTCAACTGAGGAAACTCAAAAGGCCAAGAAGAACCTAAAGGAATGTTCAATCTCCCTAGTCATAAGAGAAGTGAAAATTAAAACAACCCTGAGATTCTATGTCACATCAGTCAGAATGGCTAAGATAAAAACTGATAGCAGATGCTGGTGAGGATGTGGAGAAGGAGAAACACTCCTCCATTGTTGTTGGGATTGCAAGCAGATACAACCACTTTGGAAATCAGTCTGACAGTTCCTCAGAAAACTGGACATAGCATTACCTGAGGACCCAGCTATATCCATCCTGTGCATATAGCCAGAAGATGCTTCAACTTGAAACAGTCACTTCTCTAGCAAGTCTCTCTACCACTACTGTGACTTCCCCATTAGATGGAATATAATCTGCAATTTTGAGCTCAAATAGATAAGTTCTTTTTTTCTCTAAGATATTTTCTTTTCTTGGCAATGTATTTTTTCATGAAATCAGAAGTGAAACTAAGAGGAAATTTATAAGGATTAGAAGTTATATGGAACCTAGTTACAAATAGAATCTCAGTTATACCAGAAAACACAGAAATTTGCACTTAAGTTACTGAGTATCAAATTCCTCACACAGTATAATTCTATGATATAAACATAATTTACATGTTGTATAAATATGTGAGAATTATGCAAGTCCCTCAGCAGTGTGCAGTAATCACTAAAATGAGACAGAACCAGCTAAAGAGTTGTTGTACAAGCAGCCTTATATTAGACGACACGTTGTCCTTGGTACAACATTGCGGGAAATCTAACTAGAAACAAATCAAAAGTAAAAACAGAAAAATTTTATCAGGTAATTATATTATAGTAAGGATCATTAGATTTTCTGTTTTCTGGAATTCATATTTTCAAGAATCACTAGAAATTACACTGTTTTCTGACATATAGTGTTCTTCAGTCTGGTTAATGGCTTAGACATAGAAGACTCAATTACTTCAGTATTAAAAGACTAAAAAATGTTTTTAAAATTAATGGAGAGTAAGCTCAAGAATCTTGAATATATTGCCTAATGAGTCTTTGATACACCAAATATAATGTGGAAAGGATTTTATAGTACATTCATTCAGCTGAGAGGAATAATAGAGGACCACCCATGAGTCTTGAAAGAGTTCAGTTCTAAATGAAGAGAAACACATAACGAGTGAAGTTTGAGTTATCGAATAAGTTCTTATAATAACTAAATGCTGATCTCAATGTCATTTATTCCACAGAGTTCTCCACAAGCATCCACACATCTGGCTTAATTTCAGTCTACAAAAAATTGATTTATTAATATCAAGCAGTAAGATTATATGTGCAAATGATCAATTTAGAAAATGATATTTAAGATTGGTAATAGATTAAAATGTAGTTTTATTAAGTCATCATTTCAAAATTGATACTTGTGTGCTTATTTTACTGAAATTCCAACCCAGGTTGGTGCAACTTTTAAGACCATGTTATTTCTCAATAATTTTTGCGTTATTGAGGAATAGTCCTTGATTTCGGTTTCATGTCTGAGGCAAGGTGTAGAGCATTAAGCTATCACTGGCAATAATTTTTTTTCCTGTTGTATTGGATATTTTCTTTTACATTGGATATTTTACATTTTAAATGTTATCTCCTTTCTCAGTTCCCCCCTCCAAAACCTCCTATCCCATCACTCCTCCTCTGCTTCTATGAGGGTGTTTCCCCAACCAACCACCCACCCACTCCCACCTTCCTGCCCTGGAATTCCCCTACAGTAGAACTGCTTTTGACTAAAGGTGAGAAGTTGAACTGATTCCTGGTAGAGTCACAGGTAGAATCAGCTAAAAAGCTGTCCTCTGCAGCTTTCAGAACTGGTAGTGAAAGGAAATCTCTCGGGATTTAATATAATATCCAAGACAGCAAGTTCCTGTCAGATTTATTTGGGGTTATTTTTGGCACTTCATTGTATATTGTGGCACTCATTGCTTAAATGCATGTTGCTTTTTAATTTTTTTATTGAAAGACAAGTGTTTTCTTATCCTTTATTCTAGACTAGCTTCACTTTGCCTGCGTCGTCTCACATCCTGCATCTTTTCTCATACACACACTCCATCCACTGCATACCCCTAGTGTCATATGTTTTATCTTGCTTGTCGTCATCAACAGTAGTGTTAGAAAACAAGTTTTTCTTGAATATTCATTTTATGACTATGCTTGTTTTCCACAAAGATGGTTAATATAATAAATAAGGCAATGGCTTCAGATTAAATTTTTAAGGTGATTAAAATTTAAAAAAGATGAATAAAACCTAAACAGGATCTAAAATATTTGTGCTGAGTAAATTGCTTCTCTATCCGAAATCCATTCTGAGTTTCAATCATATAAAGTCATTGAAGAATACCTTTCATTTCTGTAGTTGTCAAGCCATGGTTGAAAAGCGAGCATGAAGTAACTCAGCATGTGTTTCATTCTTCATTATTTACAGGTAAGCATCTCAATTTTTATTATGGAAAAAAGGGGGAGGAAAGGGGAGCCACAATTTACTATAGAATTCATTAATTCTAATACTGAGGCATGAGGGGGGAAAAGAATGAGATATATCAAAATGTCATTATTTCCTAAGCCAAAATAGTCACTCTTACAAATATTTAAATACTTTGCAGCACAACATAAAGAACGTGAACTGCAAACATTAGACAATATAACAATAAAACAAACATAAGAAAATTAATACCAACAAAGCACCATATACCAGCTGATATGAGGGCCTCAACACATATATAGCAGAGGACTGCCAGGTCTGGGTTCAGTCAGAGAAGATGCACCTAACCCTCAAGTGTCTGGAGGCCCCAGGGAGTGGGGAGGTCTGTTGGGATGAGAGGTAGGGTAGTGTAAACATCCTACTGGAGATGGCACTGGGGAGGAGGTATAGAATGTGGAACAGTCAGAGGGTAGACCAGGAAGGGGATAAAATCAGGAGTGGAAAAAAAAAAAGACAAAATAAAATTTAAAAAAAAAGAAAAGAAAAATAATTACACCATTGAAGAAAACAGAGGTAAAGGACAAAAGTTTGTCAAGAGTTCAATTATTTTTATTATTATTTTTTAATTTTATTGGTTATTTTATGTATTTACATTTCAATGTTATCCCTCTTCCCAGTTATCCTTATACAAACCTTCTAACTCTTCCTCCTCTCCCTGCCTCTATGAGTTAAGAATTCTTAAAGGATGGGTCCAGTTAAAATATTTAATGATTAAAGCAGTTGTTCTCAACCTGTGGTTCTCAACTCCTTTGTAGTCAAATGACCCTTTCAAAGGTGTCATCTAACAGCATCAGAAAACACAGATATGTACAATATAATTCAAACAGTAGCAAAATTATAGTTAGGAAGTAACAACAAAAATGATTTTATAGTTAGTGGTGACCATAGCATGAGGAACTATACTAAACAGCTTCTGCATTCGAAATGTTGAGAATCACTGGAAAGATAGAAAGTAAAAAAAAAAAAAAAAAAGTGAAAAACCTTACCTGTAGTACAAGAAAAAGTACTAAACAGTGTTCTTTGTGTGTTTGTTTTTTAATGGGCACTATCTTTACCAAGAGATGAAGTTCCATCCTCAAAAATAAATCTTGGTAGTACTGTGATGCTCTGATTCAGAGACAAGAGTGCACAACTTTTGTGTCACATTTCCCAAATTGAGCATGAAAGAAAGTGAGACAGGTGTTATACAGTACTGTTACACGGGTCAGGAGTTCTACATGGTTTTCACAGAATAAATATAAGGAAAGGTCAGGAAAACACTGTTTTCAGAAGGTTTAGAACAAAATAAATTTTCTTGATTTTACTATAACTAGAGCAGGTATTCTTAAATTATTTTCCAGTGGCAAAGCTTTTTTACCTGATGTTTTTTATAATATTTTGCAGCAAAAATATAATTACATAATTTTCTCCTTGTCTTTCTCACCTGCTTTCACTCAAATTTTTGGCCTCCTTAAAAAATATTATGTGACCCGCCTTAACTTGATACATTTTTAGTGCAACTATAAATGTATAGAAATAGATAACAGGTATACAAATCTATCAATTACTGGTAAATGGTATTTATTTAAACATATTTAATGATTTTAAATCTATTATGGAAAAACAAATTTGTGCATTGATGTGATACACAAGTGTTTTTATATACATTAAAATTATAAATTAAAATTAAAATTTGAATTCAGCCTGCTTTCCTAGAGGACTGTCAATACCAGGGATATCATATATTCCCACTCTCCAATCCCTTGCCCACCATCTCTTCCAAATGCACACCTTAGAGCTGTAAACTGCATTGCATACTCTGTGATCCATAATTCTGCCTCCTTTCCTGAAGACCTGCTAGCATCATGGACACCGTATAAACCATTCCCTTTCCCAAGCACCTCCTCACCAATTCCCCTGAAAGCACACACAATGGCAGCAAGAGCACCCCATACTTTTTGCTTTATTTTCTGCCCTACAACCCATCCTGCTTTCCCGGAGGTCATGAAGGTGTCAGGCAGAGAAAACATTCTGGTAATATGAACTCCACAGGAAAATTTAGCACACAAAATCTCAGATACTATAAAGGCCACAAAAACGCTATCAGAAATACCATACTGGATCAGAAGTCTTGTGTGTCACCAGAATCCCAGACTACTCACTTAAAAAGACCCAGAGGGAACCAACCACAGGTGAAATAAAACACCCAAAATGTACATATCCAACAAAGTTTAACTCAGAAGTCATCATTTGAATATGTAGTAACCGAGATAGTCATAAGCAAGCATAAGAACATAATCCCCAATAGCCAGGGCATTATGGCCACCAGATGCCAGGGGTCCTAATTCAAGATTTTAGATTCTTGTGGAGAAGTCATTTGTAATTATCATAGTTCTGCTTTTCTATGTTACTTAACATTTATTTCTTCATGCTTTAAATATATATGTAATATATTATAATATTTATATTTATTTAGTTAACAGTATTTTATGTATCATATTATTAATAGTAATGATAATATATTAAAGGTATAAGTATTTTATATTATATGTCTTTGATATAAATTTCCAGCACCTTACAAAATCTACTCTAAAACTGAACATATACTCTGTCTCAAAGAAAGTCTCAAAAGTCACAAGAAAAATGAAATAATCCCATGTATCTTATCAGAGCAACATGGATTAAATGGACTTCAACAAAACCAGAAACAACAGAAAAGTTACAAACTCTTGGTAGCTCTCTACTCAATAATCACTGGTTCAAAGAAGAAATAGAGAAATTAAAGACTTTCTAGAATTCAATGAAAAAGAAGGAACAACTTAGACAAAATTATGGGACATAATGAAACTAATGCTGAGGAAAGTTACCAAGTACATTCATAAAGAATTATGAGATTTCTTACTAGCAACTTAAAGCACACGTAAAAGCTATAGAAAAAAAGTAAGCAAAAGACACCTAATAATATTTGACTGCAAGAAATAAACTTAGAGTCAACATCAATAAATTAGAGACAAAGAGAACAATAAAAAGAAACAATTAAACCAATATTTGGTACTTTGAATAAATAAAATAGACAAAATTTTATCTAAACTTAAAGGCAGAGAGAACATCCAAATTAAAATGGTAAGAACTAAAAATAGAGATATAAAAATAGACACTAAATAAATCAAAAGAATCATTAGGTCATACTTTAAAAACCTGTATGCAACAAAACCAAAATGTAAATGAAATGGGCAATTTCAGTGATAGATACCATTTACAAAAGTTAAATGTGATGAGGTAGACAATTTAATTTAAACCCCAAAAGAAAAAAAGATGTAGTCTTTAAAAGTCTCCCAACAAAAAAGCCTATAATATTAGCTGAGACTTCTACCAGACAGTCAACAAAGAAATAATACTAAATACTCATCAGACTATTCTACAAAATACCAACAGAAAGAATATTGCCTAATTTTTTCTATGAGACCACAGTTACCCTGATACCTACAACACAAAAATTTCAACAACAAAAAAAGTTTCAGACTTATGTCACTTATGAACATAAATCCAAAAATACTAATTAAAGTTAATGCAAACACAATCAAAGAACACATCAAAAAAACATCCACTATTTTCAAATTGGCTTCATCCAAGTGAAGTAGGGATGATTCAAAACACAAAAATTCATCAATATATTCTGCAATATACACAAACTGAAAGAAAAAAGAACATACAGGATGATCTAATTACATGTTGAATAAGCCATTGATGAAGTCCAACACTCCTTAATAATAAAAGTCTTAGAGTGATCACAGATACAAAGTGCATTCCTAAACACAGTAAAGGCAATATAAAGCAAACCAACAGTGAACATCAAATTAAACAGAAAAAAAAACTTAAAGAAATTCTACTAAAATCAAAAATAAGACCAAGGTGTCCATATTCCTATTTCCATCCAATATATTACTTGAAGTTTTAGTTCCAGCAATAAAACAACTAAAGGAGACTAAGAGAATAAAAATTGGAAAGGAAGATGTCAAAGTATTGCCATTAGCAAATTTTATGAAAGAATACCTAAGTTAACTCTAAAATGCTACCATGGAACCTCTACAGATTATATAAACCCTCAACAATGTAGCTGTATACAAAATTAACTCAAGAAAATTAATAACCCTTCTGTGTATAAATGATAAATTAACTGAAACAAAAACTAGGGAAGCGACATCTTTTGCAGTAGTCACAAATAATATAAAATTATTTTGGCTTAACTCTAACCAAGCAAGTGAAACACCTGTATGATAATAAATTTAAGACTTTAAAAAAAATCAAAGTTACCAGATGATGAAAAGTTCTCCCATGCTCATGGATCAGTAGGATTAACGACCATCTTACCCAAAGCAATACAATTCTGATCAAACTTTCAAGACAATTATTTACAGACCTGGATAAAATTATAATACTCAACTTCATATGAAAGATCAAAAAACCCAAGAGAGCTAAAACAATCTGGTACAATAAAAGAACTTCTGGAGGTATTACAATCCTGTGCAACAGAAAATCTTCAACTTCAAAATTATCAACATCCCTGATTTTAAGTACAAGTGAAATGGAGGAAGACAGTACTGGGAAGAAGAGTGGAATCCAGGGAACAGAGCATCTCTCTGATGAGCTACAAACCTAGGACAAGGGAACTTCCAGGAATCTATGAAGGCGACCTTAGCTAAGACAACTAGAAATAGAGGATATGAAACCTAAACCAACCACCTCATGTAAACAGAGAAGACTTTAAAATGGGAGGATTTAAACACCAACTTAGCCACAAAGCAATGCATCCACAATTTTTCCTGCCTAAGATATGGGTAGGGGTAAAAATAGAGCAAAAATAGAATAAATAGACAACTAATGACTGGCCCAGTTTGAAATTCATGCCATGAGAGAGAGCACACCACTGACACTATTAATGCTATTCCGGTATACTTGCAGACAGGTGCCTATAGTAACTGTCATCCTAGAGGCTGATTATATTATGTTGCATTGTCTCATAGAATAATATTTAGTGTCCTTGAGAAATTAAAAAAATTCCTTCTGCAAAGTAAAATTTTATTTTAATTATTTGTTAAAACACTTAATTCAGAAAAACACACACCACAGGCTAGCAAATAGAAAACTTATAGCCAACAAGATTTTTTTTTGAATTGTTAATTTCACTAACTTCAAAACATTGCACACTACTACCAATATCCTTTGGTATGTCCCCAAACTTGAAGGTAAAATTTTTTTGCTGAAGACATTGTATGAGTCCTGGTTTTCCAGATAGGGTTTCTTTATGTAGCCTTGGTTGTCCTGGAACTCATTTTGTATACAGGCTATTCTCAAACTCATAGATCTGCCTGTCTCCCAAGTGCTGGTGTTAAAGGTGTCTGCCACCTGGCTGCCTTCCTAATAACTTCCTATTATAATAATAGATCAACATATCTCTCAATCTGCTTAAAGAAGCCTCTTTTTTCAGTTCATAGTGATTAACTAAGAGATCCACTATGAACAAGGTGAACAGAATAAATAATTGTGTAATGTTCAACCCAAATTGAAACATATACACTACAATCCTTCCTATAAAATACAGAAATCATTAAGGACAGGAGGTACTGGGGAGAATCTAAGACCCAAAAGTAGTGGGTGACTACAAGGAAACAATATGGTATGAACACAACAGGACAGATGTACATGTGAATTAATACAACTTTGGACAAAATTCAGAAGAACTCTGGAAATCAAGCCAGACCAACTCTCATAATGCAGAAGGAATTTGACCATAATGCCCTACCCCTACTCAAGGATTTATTAGCAATTAATACTATGTTATCTAGCTAATATGTAAGCTAGTGGTTCATTGAAAACACTAATGAAAAACTAAAAGTTGACAGAAGACACTCAATATCATCTCTCAACTAACTGCAAATATGCATGGACACAAGTATACACACATGACTCATGCACATATATGTATACATAAACATAACACACATAAAATTTTAAGTATTAAATTATATATGCAAATGATTTATGTAGCATTATATATCCCAACGACAGTGTCCATTATATTTTGTGACAAATAACATTCGAAAACAAGTTTTAGAAGAATTTAGTAATAAAAACTATATCATAAATATCAGTGCTGCTTGAATAAAAATTACATAAGGGATATATAAAAATAACTTCTTTATTCTTAGATATGTACACATTTAATTTTAAATAATTGCAAAATTTATTTTTTGTAATGCTTTAAGAAAATTTGTTCATAGCAAAAGTGACTTTTTTGTAATCCAATGAACCATTCCTATTTATGTGACAGTAACTATGTAGTTCCAATTATGCCCATGTTGCTACAACACCCAATCAATTTAAAAGTATTATATAATTATATAGCAAAATTATCATCATAAAATATGAGTATAAAATGTTTCATAAAAGTTGAATTATAGTAAACAAGGATTCACTGAGGGAAATATCATAAGAGAATATATTTTAAAATTAAGTTACAATGAAAGAAAAATAAAAATTAGGAAACCATTTGATTTATTTTGTCACTTAAAATGAATATAGTTATTTTCTCTTTTTATATATAATAACTGAAATCTGATACATTAAATGCATAAGTACATAAGTACATAAGATTTTATATGTCTATAATTGTATACATAGTACTATTTTCCTAGGCAAAACTAAAATGTACTGCTTTCAACATGAATTAGAAGAAAAAAACAGCTTAAAACCCATTAGCAATCTTGTAAAATATCTGCCTAAATTATATTAAATTCTAGTATTTAAAATTTTCTTTTGTCTTTCTCATATATATATATATATATATATATATATATATATATATAATTTTTAAAAAAATTATTTAAGAGCATTTCAGACATTATTTTTAAAGTTAAAAAGAAAAAATCACAATTACAGAAAGCTTCGTCTTGAGATTCTGGTGGTTGGCTTCATACTTTTTAGCTGGTGATGGTTTATTTATTATCTAAGTATATAGATGACAGATAATAATGTACTTAATATTAGGTCTTATTGATTACTTAATTATGTTCAAGTACTCTTTGACCACCCTACCATTAGTGAGTACCATTCATCAAGATTATTATATATATAAATATATTAATATATGTCAATATATTTCTTTAAATCAAATATAGTGCTAAAATAATTAATGTCTTCTTCTATCTTTATACATAAATAAAATCTTCCCCTCTTATCACAGAAACATCTCTTTGCAGCAGAGGGAGACGACTATACAAAAGTACATAGAATCAAAATGTGGAGTGGTTGATCCATGTTTCAATGGGTAGGTACATCTACAAACCCCTCCTGAACCCAAGGCTGCAGAAGCATTGTGAAAGAATAGGGTTGTTTTGTACTGTTCAAATATGCTATTAAGTCACAGTTAATCTGTTCTATTAGGTCTGATAAAATATTCAAACTGGTACTTTGGTCTGACTTATTATATTTCATCAGGAATGAATCAGTTCTGCTTGCCGACTGAGAGTGGCCATTTCAATGAAACAATTCATTCAACTGAAGGTAGACGATAAATTGGACCTAAAAAAAAAACCCAAAAATTATGTTTTAATCGCTATTCTGAAATATTTGTAATAATAAAATACTCAGATATTCAACTTGTAGATAATTTTCCATTTATTTTAAGATTTATTTCTACCAGTTTCTTCAATTATACTACCATCGACTATTCTCAAGTAAGAGATTGTCATTGAGTTTGGAAAATAAAAATCTTGAAAGATTACAAGTTAAGCCCCTGAGGCATGACGATACAACTATTGTGGTTGTATTTAATCAAATGTCCCCTAAGACTATAAAACAGAAAGAAATGAGTGTCTTACTGTCATTGTATTATTGTATTAAATTGTATGAATGAAATTGTATTGTTAATTTCCTAAACTAAAGAAAGGTTGAAAGTCATTAAATACACAGCATAGACATGTATAAGGTTTATATTTATGTTTAGATGCTACATTTGTGAAAGCATATGAAATAATGTAAAATAAGTTTAAAAACATAAACATAGAAAGGTTATATCTGCAAAATTTAGAAAGTTCAAATAAATATGTAAATATATTCTGATTAAAACATTCAAGAATAAACATTCAAATCATTTTAGTGTCTGCATTTCTTACTACTGTTACTTTTTAGAATTTATAATGTTATATATATGTATATCACTTAAAATATTCATAAGTACATATTTGATATTCTGAAAATGATTCAAGAGTTTAACTGTCTTAAGAAAGTGCATTGTCTTCTAGTTTTAATAAAAGTTAAATTAGCAAAATAATGAAAAAATGAACTTCTGTACATTAGAGTATTCATTAAAAACTTTCTTTTAAAAACTGTGTCTGTACCTGCTAGTCAATAAATACTGTGTTGCAAATGCATAATTTTTGCAGACTAAGATTTTATACTACACGTATCTTATTTTTTCCTAACATAATTTTTCACATGCTGCTTAAAAATAAATGAGACTCATAGACCAGCAACAACAATATTATGACTCAGATCAGTAAACTTTATGAACCTTTGCTCAAGTAGTGTTAGTTTTGCCTTCCAACCTTCATGGGCCCAGAGTGACAGGACAGTTAGTAGGCTAATTTATAAAAGGAGAATGCAAGCCCTCTAACATGGGTCTTAACACTATTCTCATTTCCTTAACTACAGGTAATTTTTTACAGTTCTATACTAGATAGTTAAAATGCTTATGTAGAGTAATTAAAAATTTTAATTAACTTCCTTTTATTTCAGCTTAATTGAAAGACTTTCAACACAGAGATAACATATAAATAGTAAACAATCTTACTCATTCGTCCAATCACAAACCTTTCATAAATAGCCAGTGGAGTTTCACTTAATAGAAAAGCATATGATCTTTGGGGGGCACATGCTTCTGTAAATAGTTGAAGAATTTAATGTTTTTGAGTCTTAATTATTTCTATTTAAATTTTATTTATCTTTAAGTCCTATTTATTTTATTTTAAAGTATATTATTTCTGGGTAGTTTCCTAGTATGTATGTATACACACTGTATGTACATGATGACTGAATTATTAAAGAGAAGGTATTGAATCCCTTAGGGCTTGAGTTATAGCTCTGTTTAGCATAGCCATAAATTGGAAACAAACTAGATGATTCTGCTTAAGGAAAATATAGTACATTTATACAACTTGGTTTTACTCAGTCATAAAAAACAATGAGACCATGAAAGTTTTAGGCAAATAGATTGGACTAGAAAATATTATCCTGAGTGAAGTATCCCATTCCCATGAAAACAATTACGGTATGTACTCATGGATATTAGGTGTTACTTCAATGATAAGCAAGCTTCCATCAACGGAACTACAGAGAAAGTAGAGTAAGGGACATGTGGGATGGGAACCCACATATGTGGGATGGGATCTCCCTAGAAATGAGAAATACAAAGATATGAATAGATAGGGGAGGAGAGAAGGAAAGAGAAGACAAGTCAGAAATAAAGAAGAAAGAGGGTGTAGAGTAAAATAGAGAAAAGACAACTAAAATTAAGGCTCATATTGAGTAATAGTATGGAAACATAATACAGTATAAGTATCATAGAACATGCATATGTGTGAAGGAAATATAAGTAAATTTACCAAATAATGGGAAAACTGAGTCACAGCTGCTCATTTCTGTTCACCAAACATAGATTTCTATGCTGGAATTGGGATATGTTTAATTGAATTATTAACCAAAAAGTTCCCCCAGTAGAATTCCAAAACAAAATGTAGCCTGTTGCCAAGACTGTAGCTTGCTCCCCCAAATGGACAACAAGGCCCCATGGCTGAATACAGCACCTGCAGAATTCATTGAATATGGAGAAGACAAGCCAGAGCCTACAAAGAGCCTTGTCCCTGTACTCTACATGATATCAAAGAAGAAACAAACACCAACCGAGCCACAAAACCTTTGATCTACAAATGTGTACTGCCTGCAAGATATGCTATGAAAATGTTTTTTACAAAAGCTATGCAAGTAAGCAACCAATAACTGATTTGATTTAAGGGTCATTCCAGGAGATGGAACTCATAACTGACACTATTTGGATGACCAAGAACTAGGGACGTAGATTAAAACAAAATATTATTTGTAAAACAAAGCAAAACAAAAGTAAAAAAAAAAAAAAAACAAAAACAAAAAAAAATCGTTAGAAAATATCAACTCTGTTATACTCATTGATCAGTCTCTTGTTCCGCAATCATCAGATAAGCTTCCCATTGCAGAAGGTAAAACAAATACTAAATCTATAGCCAGACATTATGCAGAGTGATAGAGAGAGACCTGGCAATACTCAGCCAGATATTGGATGTTTCTATCAAATCCTTCCCCTTAGAGTTCAGGGAATCTTCTGGAACAGGAAGTGGAAAGAGTGTACAAGCAAAAGAGGATGGAGGAACCCAGGAGAACAAGGCTTTCTAAGTCAACATGAGCAATGTTTCACTAATTCACAGAGACTGAAGCAGCATGCACAGGATCATCATATGCATACATTAGGTCCTCTGCATGCATATTATTATTGCTAGTTTAGTGTTTTTATGGGATTCCTGAGGATACCATTAAATTAGTCTATGGGTCATGTCTGTTCTCTTGAGTTATTATTTTTGTGCTGTAAGGGTAGTGTCTTATAATGTCTAGTGATATTTCCACAATACTTTCAGTAGTATGGAAGTAGGAATTTCTGATCAGTTAGTATTGGTAGATATACTTTGTTGTGCAGATGTTGTAGGATTGATCCAGATAGTTTCTGAGCACTCCTAGAAACTCATGTAGACGGTATCATCATGCTCTCAATCTAAGGATAGTTCTTGATGAATAGACACAATGATGTTTGCCATCACAGATACTAAGAGGAATATTTTAATATTATATGATATTTTCATATTCAAATTTCATATTAATTAACTAAATCAGTAGGAATAGTTCCATGTCCTTCCACACTCAAATTGATAGCCTCTTTCACACACACACACACACACACACACACACACACACACACACTATACATATACATGCACATGGTATATGTACATATACATATATACAAACACACACACACAAATGCATACAAATATAGATAGTTAAAAATAGCCATCCATTCATTCATCTTGCTATTAAGAACCCATATCTATACCTGATCTTTCTTTTCTTTCTTTTTTAATTTAATTACATTTTTTTAGTTTACTCGCTTTACACATTGCTCACTGCCTTAATCCTGCTCAGTCCCTCCCACAGACCTTCCCTCTTCCCTCTCCCCTTCTTCTCTAAGCAGGTGGGGGCACCCCAGGGTATTAGCTTCCAACCTGTCACTTCAAGTCTCTGCCAGTCTAGATGCTTCCTCTCCCTCTGAGGCCAGACAAGGCAACCCAGCTAGTGGAATATGTACAGACAACAGCTTTTGTGATAGCACCTGCTTCAGTTGTTCGGGACCCACGTGAAGGTCAAGCTGCACCTCTGCTATTTGAGTGGAGAGGGCTAGCTTCAGGCCATGTATGTTCTTGGGTTCTGTCTCTGAGAGCCTTAAGGATCCAGATTAGTTAACTCTGCTATTCGACCTGTGGAGTTCCTATCCTTTTTGGCCCAGTAATCCTTCCTCCTATTCTTACATAGGAGTCCAGAAGCTCCATCCACTGTTTGGCTGTAGGTCTTGGCATCTTTCTGAGTCAGTTGCTGGTTAGACCTTCTCAGAGGACAACATGCTCCTGTCTGCAAGCAAAACAGAGTATCTGAATACACACACACACACATACACACACACACACACACACACACACACACACACGTGTCATAGAATGGTATAACACCTGATCTTTTCTTTTCTTTTTTCATGAATTACATTAATGAGTACAGTAAAATATAATCTCTCAACTTGAGGTGTAAAATATCTACCCCTCAGACACCTCATACAATTATCTTATGTATACCCAAACCCAAACCCCTTTCAAATTGATAACTTTTTGCTCTATTTTATTAACCTAATAAATCTAGTTAGTGCTACCAAAATGTGCACCTATATAGGATGATCCACTGGAGCTTGAAAAATGTCCTAGTCATGATATCTTCAGTAAAAAATGATCAAAGAATTTAAAGACAGTAAAAAGTAGATGAGTTTATAATGGAAAGATGCTCGAACAGCCAGTGAGTGACAAACATTTACTCTTGGTTTCAAACAACCTTTTATTTGTTTGGTGCTCACACACTTCTGATACTGTTCCTTATTCCAAAGAAAACTTGACTAATGAGTTATTAATAACAACATAAACAACCGCACATTTTGGAATTTTTGCCAAGCTACATCATCTTGCTTTTCCACTGGAACCATAGAGCACATGCTCATTGCTTAACTGTTGCTTGATGAATACAATTGTGCTCTCTGAAATAAGTTGATATTCTTCCATTCCACTACATTTGTTCCCATGTCATGGCCATATATTTTAGATTTTTTGATCTTTTTAATAAAGTCAGATGAGCATCATCTTAGAAGGACTATACTCAAAACAAATTATTGAGATTATTTCTTTAAAAATCACACCTTATTGCATTTTGATATAATTTAGTTGGTATATAAACCTATCTGAACAGATAATAAAATAATAAAATACTAATAAAAATAATAGTATTTCTTTGTAATTTTTCTTCTCAGAGAAAGTTTCCTGGTAGTGCAAAATTTACGTATTAGTAACACAGAATCACTTTTTTAAATGTTAAGACATTTTTTGAGGCAATATAAAATTGTTGTGATAATGTATAAAAGAATTTGAGCTTTGAAATATCCCAGAGGTTGCTATTCTTTTGAACCTGTATCTACTCTGCTCCATATGTCCCAATAGTTTAGAATGTTTTTGTGTTTTGGTCTACAGAGATTATAAATTTTATTCTTTCACTGTTCAGTGAATATAAGACATCTCTGTCAGCACTATAAAATGATGGGACCAGAGTAGATCAAACACTTGTGCACGTTCAGGATAAATCACAAGACTAGCTATTACACTGGAGCAGACAAAAGCTGAAATCCAGGTGGAAAGGAGGTACGCTTGCTGAGAAAAGAGTTAATAACAACTTGCACTTCATCCAGAACAATTATTTCTGAGCCCTTTACTAGTCTAAAACCAAGAAGTACTCTTTCAAGGCTTCACTGAAAGTCAACAAAATCCAAAAAGTTTATTGCCAATTGGCCATATGATTCATCTAGATGAACACTGAACATATTTTTAATTGATGTATATAGTTAATCTAAAAGATCATTGCTAAATTTTATCAATTATTCCATAAATTGGTCCCCAAATTATTACCCCTCTTCTTCAAATGAAGAATAAGTGATCATGAATCTCTTTATAATGAAACTGTCAAGAAATGAGAAGCATTTGTCATTTTATCACACTTCTCAGCCAAAACCTCCATCAACCGTAAGCTTATAGATGCAGGTAGAAGACAGGAGGTTCTGCATTCAGATAAGATCACTGCTCTTGCAGCATAGCAATTATGATGAATATTAACATGTAGTTTCCAGCCAAATTGTATAGTTCAGGAAAACATAGGTCATTTGAATAGTCACAGCCTATGGAATATTCATGATTTATTACCCCACATCTTTGCTTTGAAAGGACACTTTATTGCACTAGACAGTAAAAAGCCCATGCCTTCTGCTTCAGAGGAAGTTGCTATCTCTATATTCTATGTTCAAACCCAAGCATATTATTTACTTCAAGTGAATAGACATTTACTGTATATTCAAAGCCTATTTTCTCTACAGACATTTCTAAAATGATAGTTCTGAAAAATGTGGAGAATTGCCTCAATTTAAAGGTGTTCCAAAGGCAAACCATGTTTACGAAGCAGTCTCTGAACAATACTTGCACTTATTCTCTGTTGAGTTACCTAACCTCTTTATCAATAGACTCAGAAACATCTTCTGAATATAAATGGGATAGGTAAATTTAAATGTATGATTGTTCCATTACTAATCATATATCACTAATTATATATTAAAAAGTAAGAGAATTCAAATGTGTGAGGTGTTTCAGCTCCTATGATACAATATAATATTTTTATTTTCAGGAGTAATATAAATGTACCAGTTTTGTAAGCAATTTTTGTGCAAAGTTATTATTTAATTATTTCTTTAAAAATAGTTTAATATTAAACTTTCAACAAAACCTAAGTGTGTGTTATCTTAAATAATAAATTATAGAATTACCTAATCACTCCATGTAAGTTAATGTTTAAGTGTATTTTTATTTATTTAGTATATGATTTCAAGTGGATTTCAGAGGGAAACTTCTGGAGAATACAATCTCTTCTTCTAATACAAGGTGTCCCCAGATTGAACACAGAATATTAGATTTGCCAACAAGAACTTTTATTGGTGCGCTATCTTTATTGTCCACAAATTAAGAAAGAACTGAAAAGGGTGTGATTATTATTATTCATAATTATTAAAATATATATTATTAACATTGATGACTAATTGTGTTGCCTTTGAGAACAAATACTTTACATTGTGTTAACATGTCAGTCTAAGATTTAGATCCCTGCCTGAAATTACTTCTTTGTTCTAGACTAATCTGACATAAGGCTAGAAAAAAAGAAGAAAATTTCACGCAGGAATCTAAATCTTAGGCTAGAACAAAAAAGTAAGATTCAGACATGAAAATGACCTTGGGCTAGGACAGGGAACTTGGCTCAGATGTTTTGGTCATTCTGATAAGTCCTTAGAAATAGTGATTATGGGAGTGATAACAGATCTTTGTTTATTTCTTTGCTTATTCTTTGACTATTTCTGTTTATTGTCTTGCTTGTTCCTTGACTATTTGCATATATTATCTTTCTAGTTCCTCAAATGAGAACTGATCTTAATACTTACATGTAATTAAAGTTGTATAAAAGCAAAAAGGAGCAGGGGTATGGTATAGGGGTTTCTTGGGAGGAATGGGGAATGGAGAAAGTGGATGACATCTGAAATGTAAATAAATAAAATACCAAATAAAAATGTATAAATTATAAAAAAAACTATTCTTAAAAAATTATCACGTTTGTTTAATCTATTTGCAAGGATATGTAGAATATAAATTCAAAAATATATATTTATATAATATGTCAGCACTAAAATGTTAAATTTATTCTAAAAGTTAATATATACAAACTTTTTAGCAGAAAAATGTACAGTTGCACTAAATTTCCACCTAGATGAATTAATTCCACTAGAGCAATCAAATTAAGAAGACAATAAGATCATTGTATTTGACAGACAACAGTCTGGAAAAGAAAAACAGCTTAAGACTAGGAAGAGACATATTAAGAAAATAAACAAAAAGGAAACCTGATATCCTGATAATCTCCTCTAGTCTCCATGTATAAGTGTGTGTATACAAATACACCTACACAAAAATACACCTGTGTACATCAATAAACAATAAAGAAAATATTCAATGAAAAAATGTTTGCTACTTAAAGCTGTCACAAATATTCAGAATCCAAAAGTGTATTCTCAAAACTTCATTAATTGGGGTCCCAAATGAAAAATTTCATGAATATTACTGCCATCTCTCCATTTCTGTGCTGAAATTCAACTAAACTCTAAATAAAATTTATTCTATAAAGACAAAATCAATGACTCTAGTGTTCTAATGACTCTAATTAATGCACCATTAATGGAAATATATTTCATAATAAGTGTTAAACATGGCTAGTAATTAACTTAATTTTATTATTGTTATAATTATAAGTTAATAATAATAATTAAAAGTATATCAATACTTAGTTAATAATGGGCCTAAATTCTGTCATTTGAAGGTTATTATATCTGCATCTATATTTATACACAAATAGTTAAATATATTTTGTGACTATCCATTCAACTGTAAAGAAATTTGATTTTATATTATGAATTATTTACATATATATCTTATGTATACATATATTATATATGTATATATTTTATCTAGGGATATAACAAAAATATAATATATGTTATTTACGTCAAAATAATGAAGAAAATATTTGTAATTTCTTTCTGGACAAGTAGAAATTTTAGGAAGAAGGTAGTAGGTGATTACTTGGTTGTGTATTAAACACAATAAAGTGTATCTCAGATATTTGATATTTTGTATTTTACAGTATAAAAATTTATATATCTAGAATTTCAGTATTGTAGAGTAAGTTTGACTACCCTATATGAGTAACAGTCTAATGAATGTGAAATGAGAAAAATAAGAGAGTTTGGAAACTGCACTCAGTTTTCAAATGTAATCGGTTAGAAAAATATATTATATAATGTAGAAGACAAGATGTGCGCATTTTGAATTATACATGTATAGCCCCTCGAACTCATTGAACATAGTGCATTTAAAAACCATTTTCAAGCACTGCAGGTCAAATCATGCATGCATATCTACAGATTATGATGTCCAGTGCAGGTCAGAATTCTACTAAAAGATCAATCAATGAATCAAAATAAGTATTCAATTTATCAGTCATTTATTAGTGCCTCTGCTATATAACCTTGTAGGCAAAAAAAAAAAAAAAAAAAAAAAAAACTCTCCTTTCTGTATAAATAAATTTAAGATCATTCTAATATGCCCAAGTTCATATTTTATGATCCTTAATCCTTTGTGTGGTAAGTCTTCATTGTAATTCTAAAAAAGACCCAAAGAAATGAAGAGATCCAAGGCCTTTGCTGTCAAAAAGCACTGACATTCTTCATTGGTTACAAAAGAGTCACAGAAATCCAGAAAAGCCAGAGAATTCTTGAGGAAAATGAACAAAGGTAGAGACATTAAAATAAGCAAATACAAAATGTACTACAACCTAAAATTAATGTTTTACTTAAATGTATTACGTGTCTTCCTTAAACAACGTTAGTGAGGCTATTTCTTGTACTCTTAGAGTATTTTGTAGAAACTTCCAGAATGATCATTTTATTGAATTATGTGGACTATATTTATACATATATATATATATATATATATATATATATATATATTACAGTATATTCAAATGTAATATAAATGTATATGTCACTTACAATCATTTAACTAAATTCCGACTTCCTTGAAAGCTGAATATATCTCTTTATCTTTCTATTTTAGAAACTTAACAAAGTACCAGTTAAAGCAAAAATGGTCAATAAAGGTAATTTTAATAGATTTTAATTAAAATATAGCTTAACAACTGAAATAAAATCTGCAGATAAAAATGCTATTAAGTTAAACCATTTTCAATAAAATTTCTAATTCTAAAATATAGCCAAATCAGATTGTGATAACAGAATTTTGATTTTGAACTTACCACTATAAAGAAGCATTTATGCCATAGAAATGCGTAGTAAGAAAATTTTTTAAGAAAATCTTCAAGAATGATAAGCTTTCAGTGTCATTTTGATAGCAATCAAATGAGTGATATGTATGAATATATGTTTCAGGTTGCAAAATTCAAATATAATAACAGGAAAATGGCTAGCCTAGATTTTCACATAACAAAAGTATAATATTATTTTGCTTCAGTGAAGGGAAAAAGAAACATATTTTAAAACTATATATTGATGATAGGATTATACATATGTATGTTAGGATCCCATAGCAACATTGTATTGGGCATTTAGTCTCAAATAAGAATGCATTTTTGTCTTGGGTATAGCAAAACCTTAACATCTGTTTGAACTAAGAAAAAGCAATGCGTATTTGCGTTTGCTATAGTGATTCCCTTCAAACTGGAGGATCCCAACTTGGAGTGCTGAGAGTTACAAATGCCTCAAGAAACTAAAGACACATATAAGGTCTAGGAAGGTCTGAATTCTGTGAAGTTCAAAAGGTCCCTCCCATAATTAGTAAAACAAATAGGAGAGAGTTGCAGTCCAACTGTTTGAAAATTTTCCAGGGGTCTATGGTTACGTCGCTTCTATGAATCAACACACATGATTGGAAGGTAGATTTTCCAGTAAGTCACAAAATAAAGTTACCATGGGTTCATCATAATAGAATTGGATGGAATTATTGCTTAAATATATTGCTTTTTTCTACTCTACATGAGATTAATACATTTGCTTCAGTATATATATTTTTTAAATTCACAGAGCAGCATGTAATATCCCCATAAGTATACTTAATGATGCCTTTTTTACTAGTAAGTATATTTAGAATTTATTCCACATATAAAAATCCCCTGTCTTTTCTCTAATGTGCTCCTAATCATTGATTAGATTATTATAATTTTACTAGGCAAAATTCACATGTTTACATGGGCCTAGACAAATAAAACAGCAAACAAAAACAAAAGAAACAAGCAAAATCCACTCTCAATTGAAGTTAGGGTTCATAGAGAATAATTATTTCAGTGTTCCCAGAAATATTTCCTCTAAGGTAGCACCAAAACCATCGCTCATGTCAGGAGAGATTGCACTTACTGCTTTTCCTTGATCAATCAAGTTTGGATTTGTTTGAAAGGACTTGAACTTTACAAAGCCATTGCCATTATTAACTAATTCCAGGGGTAAATTACTTCTATAAAATGGACTGGAGTAATTCCCCTGTTGACTGGCCAGCAGGCAAACTTGCTGGCAGAAGCAGACACTTACTACACCTTCTACCAAAGGAAATTACAGAAAGTGCCAGTTATTCTCCAGGTCAGTAAGCAAATGAACAATAACTCTCTGCTATAATTCTGCCCTTCAAAGTAACCTTTTCTCATCCAGTTCCTGAAAATTGATTTTACTGCACATTTATTAATATTATTTTTGGAGCAAAAGACTAAAATAAAGTAATTAGTAATTGCAAGGCGTATATTGTTTTACTTTTTCAAGTGTGACCACAACAATATCTATGAATCAAATTATTTAACCTATCTATGAAGATATATTTAAGAAATTGAGTTATTTTGCATGAGCATGATTTGTGATTGCCTTTCAGGATTATCCATAATTTTTAATTTTAGGGTTTTTTTTTAACTACTATTCTTTTGCTAATATAGAAATTAGCTTCTTCTTTAGCTGCAGGCTACCAAACCTGAGGTATTATCACTATGCAACAATTGCTACTTATAGAAAGAAACATGCTAAGATTGTATTCTTTAAAAATAATGTAACCCTAAATCCTTAGTTGCAACAGAAACTTGCTACAAATGCATATTCATAACAAAAATATAAATGAAGGTGTTTGACATGTATATCTCATATGACAAGAAAGACACCCAAGGATTGCTTTGAATCTCAGTCTATACAGCTTATTGATGAAAGAACAAAGACTAAAGGAGATAAAAAGTTAAAAAAAGTGATTTTGACAAATATAGACAGATAAAAATTAGATAGAAAAGCCTGTTACAAATTACTCTTTGCAAGATTTTGTTAAGGTAAAATATAGGAAAGCCTAAATGTACATTTGTATTCCAAAATAGAGAAAGAAGAAAAAGGAGAGCTGTGAATTCCAAAGTCCAACATGGCAAAAAAGATATGTTCTTAAAGATGAGGAGTATTTGCAGACTCCATGTTATTTCTTACCAATAAACTACTGTGACTTTGGTGTTCTACAAAATTTCTAGAAAGTCATATTGTACTGTTGCAGTATTGCTGAGAATTATATTTCAACCTGGGTGATATTTCAGAGGTCAGAGGTAGTAGTCTGTGCCTCAACCTGGCCCAGACTAAATGAACTCTATGGTAACTATGGTTTGTCATTCTAGAGGTAAACTTCTTTGCAAAGTGCCAGTGAATATTTCTGATTTGCACTTTGTTAATCTTAGCATTGTCTTTCTTGCAGCACTCAGTAGAGATGCCAACAACCTCCTTAGAACACTCCTGGGGAGGACTCAAGTAGAGGCTTTCTGTAGTTTTTTATTCCCTTTGCCTTAGTCCGAGACATATACAGAGCATCCTTGAAATTCTGCATCACTGAATCTGATTCTTGCACAGCTTTTCTATTCTGAGACTCTAGTGAGTTGTCACCACATGGACAAATACAAGGCTATGCCTCTTGAAGTCTGCTGTACTAGAACCCAGTTGTACAACCAAGGTTTGTCAAAAATAGTGCACTGACACAAGAGATGGATCAGAGACTTAGGGAATGACCAACCAATAACTGTCCCAACTTGAAACCCATCCCATGGACAAGCACCAATCCCTAACACAATTGATGGACAGATACAGACACCCACAGCCAACGAACGGACAGAGATTGGGGACTCTTATAGAAAAATAGGGGAAAAGATTGTGGGCCCCAAAGGGTATAGGTCTCCACAGGAAGACCAGCAGACTCAACTAACCTGGACCCTTGTGACTCTCAGAGTCTGAACACCAATGACAGAACATAAACAGGCCAGACATAGGCCACACCACCACACATATGTAGCAGATAGGCAGCTTGGTCTCATGTGAATCCTGAACAACTGGAGCGAGGATTATACCAAAAACTGTTGGCTGTACATGGAATATGTTCAAACTGTGCTTCCTTATATGACCTCAGAGAAAAAGAAAGCACCTAAACTTGAAGTGTCAGGGTGGGGTAATACCCTTTGCCCCCCCCATCTGCTCAGAGGAAAAAGAGAATGGAATTGTGGGAGGGGTGATCAAGAGGGAGCACTGAGCAGGATGTAAAGTGAATAATTAAAAAAATAAGAGTTAAATTAAATTTAAAAAAGAAAGAAAGAAAGAAAGAAAGAAAGAAAGAAAGAAAGAAAGAAAGAAGGAAAGGAAGGAAGGGAGGGAGGAAGGAAAAAAGGAAGGAAGGAAGGAAGGGAGGAAGGGAGGGAGGAAGGAAGAAAGAAAGAAAGAAAGAAAGAAAGAAAGAAGAGAAGAGAAGAGAAGAGAAAGAAATACTGCACCAAATAGAGTTGAAAACGGAAGAGACATTATGTACCATCTTGGAAATCATTCTGTTTCTCCTTTCTCTGGCAAACTGATTCTATGATTTTTGAGCCTCATATAGCTCTGAAATGTTTTTAAACTTACTGCTTTCATGAACTCAATGTAACTTCTTCCTATCCACACTAATCCTTTTATCAAACATTTATTCAGTCACACTCTTGCTATACTTTCCTGAACATTTCTCTTGTTCTTTATAATCCGGCTTGGCTGAAAAACTCCCAACTTTTATGTTATGCTTACTTTTAATGTTAAGCTGTCTACGATATGTGTTATTCTTTCATTTTACTGTATGTATTCGTTACCCCAAAGCTAGACATGGGAAAATTCCTGTCCAGTTTTGTTTGTCACGGCTATATAAGAAACTCCTAAAACAATAGAGACTATTGTCATTGCCTTTGATTGACCTTCAGAACTTAAAGTAAGACCCTATTTCTAAAGAGAATAAACAGTGGAAACAGGCATTTAATGACAGTAACTTCCTGAAGAAATAATGTGATAAGAATTCACGCAATCTTTCTCCTTTTCATTTTTAATATTCAGTGTCATTTTTGGTGGTGCTTAAATCCTATGAAGAGTAAATACAACTTTCAGATTTTCAGCCTATACACATGGATGGGAACATATTTTTAAAAATGAGAAAAAAATCACTGTACTTAATTTGTTTCCTCTTTGCCCAAGACTATAACAACTTATAAACACCCCCTTAAACAACAACAAAAATCCACCATCCATTGAATGACAAAGAACAGTCCACCCTGTCTCTTGAAAATAGGGGCATCACTATATTAAAATTGCTTTCTGCTATCTGGTGGCATTGGTTTCTTTTTGGGATATTGGTTCATTTTAACAAAGCTATCTGTAATATTTGCTGTCTAGTCTCTAGGTGCTAAAAAAGCGCAGGGCTTAACTCAAGTCCTGACTTCTGTCTGTGATGATTGAGCTAGCTGTTTTGAATTTGTCGCAGATGCAAATTTTTGAAGAAGCAGCATTGAGGCTGTCTGAGATAGGATCACCTGGACTACTTCTATTGTCTTCGTTGGTGTCTGTTCCTTTTGCTCTGGAAAAATATAAACTTTCAAAGGTTTTATATATTTTTGCATTAACATAGGTATGGAACATATAATGTATATGCATAAGTCAGTTAAAGATGACTCTCTGTTGTGTGTTCAAGCAAGTAAGGAATTTGTATATATGTATGTATATGTATACATATACATATATATACATATTATATATGTCTGTGTATATATATATGTATATATACATATATATATATATATGTATATGTTAGTTTGGACTGTATAATCATACTTTAATATAAATTTCTATTTATGCCTTTTAAAATGATGTTATAAGTCCTGTAAATTCTGAAGCAAACAAGATTGATTGACAATGTATATTTGAAGTTTTGGCTGGAGATATTTTCATGTCTCAGCTAGTCTCAGACCTATTCTCAAGTAGAGGGACTAGCAATATGAGTTACCTATTTTGTTTGTCTTCATGATTTCTTCATTTCTATAGATAACCAAGATCTTTAGAAAGTCTCCCTCTGTCAAATCTGATTTTTATCAATTTAGTAGAAATCCATAGTTTTTCTTCTTTTGTTGAAACAAATACAAAATCTCTTCCCCAAAATAACATATTTCTTTTCTTCCATACTAAGGTTAGTACATCCTTAATGTAAACAGTTTACTTAAGTTAAGCAGTTCTTCTTCTTCTTCTTCCACTTCTTCTTCTTCTTCTTCTTCTTCTTCTTCTTCTTCTTCTTCTTCTTCTTCTTCTTCTTCTTCTTCTTCTTCTTCTTCTTCTTCCACTTCTTCTTCTTCCTCCTTCTCCTCCTCCTCCTCCTCCTCCTCCTCCTCCTCCTCCTCCTTCTCTTCCTCTTATTCTCTTCTTCTTTGGTTTGTTTGTGCTTTCATAATCCATTGTCTCTCATTCACTGTGTTATCTGTCTCATTGACATTTAAAAAAATTAAATTCATAAAACATCATTTAAGCAGTATTTGAGAAACCTCATTTTCCCTTCTGTTCTGTGATCATTCCTCTAAAATTGTTAGATCTCTCCAGAATTGCTTGACGTATCAGATTGAAAGTTACATCTGTAACATACTTTAGGACATAAGTTTTAAACATCTTTATATTCTAATGGATACATATGAAAGCATTGTCATCTTCAATCTGCAAAGTTATTTCCAAGATAGCCTAATGTGCAATCTTAGCATCAGTCTTTTCACAATTTAAGACAGAAGCCCATTGAAATTTTGAATAAATATCAGTAGTATGGTATATCAATTTGTATAAATAACTTAATTCTCCATCCTCTAGAAAATGGAACATATAAGGTATTGTATGACATTGCTCAAAGGTGGCATCAAATATAATCTTTACTCTTAACCAGTATATTACACATCTATGGGTTATCATTCTAATTTCTCAAGTCTTTTTGGATTTTTATTCTCATCTAGAACTACAATTTTTACTGTTCTTGTAGGTTTGAGACTTGATTCTTCTTAAGGTTCTTTATCCTGATTTAAAGAATCTTCTAACCTCTGTTCCAGGGCCTCCAATCTAGCATTCCATCTTTCACTCTTTCACTCCCTTCCTTACCTATGTCTATTTTATTCTTATCTACTATCTAATCTATCTAATCTGTCTGTCTGTCTGTCTGTCTGTCTGTCTGTCTGTCTGTCTGTAGGTCTGTCTGTCTGTCTATGTGTATATGTGTGTAATTATTACTGCAAAACAATTATGTGTATGGTGGTAGTCAAACAAAAACAGAACCATATGAGATCAAAATGCATTGTGTCACTGTGTTTCCATTTTAACACAAAAAAATATTCTTCTTTTGTTTCCTCACTTCTTTCTTAATATCTTCCACTTTCATATTTTCAAATAATTATTTCCTGTTATGTATTTGAATACCCACTTTCTTTGCTTTTTTTTATTTTCAAACTTAATACCTTTACAGTTTAGAAGTTTGGAGATTTTCAGTCCTTCTGCATGTCCTCAAGTGCAGGTAAGTGTTCCTTTTTATCCTTCTGCTCATCTGCAGTCTCTTTTGGCCAATACTTCTTTACTGCAGCTAATTCCTACCCCTCACCTCAGTGTAGCAGACTGCTTTTGCTGGTCCTATTGGAGCTACAATTTGCCTTTCAGTGAGAACTGAGCTTCATAGCCACAGGTATTGGTTAGGAGCCTAGCCTGTCGCTAGCCTATCTACCCCAGCTCTAGAAAGTTTTCATCTATGTGATATGCCTGAGGCTTCGGGTTATAGATCATTATCCACTTCTCATAGGCCTCCACTTGCTGTCCTTTAAAGGGCTTTAGCTTCTTCCCGGCTAGGAAATTGTTCTGGGAAGTTCTAGAACTTTTATAAAAATGGAGATTAACATTAAAAATAATCAATGATGCATTTCATTATACATACTATTTATTTAATACAAATTTGATGCTACTCAATATCTCCTAGCTTGTTTATAAGTTTTGATTATTCATCATTACATCATTATTAATGACAATATAGTTTGATTTTATATGAGGAATATGTCAACCAAATTCTTCACAAAATTCATATTAAGTTGTGTATTTTCTCGTATACTGTAAATATATAAACGTGCAACACAGAAAAGTGTTTTGATACTTTAAGTACATTTTTAAAGCTACTTAACCACTTTAGCTATAGAATTTCTGAATGCTTCTGAAAGATTCACAGAGTAGGGATTTTAAGAAAATAATACATTCCTCACCTTTAAAAAAAAATATTACACATCATTTGAAAGGCACTTAAACTCCAGTGTTTTTCTTATGAACACTGAAATCCTAGGATTTGCAAATTGAGCTCATTGATATTGAGAAGTATCAGTGAACAATGATTGTTAATAACTGATATTTTGTATTTAAAAAATTACGGATACAAGGGACATACATAAACATACCAAAGGCATTGTCGAGCAAGCCTTGAGCAATGATCGAATTAAATGGAGAAAAACTCAACGAAACTGGTGAAAGTAAGGAACAAGAGAAGGTTTCCTACTCCCTCCATATGTATTCAATATAATACCTGAAATTTTAGGTAAAGAAATAAGACTTACTGAAGAAGATAAAGGAGATACAAATTGGAAAGAAAGAAGTCAAAGTATATCTGCAGTCACATGATAGTTTACATTCATAACTGTAAAAGTTCTATGAGGGAATTCCTATAGTCTATAAATACTTTCAGCAAACTGGCTGGCTAAGAAATTAACTCAAAAAATCAGTAGCCCTCCCTTATTAAAATAAAAAAATGGTCTAAGGAAGAAATCAAAGAAAAATCACACTTTACAATAGCCTCAAATAATGTACAGTATCGCAGCTGGAGAGATGCCCCACTGGTTAAGAGCACTGGTTGCTCTTCCAGAAAATTCTAAACAATTCCCAGCACCAAAATAGTACCTCACAACTGTCTATAATTCCAATTCCAGAATATGCAAACCACTCTCACTGACAAATATACATGAAAAACAAGAATGGACTAAAATACAGAAAGAAAGAAATCTTTTTTTAAAAAAAATATTAAATATTGTAGTATAACGCTAACCATGCAAGTGAAAGACTTAAATAGTAAAAATGTCAAGTCTTTAAGAAAAGATATTTAGGAAGATATCAGGAACTGGAAAGATCCCCCATGTTCATGGATTTGTAGCATTTACATAGTAAAACTGGCTATCCTACCAGAAGCAATTGAGAAGTTTAACACAATCCATAGCAACATTCCAACACAAGTTTTGACAGAACTTAAAAGAGAAATTGTCAACTTTATATGAGAAACACACACTAACACAGACAGACAGACAGACAGACAGACACACACACATACACACACACACACACACACATACACAATACAGAATACATGAAGCAATCCTGACCAGTAAAAGAACTGTTGAAAGTATCATCATAATCATCATCCCTTATTTTGAGCTGTACTACAGAGCAGTAGAAAAAAACAAACAAAACCATGATATTAACATAAAAATAGAAAATGGAATCACATTCAAGACCCAGACATATATATACACAATTATGGACATCTGATTCCTTACATATAGGCCAGAAATGCACACTGCAATAACTGATGCTGGTCAAGCTAGATGCCTGCATGTCACAAAATATAAAGAGATCCATACTCATTTCCCTGCATAAAACTCAAGTTACATAGAATGATGCACTCAATAGAAAAGTGTGTGTCTCCCTGAACACATGGATCATCAGCCAACACAATCCACAAGAGCAGTGGATACAATGTCAAGCAGGGGGTTTGGAAGCCCTGTGAGTACATAGGGTGAATGAACCACACTAGGACCAGCAATCAGGAGGCAAATCAACTTTACTTAGGATCATTGGAGGCTTATTAAGTTTGGGGATACTGAGGGTATTTTGGGATGGGCAAAGATCATTGCCTAGGGACTTAGGGTACCTGGAATGCCTCATTAGCATGGAGAAGCATTTCAGGAATCTCAGGTGCTGTCTGAACTGGTTCTTATTTGGAAAGAGGAAATCATTCCAGTAAACCAATTGAGGCTATATGAAATTCCTCAAGTAGAAATGTAAGGGCTTAGGAGGAGACAAGATCTGAGGAAAAGACCCACTAATGAAGGAAGTCTCCCATATTATGCTGAGCCCAGAGACTATTTGGCCCCATTGGACTTAGAACTTTATTTCAGAGTTTTCCCACATAAAATCTACTACACTAAATTTGATAGAACAGAAAATAGTGAATAACCTTAAATGCTTGGCACAGATCTGACTTTCTTAACAGAACATCTATAGCACAGGCAGTAAACTATTGATTAATGAGACCTCGTATTAACGAAAAGTATCTGTAATACAAAGGATATTGCCAATTGAACAAAGAGAAACCTGAAAAACAAGAAAAGATTTTTAAACTATTTTATATTCAATATATGACTAACATCCAAAAAATATGAAGAACTAAAAAGAAAAGAAAAAAGAAAAACAAACAACAAATCAAACAATCAATTAAAAATGGGATATAGCTCTCAAGAGAGAATTCTCAATAGAGAAATCATAAAAGAATAAGAAATACAAAAAAAATGTTGAACATGCTTACCTATCAGGTAAGTGTAGATCAAAACTAATGTAAGCATTTCTCATAGCTGAACAGTGGTGGTGTATGCCTTCAATCCAGAACTGAGGAGGCAGATGTAGAGGCAGGCAGCTCTCTTGAGTTCAAGACCAGTCTGGTCTATAGAGTGAGTTTCAGGACAGCCAAAAGTACACTGAAAAATCATTCTAAAAAATTAATTAATTAATTAATTAATTAATTGGAGAGAGAAAGAAAGAAAGAAAGAAACAAAGAAACAAAGAAACAAAGAAAGAAAGAAAGAAGAAAGGAAGAAAGGAAGGGAGGAAGGAAGGAAGGAAGGAAGGAAGAAAGGAAGGAAGAAAAAAGAGGGAAAGAAAGAAGAAAGAAAAGCAGCTAAAATCAATAACATGAATGATAGTTCATAGTGTCAAGAATGTGGAGCAAGATCACTCTTCCACTGCTCCTATGTGTATAATCTTGCACAGGCACTATGGAAATCAATATGATGGTTTCTTAGAAAATTGGGATTCAACCTACCTCAAGAACTACCTATACCACTCTTAGACATATACCCAAAGGATGTTCCATCCTACCACAAAGATACTTTCTTAATTATGTTAGTGGCAGCTTTCTTCATAAAACCCAGAAACTAGAAATAGCTTAGAAGTCTTTTAACCAAAGAATAGATAAAGAGGTTATGGCATCTTATACAGTATAATATGGAGTGTTACTCAGTTGCAAAAACAAAATAAAAGTGACATCATAAACATTGCAGGCAAATGAATGAAACTAGAAAAAAATCATCCTGTGTGAGAACATTTGTAGAAACACAAATACGGTATTATTTACTTATAAGTGGATATTAGCTATTAAGTAAATAGTAATCTGGCTATAGTCCACAGCAGGTTAGGCAAGAAGGGAGCTATATGGGAGACTCGGAGATCTCCATGGGAAGGGAAAATAGAGTAGATTCTGTGGGTGGACTTGGAGCAGGTAAACCCAGGAGTAGAAAGAATGATGTAGGGAAGAATGGAGGGAGAGAGTCAAAGGAGAAATAGCTGGAACTGAGGGACATTTAGGGGGGATGGTATGGTATCTTAATGCATGAGAAATGTCCTGCCCAAGATGAGGTCCCCAGCTCAAGTAGGAAATGGGACAGGGTAAGGCCTAGACAGTGGTTTCCAAACTTCCTGGCATTCAGACACTGCTAGAAACCTTGAAGAGTTGGGAACAAGGCACTAGCCAGAGATGAGCCTGAGGCAGGGGGAGTAGGGTGGTCCAGTTTAGCTTAGAAGTGAATGTCAGGAAAGCAGAGTGGCCTTCTGCAAAAAACTTAGGTAACAGGGCTTTATAACAAAGGCTTCCCCCATGGCAGTTATCAATGAGACAGACAATTCATTTATTCATGATGAAAACATGAATGCATATATCTTACTCATGGAAGACCAGAGGTTAAATACCTTTCACAGGAAGGGAAGCTTATTGGCTAAACCCTTGGCCACTCATCTAGCTAGATACCTAATTAGCATGAAGAACTCTGAGCTCTGTACTTGTTATGTGACCAGTTGTCATAGTTGGCTTAATGGGGTGTTGTGGTCACGTGCTCCAGGAGAGGCACCAGATCAGGGACAGATTCTCAATTATTAGAATTGCCAGGATTTCTTGATTTGCTCGACATTACCAGGTTTTCTGTCTGGTGACTAGGTTCAACTTGCATCACAATGGAGGACAGAATACATAGGAGTGACCAACTAATTTTTGGTTTAAATTGCATCCCACACCAGAAGAGGGATCTCATGCCCTACACTTCATGAATGGTTGGGAAGCAGAGAGTGAATAGCTCAGAATTCTATGGTAGAACTAAATAGGACTGGAGAAAAAAAAAACAAACAAACAAACAAAAACAAAGAAAAAAAGCAAATAAAACCAATAACTGTTCCTAATGTTATTCTGCTACATTCATAGATCAGTGCCTGTCCAGTTGTCATCAGAGAACCTTCTTCTGGCAGGAAATGGGAGTTGGTACAGAGACTCAGAGTTCGACATTATCCAGAGAGAGAAAACAGATTCCTTCTCACAGAGATCAGGAGCCCTTCCAGAGAGATGAAGGAAAGACTATAGGAGTCAGAGAGGATGGCCCACTGAATTAGGTAAGCAGGGCTCACATGTGCTCATACAGTCTAAAAAGACAAGCATTGTACTACTGCACCAGGTCCTCTGCATATATATTATGGTTAGTAGCTTGCTGTTCTTGTGACATGTCTAACAGTGGGGGTATATCTGACTCTTTTGTCTCCTCTTGGGGTGCTTTTCCTCCTACTGCTTTGCATTGCCAAGCCAAAATGATGGGTTTTGCCTTATCATGTCTTATCATGTTTTGGCTGTCATCTCTTGGGGACCTCCTTTTTTTCTGAATAGAAAATGGAGGGAAAGTGGATCTAGTTAAGAGGGAAAGAAGGGTCAGGGTAGACCTAGGAGTGGAGGGAGAGGAAATTGTGGTTGAAATGTCATGTATGAGAGATGAATCTATTTTTAATTAAGTCACAAAAAATAAAAGTCAACTTTATACATATTAAAGAACCTCACACTAAAAGTAATTATTTTGAAAATTTTTATTAATTCATGAGAATATTATCAGATCAATATGCAAATTGTCTTTCTTTAATTGTTGAGTTTTGGCCAAATTTACATCCAGTTTCCTCAGAAGGAAGTAAAAAGAACAGAGTCATCCATCCTGTATATTTTCTTAGTTTTGTCTTCTCTTGCTCTTATTAAACATCCTATCACTTGCTCTATTATGTTGCATTATTTAAAGACTATTTGACATATTTACTACTTGTGGAGAACTTAAGAGCAAAGTTGCTTTTAACATGCTGTGATAGATTTTCAAAAAATTTCAAGTTCAATTATTTATAGACTAATTTTCTGTTTGCTGTCTACAGCATGGCAAAGTGAAAAGTTCACAAATCCAGTCTGATGACACTTGCCTCCTCCTATTCTAGGGCACTGACATTTCCTAGTAGGCTGACAGTAAATCATAAGTCCCCAGGCTGCTCGTTAACTTTTAGAAGTTGATATAGTAACTTATAAGTTTGGTCTCCCTTGGATGAACATGAATTCTGCTTATGGATACTATTTATAAAAAATACTTATGATGGTAATAAATGGTGCCTCAAAGACTTATTTTAAGTTCCTTGAACTTGAACCTAGAAAACTACTGATATTTTCTACTAAACTCCATATTGATGCTGAAGAGGATCTGAAGATAAAAATATTTTTCACATAAGATAAATTGTATTTTCATTGAAAATTATGGCATTATCAGACCTCTGGGCATCCATCAATCACCTGTGATCACCCAGTCATTTATCACCGTTATCAGGGTTGACTCGAATTTGCTCAAAGTAAAAGTCCAAACATAAAAAAGCTGATGGAATTTTGCTCACATAATAACACTTCTCAATGATTATCCAAAACCAGTCAATAAGAAATAAGGATGCTTTTAAAGTGAAGTGTGAGTTTATTAAACACATTTTAAAAACCTATACTAACATAAAAAGGAATTTTATATCTAACCATGTTTCCTTAAGACAGTATACTTTTTAGTAGACAAAAATTGTATAGTTGTTTTATAAAATTATAATTAAACAATATTCTATCAAGTATTAATCTATAAAATATAGTAAAATAAACAGCAAAATTCCAGGAAATTTATTTAGTATTTCTCAATACCAAGTATCTAGAGAATATATTTGTCATATTAATTCTCTGTTTATGTCATGTAAATTCCATTTCTCTGCTTTATTACTTCGTAGTTATTCATGCACAAATTAACAATTAATCATGATCGAGTATATTTGATTAATATCTACTAGTAACAATAATTTAGCTTATGAATTGAAACTCAATAAAATTTCTTATTGCAAAATTAGGAAAATATATAATTACCTCTTATATTTAGAAAATAAATATTTTCTGATATTAACACCTAACATTAGATTCATTGATATAAATGTAGTCACAATTAATCCTAGATTTAATCCAAGACCATATCATATTTATTGAATTTTATGAACTTACAAGACACTATATTAGCAACCTAGGAATTATTTCTTATAACTGTTCAAATAGATATTTACAGCAAATAGTTTGTTAGAAGAGTAATCCAGAGCTCACTGTTACAATTTTTCTAAACTCAACAAGTAAAAACTTGTAGAATTTTTCAAGACCTAACTTGGAATTTGGTCCCATTTTTCTCAAGAATTTCTTTGTTTTTGAAATTTTACTAATTTGCTTCCTACTCTGAGATGTAGTATATTGTTTTTACATTGCAATTTTTAAATTTATTTTATATTTCTTCCTTTTGATCTACTTTTGGTAATTCTCTAAATCATTAATTTGCATCCATCTCTAGAAAACTTGCTTCATGATTGAACTAATTTTTTCAATCTTTACTTAAATATTAATTTTGGGGAGTTACTTGTTGTTGCTAATCTAGCAAAAATTAAACATATTTTAGAGATTTACTTCCCCCTTTTCTTCATTACCATATCTATCATAATCACTTTTGCTATATAGCTTCCATACTAATATATGTAAAGTGTCATATCCTGATAAGCAAAATATAAAAATTAAAATTAATCTTCACATGAAGTTGTGTATTATATTCCTCTCTAAACCTTTTTTTCACATTCTTAAGTAGTATATTTTTAGGACAGTTTGCTCTTATTGAAAATTGTTCAGAATGTAGAGACTTCTTATACACTATTTCCTAACTCACTGTTTATCCTGTTGGATATTAGTGTCATACACATGCTAAAGCTGATCAACCCATTCTGATAGCATCATTAACAAAAGTTCATAATTATTATTTGATTTTACTTTATTTTTCCTTTCTAAAATATATAATGCTGTGTTAACCGCAAATGTGCCTCCAGATCATATTCCCACCCAGACAAAGAACATTTGCTTCAACATTTATCCCCATTGTTCCCCATTCTACCAATTGCTCATCTTTGTCTTCACCATTTTATCTTTATTCAGAGTATCTAGCAGTTGAATTATGATCGTTTCTTTTCTTTCACGTCTTTAAGAAGATCTTGAAAGACTGTTTACAATCTTGAATCTTGAAGATGGTTTAGAAGTTTGAAGGGCTATGATTGAAAATATTATGAATAGTAGAATTTCCTGTTCAAACCAAGATTTCACTTCCTTTGGGTAAATATCACGTTTTAGAGATTATATGTTGATGTTATATGTCTTAATGTAAAAAAAAAAGAAAAAAGAAAGAAAAAAGAAAAAAGAAAAGAAAAAAAAAAGAAAAGAAAAGAAAAGAAAAAATAATCTGCTTAACAGTCCATCAAGGTAGTTATGCTATTTGGACTTATTTCCAGGATTTTAGAGGTTCTTGTTTTTACAAATTCCCATAGTATTTTGGGTTGTCAGTATTTACCTCAGATATTTATGTCTTATTGTTTGGTTTAAATTATTTAACATAATGTGTTGTTGATCTTTTTGCATCTAGTTTCTTTGATGCCAAATCTTTTTAAACTTGTTACTCATTTTAAGATGTTACTTAATATTGGTTTTATAAGTAATTGGTAGACTTTGAAAACTATTCTGGTATCACATATATGTTTTACAAAGTTTTTCTTGCTGTCAGTTGATTCTTTGAGTAGTACCATTTCCCCATTGATACGTTTCTTTCTAAGTTTTTTTATTGGATATTTTGTTTACATTTCAGATGCTATCCCCTTACCCTATTCCCTCCTCCATCCAGGAACCCCCTATCCCATTCCCCCTCCTCCTGCTTCTATGAGGATGTGCCCCCACCTACCCCTCCCACCTCTCTACCCTCAAATTCACCTACACTCAGCTTCCAGCCTTCATGGGACCGAGGATCTTCTACCCCACCTATGCCCTATAAGGCCATCTTCCACTACATATACAGCTGGAGTCATGGGTCCCTCCCTATGTGCTCCCAGGCTACTGTTTTAGACCCTTGGAGCTCTGGATGACACACATGGTATTCACTCACTGATAATTGGATATTAGCCCAGAAACTTTACACAATGGAGTACTACTCAGCTATTAGAAACAATAACCACGTGGAAATTGCTGACAAATGGATGGAACTATAAAACATCATCCCGAGTGTGTTAATTGAGACACACATGGTATGTATTAACTGATACGTGGATATTAGCCCAATAGCACAAAATGTCCACTATATAACTCACAGACCATATTAAGTTTTACGAGAAAGAAAACCAAAGGTGTGAATGTTTCAATTCTACTTAGAAGCTGTAACAAAATAATCATGGGTGGTAGAGGGAGGGAGGGAATTGAGAGGGAGAGAGGAGGAGAGGGGAAAAAGAAGACAGGATCAGATATGGGATGATATAGAACAGAAGTCCAGAGGGTCAGGAAAATGAGTAGAAATATATAGCAGTGGGGGTTGTGGAACTGGCAGGAGCAACTAGAAAATTTCAGATGCCAGGGAAGTAAGCGATTCCCACTACCCAATGGGGATGAGTTTAGCTGAAACTCCCAACAAAAGGAGATAGAATCAGTTGAGACCATGTCCAGTAGATAGGCATGTGCCTTAGTTGAGGGATGGGGCAACTTAACTATCTGAAAATTTTTAACCCAGAATTGTTCCTGTCTGAAAGAACAACAGGGACAAAAAAAAAAAAAAAAAAAAAGCAGCAGAAAGGAATGATTGAGGAATGGCCATCCAGAGACGGCCTCATCTAGGGATCCATCCTGTTTGCAGACGTCAAACCAAGACACTATTCCTGATGACAAGAAGTTCTTGCTAAAAGGAGCCTGGTATAGATCTCCTCTGAGAGGCTATGCCAGTAGTGGACTAATACAGATGCAGATACTCACAATCAATCATTGAACTGAGCCTGGGAATCCCCAGTGCAATAGTTACAGAAGGACTAAGGGGCTGAAGGTTATTGCAAGCCCATAGGAAGAACAACAATATCAAATAACTGGATGCCCCAGAGCTACCAGGGACTAAACTACCAATCAAAGAGTGTATATGGATAAGTTGATGACTCCAGATACACATGTAACAGAGGACTGCCTTATCTGGTATCAAAGGGAGGGGAGGCCCTTGGACCTGTGGAAGAGTAATATCCCAGGGTAGGGGGATGCTAGAGGGGTGAGGCAGGAGTGGGTGGGTAGGTAAAGAAGCACCCTATTAAAGTCAAAGAGGAGGGGTTGGAATGAGGGGTTTTTGAAGGGGAGACCAGATCGAGGCAACATATTCAATGTAAATAAATAAACTAATCAATAAAAAGAGCAATTTTGATTAAAGTATTATTCACCAGCACAATGTACAAAGATTTATGCTCAGTTATGTTTTTACAGCTAGTGATTTATAGTTCTGTGGTTTTTTTCTACTTGATTCAAGATCCAATCATGTTCACTTTCAGCAAAGTGGGCAGATAAAAAGTCAATTTACAAAAATCAGTAGCCTTTGTGTATGTCCATACAAGTACAGTGAGAGTAAGATCATGGGCACACTGTATTCATAAAAGTATCATAAACAATAAAATATCTAAGAATGAACTTAATAATTGAGACAAAACAGTTCCACAATGAAAACTTCAAATCTCCAAAGAAAGAGATTGAGGAAAACATTAATAAATGAGACACTTCTTATGATCATGAATTGGTAAAATTAATATAGTGAAAAGTAATTTACAGATTCAATGCAATCTTAGTAGAAATCTCTATAACATTCTTCACAAAAAATAGGAAAAAAATCCAAAAATTCATTTATATGGACCAAATATTCCACATAGAAATTACTAGTAAAATAAACAGTTTGGGAGAAATTACCATATCATATCTCAATACATATTTAATTTAAAACAAAACAATCCCATTGTCTTAGAAAAGCTGTTTTTCCTAGATTGAGCATACTAGTAATCAGTCATAGAAGGAGGAGGGAATGATAAGAAACTATGTTTTAATACTGGCTTTTAAAAATGGCTAATTTTTTAAAGAAATGGAATCTTATTCTTCAGTTGTATACCCACTGCATATCCCACAAGGTGCTAAAGGGACATAAAGTCTGATTTAATCACAGACTATCACAAAGGAAAATGAGTACATAGGAATGTAAGAAAGAAAGAAAGAAAGAAGAAAGAATATACTGTTGTGAGAACAGTCGGCATGTATTATGTACATGAGTAAACTTGCTAAAGAACCACATAAGTATTTAGAACAACTAGAATATTTAATTCATTGATATAGAATTGATATAATGGATTGCCAAATAATCAAATCTGATAGCATGTATTATAGTTATATTCTGATGAGAATGAGCTCAAGTCATTTTAGTAGAGAGTGCATTAGATGAAATTGAAATAACCATTTGTAAATAAATTCAAATTAATTATATAGATACATATTTATAAATGGTGTAGGTGACTGCATGTAGGTGACTATGGGACGTGAGAGGTAAACAGGCATTTTAACTTTTATGCAAAAATATTTATGCATTATCTCAGCAAACATCAAAAGTAGGAGTGCTGACATTCAGAAAGACAGAGCTTTTAAAAGGCTTCTAATTACATATTAATTTTCTAATGGAATAAATTCAGAATAAAAGAAAACACATAAGCAATTCTATAGGGTCAAATCATGTTCTCAAAATGACATTTTACTTAAACAAAATCAATTACATTTTCATGTAGCTTACATATTCTTCATTCACTTTTTTCAGATTTAAGGTTGTATAAAATTACAAGTGGCTATAAAAGGTTTTCGGCATAAAATCAAATGCATACTTTCCACAGGAAGTTACTGAGATAGGTAGATATTCTCCTCAGCTAATTAATTTCTGGAGGCTACATCCTCATTTATCATCTGACAGTCTCACAATACAAGTACATGCTCTTGTGATCACGAGATTCAGGTTATATCTTTAAAAAATGCCTTTTCATAGAAATTTTCAGGCTTTGTTAATTTGTGCAGTTATGTAGCCTGTTTACGAGATGAAAAAAATCACATTTAAACTTTTCAAACATTAAGTTATACACACTCAATTTACACACTTATGCCACCTTATGCCTATTACCAGGGTCTATCTAGCACAGATCTATAGAAAGATAGCAAAACTAGGGTTTTCTCTCATATTGGTTTACCCATAATACAATAGGAATTATTTTAGTCATGTATTAGAGGAAAAGGACCTGTTTATATTAACTACATGGAGATTTCCATTATTCCTGATAATCGTGATTTTTTTCTTGTTTTGTTCATGTGGTCATAGGTAGTAACAAAAGTATTTTGAATGCTAAGCAGCAACATCTTATTACCTCTTTAGTCATGGTTAATCTCAAACTTAACTGATGTCCCAGATTCTAACTAAGGTGCAACTCAATATCTTATAAATATGTGTCCCAACTTGTCATCTATAATGTTTATAGTTTTCAAAATTATTTTTATTTGGTTCTTTAAAAACCCTTTTGAATATTTTCATTTTATTTAGAATTTATGTCCCCAGATTTGCAAATGGTTATATGAAGTGAGATAAAATATTGCTTTTATTTTTTTAAGAAATGTGTACAATGTATGTTTCTTGGAAAGAGCATGTGTTTCCTTAATGACTAAGCCATTTTTTTTTTTTGGTTTTTTTTGAGACAGGGTTTCTCTCTGTAGTCCTGACTGTCCTGGAACTCACTCTGTAGACCAGGCTGCCTCGAACTCAGAAATCTAATCCACCTGCCTCTGCCTCCCAAGTGCTGGGATTAAAGGCGTGTGCCACCAATGCCCGGCTGCCATTTCTTGTATATTCATACAACACAATTTTTTTACATCATCTGTGTACACTTACAATAAGTGAGAGAACACTATCTATAGTAATGAAAAGAGTGTCAGAAAAGCAAGAAAAATTGTCATGGTTTGAATGAGAATTTCCCACATAAGTTTATATATTTGAATGTTTACATGCCAGAACTATTTGAGAAAAATCCTGGTATATGGCCTTGATAAAATAGGTGTACTCTTGTTGGATGAGATGCATCACTAGCTTTGGTATTTCAGAAGCACATACAGGTACAGGGCCAGTGTCTCTTTATTTCTCCCTCATGCCTTAGAGTCAGGAAATAAAGCTATAGTTTATTACTCCAGCTCCATGCCTAAATGCTGCTATGCTTCCCATCTTATTAATCATGATCTAACCTTCTTAAACAATAATCTAGGCTCCAACTAAAGGCTTTCTTTATAAAAGTTGCCTTGGTCATGGTGTTTCTTCAGAGTAATATAACACTAACTAGGACAAATATCTGATGGGACTTAATATTAATGTTCTAATATGATTCACATATACCAAAATGAGTAGAAACTATGCCTGAAATTTGAAAGCCCTTCATATTTTTCTCTAAGACTTCTTTTTAATATTCCAAATTATAACCCATTATCTCTCTCACTTTTGTTTGTGCTGAGATTTTCCTGACTCCTTGGAAAGTAGCTAAAGAACTGTGTTCTTAGTTTATGATCTGACATTCATATTTATGGAGCTCCATGGTAACTTTGTCATCTTTAGATTCCTATAACAACAATTTTTGGCAAAGTACTTAATAAGAGAAAGGGTACACATTACCTTAAACAGTATTTAATCCATAATAATTATCTCATTGTTTGTCAACATGTGGAGAGGCAGCACATAATAGGACCAAATCTATAATAAAGAACCTCTTTTACCTAATGGAATCCAGTGAGCAGAAAACATGAAAAAGAATCATGCCAATATTTCCTTCAGGATTATACCTTCAGTGACCACACTTCCTTCCTCAAGCTCCTAAAGATTTCATTATGATTCAATAATTTTGAGGCAAATGTCTGTGCATCTTATATGTGTGGTCGTTCAGTCCATATTACTCTATACAGGAATAGGTAGACACAGGATATCTAAGATTCACATTATATTGTCATGGGGTGAATAGGTCATAGATAGTTTTTCTTATGTCCAATAAATATATCGACCCAGAAATATCATGTATTTTCCATTTATTTCCATTATTTTATTTAAAGACTTTATATCCTGGTCTCTTATACCCCCTTCCTGTTTCTCCTTCACCCAGTCTCTAACCCTTCCCCTCCTCTTTTCTTCTGAGAGGATAGTGACAACCCACTCCCCTGCCTCATATTCTCCAATTCTTGCACATCAAGTTTCTGCAGGTCTATGTGCACCCTCTCCCACTGAGGACAGACAAGGCAGTCTAGTTACAAGAATGGATTTCTTAGATAACAGCTTTAGTGACAGTCCCTGCGATACATCTCCCACATATGTGGGGGAAGAAGAGACTTGGTCCAAATTGTGTATGATTCTTGGTTGATGGTTCAGTCTCTAGGAGCCCACAAGGGTCCAGTTTACTTAACTCTGTTGATCTTGTAGAGTTCATATTCCTTTCAGGGCCCTCAATACATCCTCAATGTCCTGAATAAGAGTCCTGGAGCTCTGTTCAATATCTGGCTGTGGGTATCTGCATCTAATTCAGTCAGCTGCTCAGGGAAACATCTCTGACTGAAGGTTCCTGTCTGCAAGCATAATAGAGTATCATTAGGAGTATCAGGAATTGGTACTTGCCCATGGAATGTGTCTCAAGTTGTGCTGGTTATTTGTTGGCCATTCTCTCAGTCTCTGATCCATTTTTGTCACTTTATTTTTTATAGACATTTTGAATTTTGAGTTGAAAGATTTATGGATGTGTTTGTGTTTTTATCCTTCAATAGGAGGAAAGTCTTGTCTGGCTACAGCAGGCCACTTCAGGTTCCAGATGCCCACTGCTATTAATGGCAGCTAAATCACCCCCTTAGATTCCTGAGAGTCTCCCCCATCCCAGTTCTCTAGCATGTCATAGGGATGCCTCCAATATCCCCACTCCACAAAGCTTTAGATTTGCATTCATTCTCCTGGCATTCTGTCCCTGTCTTCTGTTTTTGCCCATGCATAAACATGAATCTCCCCATTCCACTTGCCATCTGTTCTCCTACCCAGTTTCTGTCTGCCTTTTATGACTATTTTATTTCCTCTTCTAAGTAGATTCAAACATCCTTCCTTGGGCCATCCTTCTAGCTTCCTTGGGTCTGTGAAGGTAGTGTGGGTATCCTCTACTGTATGGTTAATATCTACTCATAAGTAAGTAAATACCACCAATGTAATTTTGGGTTTCTGTTACTTCACTGAGCACCATATTTTCTACTTTTGTCCACTTGCCTTCAAAATTCATGATGTTTTTATTTCTAATACCTGAATAGTATTCTATTGTATAAGTGAATCATTGTATGGCCCTGTATCCATTCTTTGTTTGGAAGAGCATCTGAGCTATCTAGCTTCTGGGCATCATAAATAAAACTGCTATGATGAACGTGTAGCATGTGTCCTTGTGGTATGTTGGAACACCTTTTGGGTATATGCTCAGGAATGATATATCTGGTTCTTCAGGTAGAAATATTTCAAATTTTCTGAGAAACCACCAGATTTATTTCAAGAACAGTTGTTCAAGTTTACACTCCCACCACCAATGAAGAAGTGGTCTCATTGCTCTACATTCTTGTCAGCATGTGCAGTCATTTGATTTGAATTTCCCTCCTAGCTAATTATATTGATCATATCTTTCAGTACTTCTTAGTCATTCAAAAGTCCTCTGTTAAAAATTCACTATTTAGTTCTAAACCACAATTTTTTCTTTTATTGTATACTTTATTTATTTACTTTTCAGATGCCGTTCCCTTTCCTCATTTTTGTTCCCTAGAACCCTCCTATCCCATCCCACTCTCTTTCTTTTTGCTTTTATACCATTTTAATTACATGCAAGTATCTTGGTCTTCTGAAAAATGCTTGAAAGTACTGAAAAAAGTGAGTCAGACTTTAAGTAGAAGCAAGAGAGAAGTGGGCTTGATTATTGCTAGTATAACAGATTTAATTACATTAATTGCTGGCACCACTGCTTCAGCAATTGCTTTGATGCAAGAAGATAAGACAGCTACTTTTGTTAATCATTTAGCAAAAAAGAAAAAAATGTTACTAATGTCTTGATATCCAAGAGGATTTAGATAGGCATTTGGAAGAATGGATTGATGCTCTTTATCCTATTCAAATTATTAGATAGAGGGTCAGAATTTAAGAATAAGGAGCCAACTTGAATGTCATGCCAAATGAAATTGGATTCATGTTAGTTCTAATATTTACAGTGTTTGATGTTATTATTAGGAAAAAGTTTAAAGATACTTGAACTGTATTTGACATAATTCTAACACCTCTCTGGATGTTTTAACGTTGCATAGTGAGCTTATGAATTTAAAGAATGCTGTTCTGCTGAGCATTGATGTAGCAGATACTGCTGATAAAATTACCCATTGCTTGAATTCAGTATTTCTAATTTGGTCAAGCTTCAAGAATGACATATATAGCTTGAACATGGTAGTCCTTTATGTCCTGGGAATAATTTTTTACCTGCCCATTATGTCAAAGCTTGTCTTTAACAACATCAACATGTTGGCAGCCAAATTACATGACCTGAACCTGAAAATGGATCCCTAGACAGAGTTACTAATCTAACAGGCTGGCAAGCCAAGGATGGGTAAGATTCTGCACAGAGCCTTACCAACCTAGGACATAAGTGCATTGCTTTTGAAAATGCATATCCCACGATTGGGTAAGAAAAGAATTCTTGTTTGAATGACCTAAGACAGGCTCAGTCTTGTTTATATAAAAGGGGGAAAGGTGGAGAGCTTTTGGAGTTGTTTGGCAAGAATGTGACATAGGCCAAGAACAAGGAAATGGGCTGCTTATCAGGAATATGACATTGGCCAAGGACAAGAAAGTAGGCTTCAGTCAGGAATCTGACATTAGGGTAGAACAAAGAAGTAATTTCAGGCAGGAATCTAAATTCTAGTCTAGAAAAAAAAAAGTAGGTTTCAGACATGAAAAGTAATTTTCGGCTAGGGCAAGGAAGTTGGTTTAGATATTTTGGTCATCCTGATAAGCCCTTAGAAACAGTGATTACAGAATTGTTCACAGAATTTTGTTTACTGCTTTGCTTCCTCTTTGTCTACTTGTGTTTATTGTTTTGCTTGTTCCTTGACTATTTCCATCAATTATATTACTAGCTCCTCATCCTAGAACTGACTTTAAATTCTAATTTTTAATAGAGTTAATTGATTTGTTGTTGTCTAATTTTTGAGTTCTTTACAAATTTTGGAAATTAAACCTGGGTTGGATGTAGAGTTAGTGAAGATCTTTTCTCAATCTGTAGGCTGTCTTTTTGTTACATTGACAGTGTCCCTGGCCTTATAGAAGCTTTTCAGTTCATGTATTTATAGCAACAGTCTATATCTATATCTATACCATATTTTTATTGGTATTTTTTATTACTATTAGTTGTTTTTATTGCTTTGTAGTACAATATGAGAACAGAAATGTTGATACCACCAGAATTTTTTTATTCTTTAGGATTGTTTTGGATATCCTGAGTTTTTTGTTTTTCTATATGAAGTTGAGAATTGCTCTTTCAAGGTCTTGATGGGAATTTTATTGTTTATGTAGAATGCTTTTGGTAAGATATCCATTCTCACTATGTTAACTAAAAATATAAGAGAACTTTCTACCTTTAGATATCTTCTTCAACTTCTTTTTTCAGAAACTTAAAGTTCTTGTCATAGAGTTCTATCATCTGCATAGTCAGAGTTACACAAAGATATTTTATATTATTTGTGGATATTGTACATTTTGTGGGTTCCCCAATTTTTTATGCCTATTTATCATTTGTATAAGAAAGGGCTACTGATGTTTTAAAATTCCCTTTGTATCTAGCCACTTTGATGAATGTATTTATCAGATGAATGAATTTTCTGGTAGAATTGTGTCACATGTTCATAACATGAATTGGTCTGAAATTGTCTTTCCTTGTTGAATTTTCCCTTGTGTGTGTTACTGTGTCCTCATATAATGAGTTTGGCAATTATGATTCCTTTTCTATTTTGTGGATTAATTTGAGGAGTATTGGTATTAACTCTTCTTTGAAAGTCTTGTAGAACTCTGTGCTAAAACCATCTTGCCCTGTGATTTTTTTTGTTTGTTTTTGCTTTTGTTTTTCTTGTTTTTGTTTTTTTTTTTGCTTGGAAAAACTTTCTCTAGCCCTTTACTCTGAGGTAGTGTTTATCTTTGTTTCTGAGGTGTTTTTCTTTTATGATGTATTCTGTTTATGCACATACTCTGTTAGCCTTTGTCTTTTTATTGGTGAATTGAGTGTATTTGTTATTTATGTTGAGAAATATTAATAAACAACAACTGTTAGTTCATTTTGTTATGATGTTGATGATATTAGTGTGTGTATGTAGTCTATTCTTTTGATTTTGCTGTGAGATGATTAATTTTTGTGTTGTCTTATATGTAATTATCCAATATGAGTTGAAATTTTCCTTGAAGTATCTGCTTTAAGGCTGAATTAGTAGAAAGATATTGTTTAATTTTGGTTTTCTTATTAAATACTTTGGTTTCTGCATGTTTGACGATTGAAAATTTTGGTTGGTATAGTAATATGTGCTGATATGTATGGTCTCTTAAGGTCTTTAAGACATTTCCCCAAGGCCTTCCTGTTTCCAGAATCTCTCTTGAAAATGCAGCTAATTACGGTAGGTTTACCTGCATATATTACTTGTTTTTTTTTTTAATTTTAGATGTTAATATTTTTCTTTCTTCTTCAGTTTAATATTTTGATTATGATGTAGTAGGAGAACTTTTTTTTTCTGGTCTAAACTCTTTGGTACTCAGTAAGGTCCTTGTACTGTATGGTTATCTCTTTCTTGAGGTTAGGGAAGATTTCATCTTTGATTTTGTTGAATATATTTTTTGAGTCTTGGTGCTAGGTATCTTCTTCTATTCCTATTAGTCTTGGGCTTGGTCTTTTCATATTGTCCCAAATTTCCTGAATGTTTTGTATTAGAAACTTTTTTAGATTTGGCAATTTCTTTGACTGATGTATCAATTTCTTCTATTGTATATTCTATGCCCGAGATTCTCACTTCTATTGCTTGTGTTCTGTCGATAATGTTTGTGTCTATAGTTCCTGTTTTCTTTCCTAGGTTTTGCATCTCCAGTGTTGCTTCTGTTTGTGTTTTTTGTTACTGCCTCTATTTCTGCTTTCAGGTCTTGAACAATTTTATCCATTTTCTTTACTTGTTTCATTGTATTTTCCTTTATTTCTTTGTATTTATTTATTTCCTCTTTAAAGGTCTCTGTAGGTTTGATTGTATTTTCCAGTATATCTTTAAGAGGTTTATTTATTTCCTCTTTAAAGGCCTGTATCAACCTCATAAGATAAATTTAAGGACATTTTCTTGCTCTTCAGGTGTGCTAGGTTATCCTGGGCTAGCTGTATGTATGTAGAACATAGGGGAAATAGGTTATGATGATTCTATATTGCCCTGGCTTTTGTTGATTTTTTTTTTTGTGGTTGCCTTAAGAACTTTTTATAATTTACATTTTCTTTGAGTGATGTATCTATTTCTTCTATCAAATCTTCAATGCCTGAGATTATTTTCTCCCTCTTGTATTATGTTAGTGATGCATGCATATGTAAGTACTGTTAGCTTACCTAGATTTTTCATTTACAGAATAGACTTAGTTCATGTTTTCTTTATTGTTTCTATTTGCATTTTCAGGTCTTGAACAGTTTTATTCTTCTGGTTTTTTAACTGTATTTTTTATTGGCTTTCTTGAGATAATTTATTTCTATTTTAAGGAACTCTCTCATTTTCTTAACATTGGTTTTAAGGTCGTGTGTGTGTGTGTGTGTGTGTGTGTGTGTGCATGTGTGTATGTGTGTGTTTCAGTTGTGTTAGAACATTCAGAGCTTGATATCATGGGATTCTGGGCTCTGGTGGTGATATAATGCCTTGGCTATTGTTGATTGTGTTCTTATACTGGTTTCTAGGCATCTGAGTTTGAGTTGATTATATGTCGAGGTGCCAATTTCTGAGTTTCTCTTTGTTGGATGAGTATTTTATTCCTTGGTTTCTGTTTCCTCTTTGGTCTTCTGGCAGGAGTTGGTATATTTGAACAGAGGGATCCCATTCTAGTCTGGACTCCCTGATAGTTCTCATGGACTCTAAAATAATAGGCTGTCTTCACTAGAATTGAGGTTTGGGGCATGGTGATGAGAAGGAGTAGGGAGATCTAGATATGGTGTGGAAGAATTGAAAGAGTAAGGAGACATATGACCTACCTGAAGTATTGGTGACTGGTTGTCATTAGCCACTGCTCCCCTTTCTTCAGCCTGCTCTCAGCCCAAACATACTTTAGCTTCATGTCTTTTACATGCATGTGCTGATCAGTTTGGCCTCTGGTGGAACAATGGATATCCACCCCAAGTTGGGGACAAGGACACTGTAGGGAAGAGGAGAAATGTTATTGGTAGTAGGCTAGTCAGGCACTGAGAGAGTTTGAGTGACCCTTAGGTAGATAACCTTCCTAGATGACTAGCAAACAGAGTGGCTTCTGGTGCAGTAGAGGCACATGTGACTGGAAACATATTGATTGTTTGTACTATAAAAATATTATCTTTCTTTTTCAAATGTTAATTTATCTGCCCTCAGACCTTGTTTCAATACAGGCTTAGCATTATAATACTTATGTCAAGTATTTTCTGTCTTAAGCTATTATAATCAATGCATACCATTTAACTTCTGCCTTTTCAATAAAAGCTGATCAATGAATGGCTGGGGAGAAAATTGAATAGGGTGGGACTTTCAGCAGCCATAGTAGGAAAGAGAAAGAAGAATAAGGCAGATTAAGCTAAAACAAAGGCAAGAGGAGAAATCATGGAAAAAGGCATCTGAAGCAAAAAAAGTCAAACCAATTCTTTAATGCAAATATCTCAGAGATTTTGGCTGGGAGATAGCTAGATTAATTTAGAGGATTGAAATAGATCCATGACTGTCTAGGTTTTATGAAGTAAAGCTTGAGAAAATATATCATGCTTTCTCCATGTCATTATTAAGAAGGTAGCTAGGAATAACGAACTCTAGCCACTGTATTAATTTACTGTATACATTTATTATAAAATTATGATTACATGCAGATGTTTTAATGTATGTAGCCTACTAACAAACATATTATGTAGGTTTTAATCCTAAAAAAATGTTATGCAATATCTCAAAATTATTTATGCTATGTAATACTCAAAAATTCTGTTAGATTGAAAAGTAAATATAACTAGATGAGACAATGAAATGTTAGAATAACAGATTCCCAAGTACTTAACTTCTAAGCATTCTTCTGGCATCTTGTAAATTTTATAGAATGATGACATCAATCAATTCAAAATCTTTTCTTAAATTTTAATTGATGTTTCTAAATAAATTGTAAGACTTTTTTGCCAATAAGTATCATTAGTTAGATCATCATAAAGCAATGATTTAGTTCATATATCTTCAGGATAATCTGGCTTGTTGAAAGAATGCCTTATAAAAATATGAAGATAAAATGTCTCAAGATATTAGCAAAGATATTCTGTACACAGATGAAGTTATACCACATAATGTTCTTGCTCAAAATTCATGCACAATCTAAGAACAATGTGAGTTCTAGAAATGAAAAACATAATCTGGCAGAGTGATACAAGAGACACCCAAAATAATATAAGCTATTGGCATTGGCCCTGTTAGACTTTCAGAATTTGAGGAAAAGTCAGTCATCCTGCATACTGAACAGAGTACAGAAAGCCCACAAGTATAATTTTCTCAATCATTCTAATTTCTAACTGTGTCCTAAATACTCATTATTCTCATTATCACACACAGAGAAAGTGTACATCTCATCATAGAAGCTTCTGTTAGGTGACTGACCAAAAGATTTGAATGGTAAAGTCTCATGTTGCACTTGTTGATAACCCATACTCATTACCCAGAACTTACTTGAAGACTCACAATTAACGGGAATTAAAGTTTCAGAAGATTAAACACATTCTTCTGACCACTGTAGAAGCTATGCATGCATTAGATAAAAATGCATACATGCACACAAACAAACATAAATGTAAAATAAAATATAAATAAATGATATAAAACTAAATTATTTAAAAAAAATAGATTGAAACTGTTGCCAAGAAGCACTGCTGCTCAATATTCACAGATTAAGTGATGTTCTGTGAATGTTGATGTTCCCAAATTCAAATTATATATCTTCAATATAATCACTACACATAAGGCTGTGGGGAACATCCTAAAGGAGGGAATAATAGCATTTAAGAACTGGTGGACTGTAAGGACTAATGTTAAATATAGTAAATTATAGGTCATAGGGAAACAATAACTATGATATTTTACAAGACTCACCAGTATGTTTTGAACAGGATCTGAATAATGATACCATCAGTAGGTATGGTATTGTGAGTGGGGGCAATTCCTCCCATTGATGAAAAGCTATAAGTCATCAATGACTGTGGGGACAAAGAATCAGGCTCCTCTGGAGATGAGCTCTATCACCCACTTCTAACTGGTCATACTTGAAATAACATACAAGGCATAGACACATTGACACATAAACATGCACACACACACACACACACACATACACAAACACACACACATACACAAATACACACACATACACTTGTGTTAATAACAAAAGAACAAAAGAAGAAGCCGTTACTTTGGGAGAGTGAGAGACTTGATAAGATGGAGATTGAGGAAGAGACGGGCAAGAATGATTTACATATATGAAACTCTATATATGAAACTATAAAAAATTTGAATTAGCAAAAAGAAAATTGATGGTTGGAGAGATACCTTAGCAATTATGGCCACTTGTTTTTCTACTAGAGAATCTAAATTTGATTCATAGAAGCCATTTCAGAAGAACCAGAACTGTCAGTAATACAAGTTCCAGGTGATCTAAAGACAGTGACACCCTCAGTCACCTTCATCTATATTGATCCTCCACTATACCTTTATAGTTTAAAATATAAAAAGAAATCCTTAACAAAAGGAAGTAAATATTGATATGTGTGAGTTATGAATAACAAAGAGTAGGTAAAATAAACCATACTGCAGTTACTATTATAAATATGAATATAAAATGAGGAATCAAGTCAGGCAGTGGTGGCGTATGCCTTTAATCCCAGCACTTGGGAGGCAGAGGCAGGCAGATTTCTGAGTTCGAGGCCAGCCTGGTCTACAGAGTGAGTTCCAGGACAGCTAGAACTACACAGAGAAACCCTGTCTCAGAAAAACCATAAAAAAAATGAGGAATCAAGTAGAATATAAAACTTCATTTTCTGGCATTCAAGCAGGAGGGCAGTGAAGAAAGCTTGAGACAATAGTTCCCCTCTGACTCAGAAGTACTGGTCCTTGCTGATTATTCTCCTGTGAGATGTCTGAGAGCAGAAAATCACTCTTGCTACTTTTTTTTTGAAGGCTCCAGCATTTTCAGGTGAAAGTAACATTTCTATGAATTTACCAGATTCTCCAGTACAAGAAAATTTATAGTATCATTATGAGGGTGAAAAAAGAAACAATAGTGAGCTTAAAATTTTATGAACTTCAAAATATAATTTCTGTTTATTTTAATATTTTGTTTAAATTACAATGTAAAATGAAAGGTTTCTTTGTGGCCTTTTAATATCTTTTAATTTGTTCCTATTCACATGTCATTTGTTTCCTTTTGTGGGGCATCTATCTGTGTCCTTGATCTTTTCTCAACCTGCAAAGAAAAATGTTTCTTTTGGGGTTTAAATATCAGATAGAAAGACAAACACACAAATGACACACTCAACCACACACATACACACACACACAAACCACACACACTCATATATGTGAAATGACTGTAAAAATGTCTTTGGGCTAGTGCAGAGAAGTAGGTTCAGATATTTTATTTATTTACATTTCAGATGACACCCCCTTTCCCCATTTCCCCTCCCTAAAAACATCCCCCTCATCTTTTTTTGTTTTATATCATTTTAATTACATACATATACATATACATATACATATACATATACATATACATATACA
>JANHMN010000001.1:232101753-232115731 GCA_030674055.1 Rhabdomys pumilio | reverse complement strand
CATATACATATACATATACATATACATATACATATACATATACATATTCATATACATATATATATATATGTGTGTGTGTGTGTGTGTGTGTGTGTGTGTGTGTGTGTGTGTGCCCCTCCTATGCTGGGGCATCAAACCTCCCTAGGACCAAGGGCCTCCTCTCACATTGCTGTCTAGCAAGGCCATCCTCTGCAACATATATATCTGGAGTCATGAATCTTTCCAGGTACACTCCTTGGTTAGTGGTCTAGTCTCTGGGACAACTGGGTGGTCAGGCCAGCCTCTGCTGTTCTTCCAATGGGGTTGCAATCCTCTTCCTCTCCTAGAGTACTTCTGCCAGCTTGCCTACCAGGTTTCCTGAGCTCAGTCTGATATTTGGCTCCAAGGATCCACATCTACGTTGGTCATTTGCTGGTCAGATCTCCCCAAGGAAAAGTCTCAGCACATTCTTGTCAGCAAGTGCCTCTTGGAGTTCTCATTTCCTTGAATGCCTTGGATTCTTCCTGTAACTCTTTTGTAGGGCAATGTTTGTCCGTGTTAACAATGTGTATATAGTATGTAAATAGCCTTTTGTTCATCTTTTTAAAGTTTATTTCTGAGAATAACTTACATTGCTTTTAGTCTGAAGAGTCAAAAAATAAACACGTGTTAATGTCAAAAATAGAGACAATATTAAAAGACAGCAGGGAAGGTGAAGTGAAAAGATATAGGTTACAATTGTTGAAATGAATAAAATCCCACTTCATAATGTATAAGTTCATCGTCACAATCTGTATCAAAGTAACAGGGTTTTATGTACTCTTGGATCTATAGATCTTAGACGTTTGCCTTCGAAGCAGCCTATAGATGAGTCCCACATCTTTTCTCAATTGTGCTCTTGCAATCAAACAGCTCTCCCATGAGGATAAAGATTGCAAGTTGCTGAATGAGATTCAATTTTCCACTTCCCCAGAATGATAAAATTAGAGTCTTTAAAAACTGACTAAAGGCAAGTTATTTTTCCCAAATCCCATTCATCAGTGTCTAGCTGACTTCCTTCACAATAGTGCACTCAAGCTGCCATTCAGTAGCTACTTAAAAATAATTTATCCAATCTTCCCTCTTGCTCAATTATTTCACTTCTGTGGAGCCCCAGGTAGAACTTACTTGATGAACATTCTACCCTCACAGAGGAGCTTCCTATAATTCACCTAGGAAGTCAAGGGTTTCTTATACATTCATCTTCTTTTCATTTTATTTTATGGTTTAAAAAGGTAACAGCCTGCTGATGTATTCAAAAGAATTCTAGACAATGATACATGTAGAGTCTCTTAAAAAAATATCAAAGGAACTCTGTCCATACACAGATTTTTTTATTGACATAAAACAATGTTCTGTCTCATAGAAATGTTTTCTAGAAATAGTAAATGCAATATAATTATCCAGTTTCTTTTAGAGCCAACATTTTGTCTGAGTGAGTCAGGAGTACATATATTTTTCTATTTTGCATCATCAAGACAGTCCAAGGGTAAGAGAGAAACTGAAACAATGCATTGTATTTCTCAGAGTGCAGGCAACCTTCTTCTTATTGAAAACTCCAAGATAATCTCTTATTATCCCCCAGATAAACGAGTTCACACAATGTGTCCACTACTGAGATTTCTTTCACAAATACAGTGTTTATCATATTTCAGAAAACAGTTGGTTCTCAGTTATCAGCCTGTATTATTTTCTGATAAAAGATCTCACCTGGCTGGCATCTGACAGGTATAAAGCAATGTACATGTGCTCCACCGTGGGATGCCTGTCAAACCTCTGCAAAAATATTGGTTTCCTCTAGCCCTTTTGTTTATAATTCCTCTAACAGGAGGCTATCATGATAGCCTATATTCTCCTGCAGACAAACCCGGGATGAGATACATTGGTTCTTTTGGAGTTGTCTGAACATTTCAGTTACTGCTAAATCCACCCACAGGGCAAGCAATAGCACTTTCTCAATTTGAAATGTTTACTGTGGTTTTTCCAATAACTTTTTAACAGTGAAAGGCAAACAGAGACCTCAAGAGTTTTTATATTACTGTGACCTTATTAAAATTCACAAATGTTATCAGTATTAATCACATGCTTAAGAAACAAAACATGATTTTTTTTTTATCTACCCTCAGAATTATAGGGGGAAAATATAGAAATGTGTAGTTTTTAAGATACTGATAATTATTTTATGATGGTTGTTTTTTATTTATTATTAATATCAAATATGTAAATTACTAATGGTATTCAGTATACTAAGGCTATATCAACACATGTATCAACTTCAATGTTTCAATAGAAACAAAAATGACTGATAAAACATGTTTTTTTTTTCTGTTTAAAAGTTTTAGTTTTAAGAGGAAAAGAAAACAGTGTGATAATTTTAGCATGTATAGGAAACATTATGATGAATTTATCACAAATACATTTAAAGATCAATTTTAATGCAACATAATTCTGAGAAATATTGTCAGATAAAGTTGTAATAAGTAAAGCAATTCCTGGTAAAACATATTTAATAAGTAACATAAAAGTGATCGGTAAATTTCACTAAGCTAGAAATAGATATAAGACTTCAGACTTCTGGTGTTTACTCCCATGTAAATTGCAAGGTTTTGGGGGTAAGAGAGGGGGTAGGTCTACAACTGAAGTACTTAAAACAAATTACAACATATAGACAAAACTAGCATGTTGTTGATGAGGATAGACTACTGTAAATGTCACTTTTATTGTCTTAGATGAAGGAATGAGATGAAAACTAAGCTTTTCAGATACATAGCTTGGGCAGAGTCTAGAGCATTTCTAGCTAACTATCCCTAGGTTTACGCCTGGAAGCTTCTAGCCTCTGTACAGTCTTGTTTTCTCCAGGACCTTGATGCATTTAGCTACTAGCCTGTGTCTTCTAACATAGGCCTAGAATTTTTAAGCCTCCTATACTTACTGTTGAATAAATTAACTCTTTCTAGTTCTTTCTGAACAATGGGGAAATGGATCAACTGAGGTGTTTTGGCTCAAATTTCTCTCTAAGCTGATTGATTAAAATTGAATTTTTTTTCATAGATGAATTCTCTCTCATGTCTTGTACAGAAGTTGCTTTTGATTATTTACATTTTTGAAGATGGGATTTGCTTTTCATATTCTCTTAAATCTATTAAATAACATTTATTTTCAAAATTTTATAAAATTTATGTGAGTAAACAAAGTAAGTCAGTTTTGACAATATCTACAAATACTAGTTACTTAATAAACATCTAATTTGGAAAATGTTCATTCATTCGTTAAGAACTTTGTACATTTCATATATACTTTAATCATTCACTTACCACCTAATATCTTCTAGACCTTGTCCACCAAATCTATTCTAAAATCATATTCTCTTTCATAGACAGCTGAAAACAAAAATGCTGATATTGATGATGTGGGAGTGGGGTCATGTACTAAAGCATAAGAATTTCCTCTATATCTTAATTTTCTAAGATGGTTTATTGTGTTCAAATCACAATAACAAAGATCCAGTACAAGATAATAATTTGATCATTATTCCATGCAAGATAATATGTGGTGTGTAACAGAAACATATTAACAAAATGTATGAGTAAAATTCAGAGTTTTACAAACCTACTCTCTCAAGTGTTACATTCCAATTCAAGTTTTTCCTTTCTCCAGTTCTATCAGTGTTTCCCACCAGCTTCCCTCTTCCCTAGAACCACTTCTCCTCAGAAAAGAGCAGGTCTCCCAGAGATATCTAATGAGAATAACATGACAGGTTACAATAAGACTTAGCACAAACCCTCATTTCAAGACTTGATGAGGCAATCCAGTAGGAGGACAGGGTACCAAAACAGTCAAAGCCATGTCCTGCTTCCACTGTTAAGACTTCCATTAGAATAACAAGTTTCATGACCATAACATATGCAGAGGACCTAGGTTAGATGCCTTCAGGCTACAAGATGATAGAATACACAAGCAACCTCAAAAGTACTACTAGGGAACACCTGTAGTTGATAAACACTTTCAGTGAAGTGGTTGAATTCAACAAAACTAGTTATGTACAAATGACAAACAAGCCAAGAAAGAGATCAGAAAAATATCATGTTTCACAATAGCTTCAAATAATCTAAAATAATTAAGTGGAACCCTACCATACAAGTAAAAGAGTTTTATGATCAAATCTTCAAGACTTTGAAGAAAATGATCACTTTGAAGAAGTGATCAGCAATAGAAAGATCTCCTGTGCTCTTTGATTGGAATGGTTTTCAAAGTGGTCATCTTTCTAAAAGCAATATAATCAGACTCAGCACAATCTCTATCAACATTCTCACTCAGTTCTTCACAAAACTTGAAAGACTATTACTCAGCTTCATAGAAAAAAAATCCAGGATAGGTTTAAAAAGAAATCCTGTTCTTAAGAAAGAACCTCCTAAAGTGTTTCCATTTCTGATTTCAAGCTGTAATACAGAGCTGTATTAATAAAACCTACATGGTATTGGCATAAAAAGAGACAGGCTGGTCACTGGAATTTAACTGAACACCCAGACATACTTTCACACATCTATGAACACCAAATTTTAATAAAGAACCCAGAAAGACACAATGAAGAAGAAAAAGCGTATTCTCCAAATAGTGTTGGTAAACTGAATGTCTGCATGTAACATAATGTAAACAGATATGTATCTTTCATCCCACATAGAACTCAACTCTTTAACCCAGAAAGTTTCACCTACCAAAGCACCTTATCTAGAATCAGTGTCATAAATATTTCTTCCATCTATGCTGGAATTTGGCTTAGTTGAATTTCTATAGAATTTTTGCAGGAAATCAAAACTCCTGTAAGTTTATGGGTGTAAAGGAATGAAATGTCCAAAACACATGTTTCCTCTCAAATTTTCTAAAGTCTACACCATGTAGATTCTCTTTCCATGTGTTTCTTACATATATCAAGTCAACAACCCAAACTATTTGTTATAGATTCCTTGAAGAAACAACCTTTTCAATAGAAGGTTCATCCACTTCTATGATAAAAATAGTCATCAATCTAAAATACATCAGTTCATGGCAGGTCATTTGAACACGTCACATTTGTTTCAGTTAGCACTTTACTATGTGAAGGAATTAACTTGGGTTAAGTGAATGGCCTCATCTTATACTATGGAGTAAATTGAAAACATTCATAACAAGGAATAAAGACATTCCTTACCAGAAAGGAGGGTAGAGGTTAGATTCTTAAGACCATTGTGTAGAGTGCATATGTATTCCTTTTCTCGTGTTAAATATTTCACAGGTGTCTCTGAACCTTTAACTCATTCTTTCAATGTTACTGTTTATATAGCTCTATCATTTTATCTACTTTCAGTTAAATTAAATTTAGTTGTATTACTTACCTTTCTAAAATCAAATCATTAAAAATTAAAATTAAGCTGTACTTACTTTATTTGTTTTAAAGTTAATTTTTCAATCATATACTACACCATGACCACTGTTTCCTCTCACAGTCCCTTTCCTCACTCCATCTCTCTCTTCCAGATCCTGTTTTTCCTCTTCTTCCCTACTTCTCTTCAAAAGAGTGCAGGTTTCCTAGGGATATGAAACAAGCTGGGCATAACAAGACTAGGCACCACATTTCATATTAAAGATGGGTGATATAACTAAGTAAGAGGAAAGGGTTGTTAAAGCAAGCAAAAGAAAGGCACCCCCCGTTCTCATTGTTAAGAGAGCCATAAGAGTACCAACCTACACATCCATAACATATGAATGCAAAAAGACCTAGATCATACCCATCCAAGCTCTCTGATTGTCAATTCTATCTCTTTGACCTCCCATGAATACTAGTTAGCTGATTCTATGGGACATGTTTTTGTAATGTCCTTGTGCCCTTGTCTTCTACCATCCTTGTCTTCTACCTTCCTTACCCTGTTCCCCCAGAATTTCTTGAACTATATCTTTTCTAATGTTTGGATGTGGATCTCTGTATCTGTTCTCATTATTTGCTGGATAAAACCTCTCTGATGACAATCACGCTATGCTGCATTCTATAACCCTGCAGAATATCATTTCATTGATTTTTTTTCACATATTTTGCCAGTCATGTTTGGGTCTATCCTAAGTCTCTAGGCTATCTAGCCTATGGTTTCTCACCTTCCAGGCAGTGTCAGGAGTGGTCACTGTCTTGTTGCACGGGTTTCAAGTTTGATCAGTCATTAGTTGGTCAGTTTCACAAGTTATGTGGTACCTTTACCCAAGGACATCTTGTAGGGAGGACAAACCATAGAGCCTCAAATGACCATCTACTGTAATGAGTCAAGGTTTCCAATAGAGGTATTGGAACACCAACCCAGTCACAAAACCTTAAGCTGTACAGTTATAGTTGATATTGAATGAGACTTGTACTATATTCATAGCCAAGAAAAAAAATTACTGCACTAATAAACCATGTTGTAATTTCGTAACATTTACTTTATTCTGTGGTGGTTTGTATAGAAATGGCACCCATTTGGATATTTCAATACTTAGCCCATGAAGAATGATACTAGTGGGAAGCATGGCCATGGTAGAGCAGTTGTGGTATTGGAAGAGATGTAGCCTTTATGGAGGAGTTACTGTGGGTGTAGGCTCTTGTGGATAGCCCCAGCTTTGTATTTTGATGTTAATTCCACTTTTCTGGAAGGGAATGCAGAGGAGTGAATCAGTACACAGGTGACTTCTATTGAATCTTCTGCCCACCTTAATTTGTAAAATAAAGGGTAGAGCCTCTGATTGGGCAGAGAAGGAAAGGTTGAGAAATAAAGGTTGGGGGGAAAGAGAGGTAGAGAGTGAGGACAATAGAGGAGGAAGACAATGAGGAGGAGGAAGAGGATGAGGACAGAGGTGCAGGAAGTGGAAGGACAAGCCTGTGTCTTGGAAAACCCTCAAGTTATAATGGTCTCATAGCTGGGGAGTAGAGTAGTATAGTGGCGAATCTGCCCAATCTAGGCGTGCAGCTTATATTCATAATTACTGAGTTGTGTTTTCCTTGGCCACTATGATTTGGGTTGGAGATTTACTTGGAAAGTAGGCTTTGAAGTTTTCGGTGCTCAAACTCTGTCCATTATGAAATCCAGTCTCCTGCTGACTTAGGATGAAGGTGTAGAACTCACTGTTGCTCCAGCATCATGGCTACCTGAATGTTGCCACAATTTTCACCATGATGATAATGGATTAAACCTTCAAAAGTGTAATCCAGCACCAATTAATTTTCTTATATGAGTTGCTGTGGGCATGTTGTTCTTTCACAATGATAAAACCCTAACTAAGACACGTGCCTTTTCTGATCTTTTTTTCTGCTTGTAATTTACTACCTTAATAACATCTATTTTACACATATACTATAGGTACTGCCTATTTCTTAATATGAAGAGTAATTTACCATAGATAGAGGGACTGATTTGGTAACCTTTTGAATGGATTGAAATCAACTTACTTTTAATTAAAAAATGGTGTTTATATTGAAAGGAGAATTTATGTTCTTGTATTTTATTTTTGTTATAAAAGAAAGCCTTATTTAAGTAGTCCATATTGGTTGAAACTCACTATGTATACTAAATTTGCTTTAAACTTTCCAACAATATGCTGACTCCCACATGAAGACGTTACAAATGAGTTCCAACGTATCTACTTGTACTACACTTCTACTCCAGAACAGTCTTTAATCTTTTAAGTAGGCCTTTTGTTAGAGCACTAACATCCATAGCTTCTATTTTAGTCTTTTCTACCATATTGTTGTACCAAAAGGTATGTGAAAATACTCATTAAAAATAACATCCCTGTTGTGATCTTTGGATATTGATATATCTAGAAATTATATCTAGTAATTTTGTATTATCATTTTAGCAATTCTATTTTTAAATAACACTTTTCAAACAAATGTTACCCAGTGACCCTACTTCTTTTTAGCAAGGTTTTGTCAAATAATTTGAATTATTTTCTCTTGTAGCAAATGGAAGCTAATATGTGGATGCATGTCAAAGGTTTGCATTTATGGTTATTGGTGTGGCACGATGCTCATGATCAAAGAACAACAGAGGAGTTGTAGCTTTCCAAATAAGAACTGGATCAATTTCTTAATTACTAGTGGTACTTACACTCAGTGTTAAAATTTTCTTTTCAATGTATTTAGCACAAAGTCCCTTTTGATCAGTTGATCATGAAAATTCTAACAGATATAAACTTACCATGTACATGGTAAAAAAATTATTAAATATGCTTGAACTGTCATTTTACAATAATACAATTGCCTTCACAAAACTCAATGTTTTGAAATATTGTTGGTAGAGCATTCTGTATATTCTCTGATATGAAAGCATGTAAAGACATTATAGGACAGTTTAAGTTGAAAATTAATTGTTTATGTGATGGTTCCTGTGTACAGAATCTAATGTAACTACAATATCAGTAATAATGTACATTCAAGATGAAAAATCCTTTGTTTATAAATATAAGAAAACTTATATTCAGTAATTTCACAAGTTGAAGATTATTCAGTCATTGTAAACATAGACAAGCAACAAAGAAACAGATGTGGAAGTAGATTAATATATTTTATATATTAATATTATATAATTATTATATAATAATATTAATATATTAATATATTTGTTTTCTTTAATGTCAAAACAGTATTCTGAATCTTCAACTTCTGTCCCTGCTGCATTGATTATAGGCATGAAAGAAGGCATGGAATTATTCAACATGGTTTTGCTTGTTGTATCTTACTCTATTAAATCTTCTATTGAATATTCCTTTTCAAATTGGAGTCTTTTTAAAAACAAATTTCAAGTCTGTTCTTCACAGTAAAGTCATGCATATACAATATTAATAGCAACCAATGAAATATTTACAAATCCTTGTGCTGGATTCAAAACGTGTTTGTGGAACAAAATAAAGAATATTATCTGTATTACCTTATTATTTACATATCTAGGTTAAACTAGACCATTAAATGATGCATTCTGAGTAATCTTAGTAACATATTTTATATCATAGTATTTATACTTTATAAAAACCTTTGGTACTTTCAAAATAAAAAAAGTATAATATTGATGAAATACCTTTGACATTACTGTTACAATTTATTATTGTTTTCACTGCTTGTTTTGACTCAATTTCTCTGTGTTTGTAAAGTTTTCTTGATTTTCCAAATTGTCAACCTCAATGGTTATATATATATATATATATATATATATATATATATATATATATATAATTGGTCCTTCATTTTAGGTAAAAACTTTTGTTTACAATCTGTGGGCTGGTTAAATCAATAATCAATGAGAGATCATTGTAACACAAATGCTCAACAAGAGTTTAAAGATAGTTTTATTTTTCTTTACATTAAATTACAAATTTTATGTGTCAAATGAAAGTACTCTGTTATTGTTTGTTTATATCAGTGTCAATATTTTCCATGTCACTTGCTATTTTTTTGCATACCTCTTAAATTGGAATATAAAGATAATATACAAAGTCAAAATTATCTTCAGACAAATTACAATGTGTTTGATCATACTTACAAAGCCCTTGATTAACATTTAAAAAAATTGTATAAAAGCCAAATGGAAAAGGGGGGGCATGGGATAGGGGTTTTCTTTGGAGGGGAAATGGCGAAAGGGATTGGCATCTGAAATATAAATAAAATATCCAATAATATATATATATATATATATATATATATATATATATATATATATATATTTCTTGACCAAATGCCAACAAAACTGTTTTTAATCTCTAACTTGAAATCTGGATCCCTATCTGCATTTTTCTAGATAACCCACTTTGATTTTGTATAAAGAAAAATAAGTGTACTATTTCATTTTCTATTGCTGGACTAAATACCAGGACAGAATCAAATTATGTAAGGAAGACTTATTTGGGGCTCACAATTCTAGAGGAGTAAGCATTTAATACCATCACTGCATGGATAACTGCAACAGACAAACATGTCAATTAAAACTGAAAGCTGAAATCTGAGGATTCATACCTTGAATGACAAACAGGAAATTTAGAGAAGGAACTAAAATGGAAAGAATCATTAAACTATTAAAGTCTACCTCAAGGACATAGTTCTCCAGCAAGACCATATGGCTAAACACCCCCAAAAAAGTTCCAACTGAAGAGCATGTACTCTAACTTCAGAACCTATGTAGGAAATTCTCATTCATACCATCACATCTCCCTCCCCAGCACATGTAACCTCCTGGCCATATCAAAGTTACAAAATGCATTTAGTCCAACTTCAATCTCACCCACAATCTCTCAGAATCAACACTGTTTACAAGTCTGATTTGTTTTCTGAGTCTCAAAGTAATGACTTACTTGTAACTATAAAAGCAAAATGCAAATTACATACTACCAGCATAGAATGGCACAGAAAAAGTGTTATGATTTCAAAAGGAAGAGATGGTCTATCTCCAATGAGGTAGTGAGAAAACAGTGAGACAAAAGTAGAGCACATCAAGAGTAAAACTTAGCAGACAGACCAACTGACAAATCCTCTAGCTTCGTGTATAAAAGGGGTTAGATCATTCTGTGTCCCTTCAGCTTTGATGACTGAAGGATGTATATCTCTCTCTCTGTCTCACTGTCTCTCTCTGTCTCTCTCTGTTTTACTTGCCCATATGAGTGTCTCCTTGGCAAATATTCCATGTTTAGCTTTCAGAATCACCAGTGTAACCTGACCTTCAGTTCCACTGTCTTTTATGACTTCCTTGCAAGACTCAACTGCCATAACCCAGTCAACTCTCCAAAATGAAAAAGGAATTTTCTGAAACCCATCTCATGTATGCTTTCTGACTCTAAAGCCAGCACCACATGGATGACAATACTTAATGAAAGCTTTGCATAGATGCTTGGCCCACTGAGGAGTGGTATTGGCAGTAATCGTGCTTGTTCTTTGGTTTTGTTTGTTGCTCTGCTTCACACATAGGAAGCTTCACTCTGTGGAGTCTTGCCCCAAGATCGTCCAACTATTCCGGTGTGGATCAAATCTCTCCCTAATCTTTTATCACTTTCCTCTCAACTCTTGATCAAGATAAAGTAATTAGCCTCTGAGCCTACAAAAGTCCTATCTGTTCACAGCACTGTAGTTCTGGTCCCTTCATCAATATCTGCAGACAAGAGTTTTGTTCACAGCCAGAACACAATCAATGTCTTCTTAGGAAATTTTGTTCACATTGCTGTGATACAGACTTTAACCAAAAATAACTTATCAAGGAAAGGTTGTATTTGGCTTATGTATCCTGATTGAGAGTCCAAAACTAAAGCAGAAGTCACAAAGCAATGACACTCGTTTGTTCCTTTATGCTTGCTTATTGTGGTGAATTGAATTGCATCTGCTCACTCATGGGAAGTGGCACTATTAGGAATGTGGGGTAGGTATGGCTTTGTCAAAGAAAGTGAGTCACTGGTGAGATAGGCTTTGAGGACTACACTTAAGCTCCATCACTTGTGAAAAAGATCCTTCTCTCGATTGTCTTTAGAAGGCAGTCTCCTTCTGTCCGCCTTTGGATCAAAATTTTGAACTCTAATCTTTTCCAGCTTCATGTCTGACTTGATACTGCCATGCTTCCCACCATGATGATAATGGACTGAACTTCTGAAACTGTAAGCGAGCCCGAATTAAATGTTGTTTATATGAATTCCCTTGGGTTTTGGTATCTTTTTACAGCAATAATGAACCTAAAAAAGAGATTTAGTTTGCTTTTTTTACACAACCCTAAACTACCCTTTCTGGGAGGGGCTGCACCACCCATAGTGTGGTAGGTCCACTCATATCAAACACTGACCAAGAAAATGGCCCACAGGTTTGCCTACAGGCTAACTTTTTGGAGATATTTTTCTCAGCTGACGAGATATTCCCTCTTTTTATCTGATTTTAGCTTCTGACAATTTGACAAAACTAACCAACACTGTAAACATTAGTCGTAATGAAACAACTTTAATTCTAGCTGATAAAAAGTAAACTATGTATATCTATTAGAATACATCTTATAATCTATTATATAAACTACAAGATATTTTAAGTCAAATGTTTTAAATCAAAACATAAGTCAACATGAATCTTTAAGATTTGTCAAATTCAGTTCCTTTACTTCTGGAAGGTAGTATGTATAATATTAACTTTTTCTACCTTATTTCTTCTTCTTTTTTTTTTTTTTAGTTCTTTTTAAACATTGGGTCTTTTTGTATGCTCCCACTCAGGTATAAAAATAGATACTAACTGTTTGGGAATAAGTCTTCAACCCTGCTGTGAAATTCTTCATAAAGGCATCCTACCTTCACTAGTAAATTGAATCATACTGTGGTGAATGTAAGAAGCAGCAGTCCCATCAATTAGATGAATTTAATCTTTAAAGATAAGCTCGGTTTGATAGCCATTAAGTGTACCTTAAATTAAAATGAAGAGTTCACCTTTTTGTCTCAACAAGAATTACTCCAAAATAGAGTTTTAACAAAATACATGCATCATAATTTGGTTTGGTTGACAAGTATAGATAATCTGTATAAATCCTCATAGGCAATGGACATGAGTCATTAATTATCCAGATCCCATTCTCAATTCAAACTGTGTTAAAGCTTTATAAGGCTTTGTTTTAATTAAAGAAATTTCAAATGAGTATTTAAAAATAATAAGCAAATTTGAAATTAATATAACACATCTTATATTATGAAATCACTGAGAATATAGACAAAGAAAATGTACACATAATATACACAGAGCTGTGTTGGTTTTATTGCTCTAAAATTATATTTTTATTGTTTATTTCATAGCGGTGAACTGTTTAAAGTATATCATAAGGCTTAGAAATATCATTTAACACACACTTTCTTTTCTACAGGTTTTTATTTGCTTGTTTGTTTCTGTAAATCTGAAGAAAATCTTTAAGTTTTACTGAGGAGAGCAAGAAAATCACCAGGAGATTTTTTTTATTCCCAACAAGATAAGGACCTAAGCCTAGGTGGAACTGACAATTGACAAAGAGATACTGTTCAGTAAAAAGTGAAATAAAGTTCTTGGACTTTAAATGCCTAGAGTTCTCATTATATCTCTTTGACTCTGTGTGTGTGAGTCTGTGTGTGTGTGTGTGTGTGTGTGTGTGTGATCTTCAATTTGATAAAATGAGATCAGTATATAGTAAAAATGGCCTTTGATAAAATGAAATGTTAAGGTGACAGTAAAAATGAAATGAAGACCAAGGAGTAAAATGAGACTCCTTGTTTTCCTGAGTCAGTGGGCTAGTATCCACTGATGTATGGTGTATAGAAAAAGACAACAGTACAGCAGAGAAGAGAGTATGCTATGAACCACTGTCTTTTCTTTATATTATATCATCTCTATTAACAATGAGGTAAAAGTAAATTTACTTCTTGACTTTTTTAAAGAGAAATGTAAAGTTTGTGTTTTTAGAAAATATAAGATTTCTTGGTTTGCACACCTATTTTTAAATCTTCATGGTCTCCTTTGAGATTGAACATCCATTACTTTGCTATTAAAGTAAATGGTCTAAGTTGAACATATTTTATCTATTATTACATGGGGCAAAATGAATTATTCATTTTCCAGAGGAACTCTGTAGGCCAAAATGATAATAAAACTCGGGCCCGTCACACTACGAGGTATTGTAAATGGAATAACCTTTTCATCATTTCTTCATATGTTACCTTCTCCTTCCTTTGCTATTCCAACAAACCATAAATTCCATGAGTTTATGGGCTTACCTCAGATCTAAAGTTTACATGGTTTTAACTGCCTTAGCTTTATGTTCGCAGTTTTTTCTTGAGTGTTTTTAAAGTTTGGATTAATTCATTCAAGGAAGAATTTTCTAAAATTATATTTAGTCTAAGAAATCATTTGCATGGAAACAAAAAATGTAAACACACACACACAAAGAGAGAGAGAGAGAGAGAGAGAGAGAGAGAGAGAGAGAGAGAGAGA
>JANHMN010000001.1:232083920-232101743 GCA_030674055.1 Rhabdomys pumilio | reverse complement strand
AGAGAGAGAGAGAGAGAGAGAGAGAGAGAGAGAGAGAGAGAGAGAGAGAGAGAATAAAACTTCTGATATTCAGATATTCTGTACAAATGTTACGAAAAAACTGTTTTGGATACATTCTTCTAATTTATTGATATTTTTATATCTTAGTATTTTTATTACTTTTCTTCCCCTTTCTTCATAATATTCATTTGAGTCATAAACTTTGAAAGAAACTATAGATTATGTTATAATAATTAATATTTTATTTCCTATCATAGAGAATTCCCAGGCTGTATTTATCAGTTTCATTTCTGTCCCACTCACTATAGCTACCAATTTTCTGTCAGATTTTTGGTTTATTTTCTTTCTTTATTGAATTTTAAGTTAAAGTGGAAAATTCTAAGGAACCTTTGTCTTATCCTCTGTTGTACCAATCTTGAATATGTACATGAAAATGGAAAAGATTGAAAGATCTCTTCCCCTTAATATGAACAACATCAGGTAATCAAGAATAAGTATAAAAATTCAAATCAGAATCATGTATAATTATGTTATTTTGTTTATGCTTATCCTTGGCCTCAATGTTAATTAACCTACCAGAATGGTACTTTTTTCAGTTTTCACAGTGTACAGAAAGAAATTTTCCAAGTTTGACTATCAAAACTTTTTTTTTTACCATCCCCTTTCCTTCTCACTATCCATAGGCACTATCAGTGTATGTCAAGTCCCCATTTTTCCCGAAAGGAAACCTAAATAACTAAGAATGTCTTTGGTTTCCTATCAGCAACATAACCACCCTTTAAATCTTCAGCAATGTTTTTATGTGTCACTTATGCTTATAATGTTTATCATTTTATCAGTATGTTTAATTATTTTATTTCTAAAAATTGTAAAACACTATTCAAGAAATATCAGTTTTCTTGAAAAGTATAAGCTGAGAATTTAAACCTTTCATCTATGTGATAATGCATTATTAACAGTTCTTGTTTATATAAATTAGATCTTCGTTTTATTTTTAATCTACCTTTCTTCAAATACATACAACTATGTGATTACTTACATAATTTACTTTTTTATACTGTCAGGAAAATATTTAATAACTACTTTCATAGAATTGCTGGTCCACTTTCTATCCCAACTGGGTTTAATGCTGACTTCTTCCATTTCTAAAATCTGTGATTCAGAACGAACCTACATTTACTGCTTCCTTTGATACAGTTGTGTAGAGGCATAATATAGTTATACCTTTTAAAAAAGTTTTGAAAACTTCATTAAATATAAATAATGGTTAAGATTTATAAAAAAACTATAATCATTCCATTACATGCTAATGATAATTTACTAATTATTCTGAATAGTTGAACAAAACATACAAAAATATATTTCTAAATTCAAAGAATGAATTATTCAAGAAGAAAATTAGCATTCTGTAATTTAGTTTACCTTCAGCATTAAAAGACGTCATGGCTGTCTGTGTGTATTTGTCCACAGAGGCCAGTAGAGTGCATAAGTTCTCTAAAACTGGAGTTACAGGTTATTATGAGTTTCCTGAGCTGTGACCCATGAATCAAACATAGAACATCTCCAGGAGCAGTTTATTCTCTTAATTGTTGAGTCCCTTCTCCCTTCCCCAGCATTAACCTTAATAGCTGATATGTACCACGTAACAAACCATCTAAAATAAGTTATGATTATATTTGAACCTAAAACTGCTGCCAATATGATGAGATTGGATTGATCATGTTGAGAAAAGATTTCCTGGTTAGTTTTTGTTTACTTAACACAAATCAGGATCATTTGGGATGAATGAATTCAATTAGAAAAACACCTTCATCAGAATGGTCTGTAGGTAAGACTAAGGAGTATTTCTTGGATTAATGATTTATGTGAAAGGGTCCAGAACACAGTGGCAAATGCCATCCTGGAGAACTGGTCATTTGTCATATAAGGAATCAGACTGAGGAAGACATTCATAGCATGTTGCTAAGCACTGTTACTTTGTGGCTTGTGGTTCACTTCCTGCCTTAAGCTCTGTCCCTGATGTTTCTTCATGTTAGACTAAAAGTTGTAGGTTCAAATAAATCCTTTCCTCCCAAAGTACTTTTAATTGTGATTTTTTTTAATATATCATGATTATATTTCCCCTTTTTCTATTCCTGCCAGCTTCTTTCGAAATTCACTCCCATCTGTATATACTTCTTTTCTGTCACTCATTAGAAAAGAACAATCTTCTAAAGGATAACAACACAACACAACACAATAAAATATAAGATAATCAAAAACTCTAACATTGAAGTAAGACAAGGCAAACTAATAGGATATAAGGAACCCCAAGAGGAGTCAAAAGTATCAGAGATTCATTCATTTACATGGTCAGGAATTCCATAAAACTACTAAACCCTAAGCTATAATATATACACAGAGGATCTGGTGCAGACCTGTATCTCTGTGAGTTCACATGTGCTTTGTTTAGTTGATTAAGTGACTCTAGTTCTCCTGGTGTCCCCATCTTCTCTGTCTCTTGCTTTCTTTCTACCTCCTCTTTCACAGGGTTTTATCAGAAGAGGAGGAACTTGATGATGGTATCATATTTAGAGCTGTGTTCCCAGGTCTCATGTGTAATGTCTGGCATTGACTCTCTGCATTAATTCTCATTTGATGCATGGAGATGTTTCTTCGAAGTTAATAGAGTTAGCCACTGATCTAAGAGTATATTAGAATATCACAAGGAGTCATATTATTGTTGCTTTATTTGTTTAGATGAGTAGTACTTGACTTTACCCTAGGTCTCTGGGACACTGATGTTCTATCATAGCAACAAAAAAAAAAAAAAAAAAAAAAGGATGGGGTGAAAAAGTTGCCAAAATGAATAAAAGTTGTGTTGTATATAATTAATTACAAAGATTACAATTTTAAATTTTCAGGTAGCAGACATATTCTTGAGCATGCAAGTTAAAAGGAAAAAATGTGGAATATGTAAAATTTGTCAAAGTTTAAATATTTTTCAATAAACATTTTTAAAAAGAAGTTCAAAAAGTCTTTAAATATGGCCAGTTGTGTTTCTGCATGTCACCCTGTCTTCTGGTCAGATGGTGAGGGTTGGGTTGAGGGTGCCTCTTTAGGTTGCTGCCTATGACTATGGTTTGGCCTGAAGCATCCAGCTACCCAGACTGATCCCAAGTGTATCACTCCACAGGAACCAACTCATAAGCCTAGATAATGGACCACCTCCACAGCTCTTGGGCAGGTGTAAGGCTGATGGATATTTGTGCTAGTTCCAGAACTGATCGAGACATCAAGGTCACCCTAGTGTTTGAGCATATGAGCTAGGACCTAGGAACATGCCTGGACAAAGCACCCCTCCAGGTTTGCCAGTTGCAACCATCAAGTATCTCATGTGTCATTTACTAAATGGCCTAGATTTTCTCCATTCGTATTGCACTGTTCACTGAGACATGAAGCCAGAGAACATTTGAATGACAAGTAATGGAACAATCAAACTGGCTGACTTTAGTCCAGCCAGAATCCACAGCTACAAGATGACCCACACACCTGTGACTGTTATACTCTGATATCAGGCTCCTGAAGGTCTTCAGCAGTCTACAAATGATACACCTGTAGACATGGGGATTGTTGGACATATCTTTGGAGAAATGTTTTGTCAGAAGCATCTCTTCTGTGGAAACTGAATCTGAACCAGGTAGGCAAAATCCTCTGATCTCCTTGGTTTGCCGAACGAAGATGACTGGCCTTGAAAGGTAGGCTTCTCTTCTACCCGGAGGACCCTTTGCCCCAAAAGGGCCTTCTGGCCAGTGCAGTCACTCGTGCTAGAGATGAAAGAATCTGGAGAGCTGCTGATGCAAGAAATACTGACGTTTTACCCACATAAGTGACTCTCTGCCGTCTGAGCCCTGCAGCTCTCTTTCCTCAGAAGCATAAAGGTCAAAAGGAGTGAAAAGAATGGATGTCTCCCCCAATTTCTAGACACTCAGTGGAGAACATGAACCTGCAGCCACTGCCTTCCCGTGAGGCTGTGGAGACTCCTCGAGATTTGTACAGAGGATATTTTAAGCCTTAAATGACAATTCCTTATCTCTCCTTAAGATTTCCCTCTCTCCTTCTCATTTCTCTACACGAAAGGGCAGGTACATCTGTCTTCTTCCCTCTCCGATTTATATCGGGATTTTTTGGTATCCAGGAAAATAAAACAAAGAAAAAAATCTTTAAATATTATTATGTTTGCTAATGTAGCACACGCTAATCTGCTTAAATAATTCATATGATAATTGTACTTTGGTGGTTTGAACAAGAATGGCCTCCATAGGCTTATATTTGAATGTTTTGGGAGTGGTATTAGGAAGTGTTGCCTTGTTGGAGTGTGGCCCTGTTAGAGAAAGTGTGCCCTCAGGTTAACTGAAAATGCATGCATCTTCATGCCTTACTTGAAGAGCAAAGTAGTCATTTACACAAATAATAACTAGCTCTCTTGTATCTATGCTGTGATACCTAAAACGTCTGGTTAAACATCTTGGAAAATTGTTTATTGTATTATATTACTCATATCACAGGTGTTGAATAGAGAACCCTGTCTTTTCCCATGAACCCTTACTTAAAAATGGCCCTAGGAAATCCATAAAATAATGAAAAATGATAATGCAAATTTGAATTGTGGAGTTCTAGGACATTGTAGGAGAATGGGTTGATCTTCACACCAGAACAATGGAATAACTTATGTGGATAGTCATAATTTGTAAGTGATGAGGATTCAGATGGTTTATCCTCAACCTTCCATCCTTGGAACACTACTGTTTAGGAAGAACCCTTACCAGGAGTCCATTCTCTTTTTATATGTTAAGATGAAAGCCAAAGCCAAAGGATTGGATAGTGTTCTTTAAGTCAGTGATTACAAACTGTTTATGTGACAGGAAGTTTTTCTGTTTTAAATCAGGGAAATAATTGAATAGGAATAATACTCTATTTCAATAATAAATAATTGAAATAGAAATACTAGTAACCCCCTGGAGCTACTAAAAAGCAAAGTGATTATGCAAATACCTAGTGTGGTATTGATACTCTACTCTGAAGAGCTTCAGGGTCTGATGGAAAAGGATTGCAGTTTGGCTTTTTCCACATGTGGCTCAATTCTATTTTAACAGTTGATAGCTGTGTAACCCTAAATAATGAACAATGGTTACGGAAAAATGATTATACAGTGCTTCGTGATATCAGAGCATCCATATGACTTTGGCTTTGTTATTTCTATCCCTTGGTCTCTTTCAATAGCTTCCCATAGTGGAAATATTAAAAGTGACATCCAACTCTGGGAGAGACTAAATGTTCATAAGCAGAATTTTAGTTTGTACAGTCTTTAATTTGAAATTTAAATAGCACACAAAGAAAAGAAGATATTGCAATAATGAAATTTAGAGGATAATTCATCTATTGTTAAATGTACAGTGTGAATAGAAGTTCAATTATTAAGTACATTAGAACATGAAAAGTAACAATTTGCAAATTTTAAGCCCTGGAGCATCCCCAAACAAAGACATTTACAGAAGATTCATTTCTCTGTAATTCAGAAAAAAATAATAATTAAAATCCCATTTCTTAAAATATGACCCAGCCGCACAATTCTCTTACACTTACATTCCGTTTCTTTGCCAAAATTCAATGTCTGACTCAAAAAATCTTTTCAGAAAACCTGTGCTGTATATGCAAATTCAAATGCTTCTTCAAGATCATTCTAGTTTTATTATCCGACCCAACTATCTTGATGGAAATGTAAAAAGAAAAAAACAGACTATGACTTTCCAAATCAATGAGCCATTAGGAGAGAAGCTGAGTACAATAAAGGTTTAGGGGCGTGATTAAAAAGAGGAACTGTACCCAGTGAACAAGATTATTGCAGTCTCCTCGAAATCACCACTTCAGCATACTCAGTATATAGTAATGGTTCTTATAAGTATTTTTTCAGGTAAGAGGTACCATCATATTTTCTGTAAATTATCTTCAAATCTTCATATTGATTCTTTCAAACCTATGCAATATCTATATAGTGAATTGTAAAAGAGAATAGAATGTCAACACTTCTTTGCCTTTATTTCACACTAAAACCCATTCAGAAATAACTGCAAGTTCCAATAGATGGGAAAATTACATAAGGCTGTGAATTATTAGCAGTAGTTACAGAAAGATATATTGTGAAATTCTTATCTATAAGAATCTGAATAACATGAAATTACCCAGATAAGTAGGCAATAATTTTAACAGAATTCACAATATTAACATGCCTAAAAGAGGAAAATAAACAGATAAACAATTTTATAATTATGCTAAATTTGTACATTTAATTGTGGCATAAAGTCAATTGAAAAAAATGTAAGAGTAAGTAAGGAAAAGAGAAATCTGCTGATTAATCTTGTAGTGCTCAAAGAGAATTCAGTAGTCCTAAATCAAGACTGTCATAAAATAGAAAATTTTCCTACTAACATTTATGCATTTTAATATGTAGTTTGGACACTAACAACCAAAACTCTCATTTTTCTCCTAAAAATAAGACAGTTGATTCTGGAGCTATTTAGATGTCCAAGCTCTGGGAACACAGATTAAAGTTACCACCAATTTCATGTTCTAGTTTCTCACAGATTTTGGTTTACAAAACCAAGAAATTAAAACTTAATAGCTAGGGGCCAGCCCCAGCTTGGTGAGAGGAGAAGAGATCTTCTTTCTTCTCCTCATCTGTTCTTCTTGAGGCAGACAGAAAGGGATAGAAGTGGAAGAGCATTGGTGGAGGGTAGACTTGGTCTTATGAGATTGGAGTAAGGCCTCGGGCCTTACGAGACTCGGGTAAAATGTTGGTCTTATGAGATAATTAGGGTTGCTGTTTAATAAAATCTTATCTATGTTACTATAGTTTACTTACTAGGCAACTGTAGCTGACCTGCTATCTGTTTGATCCTCTGAGACCAGAAGCAGCAGTTTCTGGCCACTTAGCACCTCAGCCCCATAACTGCAGTAGATTAGGCAAATAGCCTTTATATTATCTCACCAGGAGCTGCTGGGCCTTAACTTATGCCTGCTAACCTGAGGTTGCAGAAAGAAAAAGACACTTAGAGATATGGTTATAGTATTTATTACTAAGTTGTTAAAAGTTTCCTATAAAAGCGATCTAAGGGGAAAAGCAGAAGGGTCCTAAGTGGGGAAAAAGAAAAACTTCTATTCTATCTGAGAGCAGGAAAAAACTATTCTATCTCTATTCTATCTTCTATTCTAACTCTCTAGACTAACTCTATTCTATACCTAACTATTATAACTCACTCTCATCTCTTTGTCTTCAGTACTTATACATCTTTCAGAGTACATGGTCACATTTTACAAAGTTCATCACAAGTTCACACCAAAATTCAAATCATAAATTGAAATAGAATTTTAAAACAGAGACTGTTTACGTGCATATCCATTAGGAGTAATTATCTGGCTAAATATTCATCACCTGTCTAGCGCCACAGGTTCACTGAAGGTTTAAAGCTATAACTAAGAAATTAATGAAGATTTGTATAGATAAACCCAGGCAATATTTTCTCTTCTGTACTAGTACCTATAATAAAACATAAGTTCCTTTTTAGTTACCGTTGGTTAACTGTTTTATAACCTTTTGGAATGTGCTCTGAACAGGAGAAAGTCTGGTTACTAACTAAGGGCAATTAACTGATGACACTCGGGAGACTGGTGGAGTTCTCATTGCAATTTTGACTATTAGAAAGGAACCTAACAGCAGCCCTACTATAAAAGAGCTTAATAATTATTGATAAAATTTTAGGAATTCTTATATGATAATCATTAAGACTTAAGAAGTCATCTATTTGTGTATATAACATCACTACAAGACAGTATATCTTCATGGATCTGAAGAGATCTACTACAAAGTGGTGTGCTATTGCGTAGTGTTTGTTACATATGTTTACATAATAATTATAAGAAAGCATATTAATAGCAGGAATCTTTCCTAAAATAAGTCCCTCACAGTCTCGCTGGGTGAGGGCTCACTTGTCACAGATTATATAATAATCCAAGGTAAGCTCATTTTTACACAAAGTAAATAGTAGCTTTTATCAATATAATCATAACTATTAAATCTATTGTGGTTTTGTGATCATTTACACATTGAAATACTACTCAGTTATTAAAAACAATGACTTCATGAAATTTACAGACAAATGGATGGAACTAGACAATATCATTCTGAGTGAGGTAACCCAATCACAAAAGAACACACATGGTATCACTCACTGATAAGTAGATATTAGGAAAAAGCTTGGAATACCCAAGATACAAGTCACAGACAATATGAAGCTCAAGAAGAAGAAAGACCAAAGTGTGGATGTTTCAGTTCAACCTAGAAGGGGGAATAAAATAGTCAAGTGAGGTAGAGGGAGGGAGAAACCTGGGAAGAAGATAAATGTAAATCAATAAAATAACCAATTAAATTTTTTTTCTGAAATAAGTTCTAAGTAAGTAGAGTATAACGGAAGTATTTACATTTTTTAATAATTTAATGATAAAAAAGTATTAGAATGCCATCTCCTTCACTCAGTTAAATTAATGCCTTAATCTCACCCATTATCTATGTTTTTCAATCTGACTAGAGAAAGACTTGCTTGCATTCTAAGGGAAACCTATTTTCCCTAGCCTAATTAACCTAAAACGTTTTGGAGAGAAATCATACTTTATTAATTTACTCAGTCATCATAGATAGCTAATTTTTTCCTTTTTATAATATACATATACAATATTGTACCATTTATCTTATACATATATAATACCATCTAAAGAATGAAAATTATAATTAGCATGCCAATCTTGCCTCTTTTTCAATTAGATGATCAAGTTCATCCATGACAAATCAGTTTCAGAGAGCTAACAATATGATAAAAACATGACAATAGAAATACTGTTATTAACATTAGGAAAGTCAAGTCTTCAAAAATTTAACTATAGCAACAATATATAAATCTGTGTTTATGTGTTCATAAAATCTGAATATATTTTTAACTTCTGAAAAGAAAAACATGATATTTATTTGATTTCAAAAATAGATTTCTTGGGTTATTTTACATTTTCCAGAATGTTTTGTTTAATCTACAGAAATGCTTACATAAGACAACATTTAGTTTGAAGATGTTATAAATAATAAATAATGATTCTCACTTTTATAAATGACTTTGAAGAAACACTAGCATTATTTTTCAAAATAAACACTATATTTTAATTGAATAGTTCTTTCTTACAGTAGATGTTCTAGCTGAGATAACTTAAAAAATTCCTCAGACACCAAAACCAGACACTGTTTCTGATGCTAAGAAGCACTTGCTGACAGAACCCTAGTATAGCTGTCCCCTGAGAGACTCTGCCAGAGCATGACCAATACAGATGTGGATGCTTTCAGCCAACCATTAAACTGAGCATGAGGACCCAATGGAGGAGTTAGGAGAAGGACCGAAGAATCTGAAGCGATTTGCAACCCCATAGATAAAACAACAATACAAATTAACCAGAAACCACAGAGTTCCCAGGGACTAAACCACCAACCAAGAGTACACATGGAGGGACCCATGGCTCCAGCTGTGTATGTAGCACAGGATGGCCTTGTCTAGCATCAATAAGAGGGGAGGTCCTTGGTTCTTGTGAAGGCTTGATGACCCAGTGTAGGGGAATGCTATGGCATTGAGTCCATAGTGTGTAGGTGGGTGAGGATGCACCCTCATAAAGGCAGGGTGAGGGTGTAGAGGATAGGTGTTTTGCAGTGGGGAAACCAGGAAGGAGGATAACATTTGACATGTAAATAAATAAAGTAACCAATAAAGGATAACATTTGAAATGTAAATAAATAAAATAACTAATAAAGGATAACATTTGAAATGTAAATAAATAAAATAACCAATAAAAGATTCTTCCTATTTCCTTAGCACTTGAAGTCACTGCATACTCAGTGTGAAGTGGTCAAGGGAAACACTATACTAGAATTAATCCACCAGGCAATACCATCTCATACATGATATCTCATCCCATTTTTTAAGACTCTAGGCCTTCTATACTCTAGTTTTCCACACAGATCATGAATGATACACTTGATATTCAGGCAAAATTTGTTTTGAGTCCAATGCCTGTGGCCTTGTCTACTTTTTTTCAGTTATTATAGGAGGAGTGCCTTGAAGCAATATAAGTCCAAGAAATGAATGAGTGTTTCCACTGAAGATTTTAATGTTCTGATGATAGACTAATACACATCACAAAACAAAATAATCTACAAGAGCTATAAAATCATAAAGTATTCAAATTATTTTGAGATGTACTCATATAAGGTTTGGATCTCATGTTTACTATGAAACCTTAGAAATGACATAGCTTGTATATTTCATTAATATATTTTTATAAATATCTTATTCATTTTTAAATAAAATGAAATAGCTGTTGGTGAATTGCCTAGGTTAGTGTTTGTTAGACATGTATCAATCAATTTTCTACTTACATATTTCACAAATAATACAGACAAAATATTTTCTCTTTCATCTTGCTCATAACAAAAAATATAGCAACAGGTAGGTATACAGTTTTTTGATTGGTTCTATTATCAAAGAATGTTGAGATCATTTTCAATTTTATTACACAGAGAGCTTATCTTTTAAAATGTAATAAAATTATATTAATTATGAAAATCACAAAAGAACCTTCTTTTGACAACCTGCAATTGAATAATAAGCTTGCAATATTCTTTCTGCCAAAATGTGTTCACTATGAATATTCTACATGATTTTATCTACTGACTTCTCTCAATACATCTCTGTCTACCCTGTACAAGCATATTGAAGCTTCTGCATGCTTTGTAACTGGGTGACACATGGTTCTAGTTATACTTATAAAGTCGCACTGTTCTTGTATTCTTCCTTAGATTGTGTGAACTATGGGAACTATTTTCTAATGTATTCCTGAAAAATCATATAATCTAAGTTCAACATTCATTTAACAAGATCTTAATATCCCTACTTTTCTTCAAGTATTATATTTATTTTCAGAAGCAGAAATTTTATCGTCTCATGCTGAAGCAGCTAGAAATTATGAGAGAGAATTATTATTCATATTTTTAAGCCTTCAATTTTGTATATCCTATTTAGTGATTCATATCTTGCCATCTGACTTTTATTTTAGAAGTGATTCACTTAGAAATAAATGTATAGTTAACTATTCATTTCAAATAGTAACTTTTGATAACTTTTACAAGTAATATCATAGTGTTGACTACTGACTTTAAAATTCAATTCAGTTAAGGGCTTCTTTGTAGAAATGTCATGTTTTTACATAATAGTTGGTATGAATGTCTCTTATAAACTACAGACTTTTAGGACCATATCTCTTTACTCAATGAAGCTTTTTTGTCAAAAATAAACAACATATTTTGAATCTCACCCACCATAAAAGCACTTCAGGTAACCACTAAAACTTTGCCATAGTGTATTGACTGGCATGTCTGTGCTATGTGTGCCAAAAGATTGAAAGAGATTGTGGACTGTAGTGGAACATTTTTTTCTTCTTTTTCATTCTCACATGTGTTTGTTATTATTTGTTTTTGTGACTTTCATCATTTTGACTGCAGTAAAATAAAATCTTAAATAATTTTAATTTAATTTTTTAGTCATCACTAAAAAAGCTGAACATTTTAAAAATATTTCTCATCCATTAGTATTTCATCTTTTGATAACATTTTGTTCAGTTCTATGTCCTTTTTAGTCAATTTTTTCCTCAATGTTACACCTTTTGAGTTATTTTTATATTCTAGATACCAAACCTCTGTTAAAGGTATAGTTGCAAAAGACATTTTCACGTGATGTGGTCTTTACCTTCATACAAGTGATGGCATTCTTGGCTGTACTAAAGCTTTTAAACTTGTGAAGTCCCTTTTATTTAACTGTTGATCTTAAACTCTATGATAGTGAGATATTGTTCTGGAAGTTCTTTTCTGTACCAATGAATTCAAGTGTATTCCCTTTTTTTTTCTCCATAATATTCAGGGTATTAGTGTTATGAGGAACCTATTAGAGGTGATTACTCAAATACAGTTCATAAGGCAATTGCAAGGCTTGATTCTAGATGACTGGGACTACACTCAAGTATTCAGGACACAAGTATACAGTACAATGTTTAGAGCAAGTGGTATTGAAAGGTAAAATCCTGTAAAAGAAGATAAGTCTGTTAGAGAATCTTGATCTCAGGTTTCGACAATTCTGTTGGGTAAATTCCCACAGGATTCTCCATCAAGGACATCAAATCCTAGTCAAACCAGAAATGGCCACAGCAAGAGTCCAAGATGAAAGAAACTTTTCATTGTCTTGCCCTGTCATGTTAGGACTTATATTGAGGTACTTAACTTGATCTGGAATTGATTTTGGTACAGAGTGAGAAATTAGCCTAGGTTTTTTATGTTGCTATCCAGTTTGACTAGTGATACTTGTTGAAGATACAATCTTTTCTCCAATATGAACTATTGAACTCTTCATTGAAAATCAGGTGGTTGTTGCAGTTATGGATTTCTTTGGGGCTCTCATTTATTTCCATAGATCAATGACCCTTTTACTTTGGTTCCATGTTATTCTCACTACTACAGCACTATAAAATAACAAGACATCTCGAAGGTTATCCCTCCAGCAATTTTCATCCCTTCTGCAACAATGTGGCTGCCTAATCAAGACCCAAACAAAGTCCACACTAATAAATACTAATAGATACATCAATGACTCTCTAAGGAAGAAAAGTAAGATGTCAAAGAGCCCTACTCCAAGACAAAGAACTTCAGTCAACTAAGGCCATTAAGCTCAGATAGTTGGCTATTTTCACAATTCTTGGCATGGTACCTCTACTGTTGCAAGGAAGTTAAGTCCAATGAGATAGATGGTTGCTGGTTTCCACCAAAATATTTGAGTCACTATTGCTGTTTTAGAGATATCTTGCCTTACTGGACACTATTAGGTCTTAATATAATAGTTGCCAAAAGTTATTGATTGTCTTGCCTTTGGCAGCTTTAATAGTACGCTCTGTCACTTTAAAATGTAATGTTCAAGAAAGAGTTTTTAAATTACATCAAATTGATATTGTGCTGTGGCCTAAGTGCATGGTGACTTCAACAATAAGGATGTACTTTTAACAAATATATATATATATATATATATATATATATATATATATATATATATCCCCTTCAGGTTTATATTACTAAAACTGAAAAAAGATTTAATTTTTTTACTGGAGATTTTATTTATTTACATTTCAAATGTTATCCCTTTCCCCATTTTCCACCCACATAAACCCTCTACCCCATCCCTCCTCCTCTTTTTTGCTTTTATACAACTTTACTTACATGCAAGTATTAAGGTCAGTTCTAGGTTGAGGAGCTAGCAATACAATAGATACAAATAATCAAGGAAGAAGTAAGATAATAACACAAATAGTCAAAGAACAAGCAAGGCAATAAACAAAGTCCCATGATCACTCGCATGATCGCTATTTCTAAGGGCTTATCAGGAAGACCAAAATATCTGAGCCTACTTCCCTGTCCTAGCTCAAAATCACTTTCATACCTGAAGCTTACTTCAGGCAGGAATCTTACATTAGGCTAGAAAAAGAGATTTCTTGCCATCTTCTGAGATCTTCTTTGATTTCTTTCTTCAGAGAATTGAAGTTCTTGTCATATAGATCTTTCACTTGCTTGGTTCAGTACACACCAAGGTATTTTTTATTATTTGTGACTATTGTGAAAGGTGTCGTTTCCCTAATTTCTTTCTCAGCTTGTTTATCTTTCAAGTAGAGGAAGGCTACTGATTTGTTTGAGCTGATTTTATAACCAGTCACTTTGCTGAAGATTTTTTTTTTATCAGGTTTAGGAGTTCTGGGGTGGAAGTGTTTTGGGGTAACTTAAGAATACTATCATATCATCTGCAAATAGTGATATTTTGACTTCTTCCTTTCTTATTTATACCCCTTTGCCTCCTTTTTGTTGTCTAATTGCTCTAGCTAGGACTTCCAGTACTATATTGAATATGTAGAGAGAGGGTTGGCAGCCTTGTCTAGTCCTTGATCTTAGTGGGATTGCTTCAGGTTTCTCTCCATTTAGTTTGATGTTGGCTACTAATTTGCTGTATATTGTTTTTACTGTGGTTAGGTATAGGCCTTGTATTCCTGATCTTTCCAAGACTTTGTTGAACTTTGTCACATTCTTTCTCAACATCTAGTGAGATGATCTTTTTTTTTTTTTCTTTGAGCTTGTTTATATAGTGGATTACATTGATAAGTTTCAAAATATTGAACCATCTCTGCATTCCTGGGATAAAGCCTACTTGATCATGATGGATGACTGTTTTGATGTATTCTTGGATTCAGTTTGTGAGAATTTTATTGAGTATTTTTGCTTAGATATTTATAAGGGAGATTGGTCTGAAGATCTCTTTCTTTGTTGGGTCTTCTTGAATTTTAGGTATTAGTGTGATTCATAGAACAAGTTGGGTAGTATTCTTTCTGCTTCTATTTTGTGGAATAGTTTGAAGAGAATTGGTATTAGTTCTTTCTTGAAGGTCTGATAGAATTCTGCACTAAAAGCATCTGGTCCTGGGTTTTTCTTGTTGGGGAGACTTTTAATGACTGCTTCTATATTTTAGGGGTTATGGGACTGTTAAGATGGTTTATTTGCTCTTGATTTAAATTTGGTACCTGGTATCTATCTAGAAAATTGTCCATTTCATCCATATTTTCAAGTTTTGTTGAGTATAGGCCTTTGTACTAGGATTTGATGATTTTTTCTTTAAATTTCCTCAGTTTCTGTTGTTATGTCTCCCTTTTCAGTTCTGATTTTCTTAATTTGGATACTGTCTCTGTGCCCTCTGGTTAGTCTGGCTAACGCTTTATTTATCTTGTTGATATTCTCAAAGAACCAGCTCCTGGTTTTGCTGACATTGTATATAGTCTGGAAAGAACCCAAATGTCCTTCAACAGAGGAATGAATACAAAATGTGTGGTACATTTACACAATGGAGTATTACTCAGCTATTGAAAACAATGAATTCGAGATATTCTTAGGTAAATGGATGCAACTAGAAAATATCATCCTGAGTGAGGTAATCTAATCACAAAAGAACACACATGGTATTCACTCACTGATAATTGGATATTAGCCCAGAAACTTGAAATACCCAAGATTCCACTCACAGATCACATGAAGCTGATGAAGAAGGAAGACCAAGTGTGGGTGCTTTGGTCCTTCTTAGAAGGAGTAAGAAAATACTGAAGGCAGCAAATATGGAGACAAAGTGTGGTACAGAAACTGAAGGAGACTATTCCACCTGGGTATCTATCCCATGTGCAGTCACCGAAGGTACATGTTAATGTGGATGTCAGAAAGTGCATGCTGACAGGATCCTGATATAGCTGTCTCCTTAGAGGTCCTCTAGAGTTTGATATATTCAGAGTCAGATGCTCACAGTTAACCATTGAACTGGTTAAAGGGTTCCCAATGGAGGAGTTAGAAAGAAGACTGAAGGAGCTGAAAGTGTTTGTGGCCCCATGCTGAGAGCAAGAATACCAACCAACCAGAGCTCTCAGAGTCTAAACCACCAGCCTGGGAGCAAATAGGGAAGGACCCATGACTCCAGCTGTATATGCAAGGGAGGATGGTCTTGTTGGGCATTAAGTGGGAAAAGAGATCCTTGGTCTCATGAAGGCTGAACAGTGGGGGGAATTCAAGGGTGGAGAGGTGGGAGTAGGGGAGTAGGTTGGGGAACATCCTCATAGAAGGTAGACGAGGGAGAATTGGATAGGTAGTTCCTCAGCAGGCCGAGAAATGGGGAAAGGGGATAACATCTGAAATGTAAATAAAATATCCAATAAAAAATTTAAAAAAATAAAAAGAAAAAGAGAGTTCTACGGTTTCCATTATATAGTCTACATCTTTTGTCTTTTGGAGATAATCATTTTGGGGTGAAGTGGTATAACTTAATACAAAATATAAATATAATCATTTACTTGTATATACTGTTAACTAAATAAAAAATGTTTCTTTAACTTTTTTCAAACATCAATTATGTATTTTATTTATACTTTACCTTCTGTTTGACCACCATCACATTTCCAAGTTAAAGCTCCCTTGCCAGTTTCACTTCATGTCACTGATATCCTACCATTATTCTGTGTTAATCTTTCTACACTCATGGACTTGTTAGAACCATCTGTTTTACTTTCTTGATATCCGTGGTTACTTTAGGCTGTGTCCTCACATCTGAATATTTGAAGAAAGGTACTACAGGTGAGATAGAAGATGTGACATTTGTCTTTCTGAATCTGGGCTAATACTACATATAAAGCCAATTGACAGATAATGTTTAACATAATAGAAAAAAATTGAAGTATTCCTGAACAAATGAGTTTTTATGTAACACATACACACACACACACACACACACACACGTGTGTGTATATATATGTGTATACATGTATATATACATATATATGTATATATATGTACTCATGTACATATATATAAGTAAATAGCTAGATGAATTGAGAAATATATTAGAAACCGTAACCATTTTTACAATGTGATTGTAGCATTTAAGACAGCCATAACTAATGCACCAGACCTGTTGTTAATCAACAAGTTTAACTACAGTTGCTGTTTTATATTTAATACTGTTATTAATAGTTTCCATTTACTGATTTATTCATACAGTGCTTTTATTTACATTTACTCAATTGTTTTAATTTTTCACAGTTATACAAACTTCTTAGATGTTTATTGGGTAATGTGAATCATTGCAATTTATGTATTACAAAAACATTCAACAGAGTAGATTAATCTTAAATGCTTACCCTTTTCCACAGCCTTAGGGATTATACCTAATAGATCATAAAAATGCCTTACCCTTAAGCTACATTCCAAACCTCAATATGTATTTCTTTATAAGGAAGTATTAAACTCTCTTATAGTATTTAGAAACACATTTTATAATATCTAATTGTTAAACTGTGTAATTATATACTAGAAATTCTAGATGTATCATAATTTAGGAGGACTGGTTAACCTTTCCTCATTTTCCCACTTTCCTCATATTGCTCCGTCTACTTGTAAAAAACCTCTTATTAGTAATTTCTAAGTGATTATAATGATTGCAACAAACAATTCTAAAAGATACAAATGGTCCATGTATACACAAAAAATGTGCAAACTCCTTAGCCATATATAAAATATAAATCAAAACTACAAATATTCTATCTCACTGTAACTAGATGGTTACTGTCAAAAATGCAAAAAACAAACATAGCAATAATACAAGGAAAAGGGGCCCTTTGTACTAATGATCAAAATATATTTAAAAGTAATTGCTGAAAATATCAAGATGAAAATTACACTCACACACACACACACACACACACACACACTCAGACACAGACACAAACATATACACACACACACACAAAGAGGGAGGGAAGGAGAGAGAGAGAGAGAGAGAGAGAGAGAGAGAGAGAGAGAGAGAGAGAGAGGAATTTTAATCCATCAACATGGATGATCTGGCAAGGAATGACAGCTAAAGAACTATGTGATCTGGCTAGAATGACACATCTTTAATTTCTCTGGTAAGGTTAGTTTATAGAAAGAACTAGCCATGTTTGAAAGTGACATCTAATTGATGGGTAATAGAGAGCAGGGGAAAAGGGGAGAGAGAAAGAGACAGAGACAGAAGGGATAGAGACATAGAGAATAAGAGAGAGAGAGAGAGAGAGAGAGAGAGAGAGAGAGAGAGAGAGAGA
>JANHMN010000001.1:232070516-232083910 GCA_030674055.1 Rhabdomys pumilio | reverse complement strand
AGAGAGAGAGAGAGAGAGAGAGAGAGAGAGAGAGAGAGAGAGAGAGAATTTTACTATGTCAGTTTGCAGGTGGCAGGTGAAAACAGAAGGAGACAAAGAATGAAAAGGATTCAGAGGACTAGAAGTGATCTACATAATTAGTAGGAGACCAAACAGAGGAATTCATTCAGAAACCAAGAGAAACCAGTTCTAATCAGCCAGGTTGGAGAAGAGTTTGAGCCAGAAACTGAGTTGAACCAGAAAGGCAGAGCTCAATGTAGGAGGAGCTAAGGTGGGAGGAGTATGGAAAGGAAGAGAAGGAGTAAGGAGAGGAGGAGAAGAAGGACAGGAGAAGCTAGGTGAAGAGAGAGAGAAAGAGAGAGAAAGAGGGGAGGGGACATGGAGGCAGATGTTCACGTGTCTCCACCAATCAAAGATAGTTGATATATCTAGGCTGAGTATTAGGTTACACTTCTGACTGAGCATTAACAAACTTATAAAGCCTTTGAGTAACATTTTAAAAAATTCTATGAAAACAAAAAGGAAAAGGGGGCATGGGATAGAGGGGTTTTCTAGGGAGGGGAAATGGGGAAAGGGGATGAATCTGAAATGTAAATAAAATATCCAATAAAAAAAAAAACTAGTGAAAAAATATGTTTATTCAACAGTAGGCCCTCTGGAATGACAATTGAACCTGGTGAATAAAAGGCACTTTTACACACACACACACACACACACACACACACACACACACACACACAACTAAATAAATAATAAAAGGTAAAATGATAAATATAAATTTAACATGGTTATCCTTGGTATTACCCAAAAAAATTAATGTCAGGAGAAAATAGAGATATCTGAAAGAATTACCTTATTTTATTGCAATAATCAAGATATGTTATCATTGTATTTTGTATCTTAGGATGAATAGCTAAAGAATATATGTGGTATATGTGATATATGGATTATTCAGCCATTTATAAAATGCATTGCATCATATTATTTTTATATGAACTTATCTTAAGCAAAATAGATGAGACTCAGAAAGATAATATAAAATGTACTGTATTACATATTGAATTCAGATAATAAAAGTGTTTATTTACTTTTATTTTCAGAGTATTTCTGTTTTGCCTATGTGTGTTTGCACAATACATGTATGCAGTGTTCTAATAGGCCAAACAGGTATTGTACTCCCTAGAACTGGAGTTTTAGATAATTGTTAGGTATCACATTTTAATAAAACTGTCATCTGTAAGAGTAGCTAGTGCTTTCAAATTCTTGACCCTTACTTCAAGCCAAAAAATAATAAGTATATTACTACAACTAATCCTCTTCCTCCTCCTCCTCTTCCTCCTCCTCTTCCTCCTCTTCCTCTTCTTCCTCCTCTTCCTCCTCTTCCTCCTCCTCCTCCTCCTCCTACTACTACTACTAATAATAATAATAAGGCATTACTATAGAAAAGGAATTATTTGTCAAGAATGGGTATGGTTTCTAGAAAGGAATAGGACAACATATGTACATAATAGTTTTCTTTGGTCAGAGTTTATTTTTGTTTCTATTTAATACATTATTCAAACATTCTGCACTCTGTAGATCTCATTTAGTTATGTTTTAGAAGACTATATCTGACTGTTAATTGTTATTGAGTCATAAAAATTCTGTATAGAGAAAGCTAAAACACACCATTAGGTATATATTTGCAAATATTTTTTGTATCTTTTGATATTTCATTAGTCTTTTAAAAAGTAGTTTAACTTCTGAAGTGCTCTAATTTCCCAAATTGATTTTATATACCTTTCTGGCATCCAATATAAACTACCTCCAATCAGATAACAAATAACAATAAAATAACACAGAAAAAAAGCATCTTATGTTAAAAAATTAATAATCTCCTTCATTTTGGATACATGATACTATATACAGATTTACTGTTGCTATTCAAAGGCATATTTGATACAGTAGACAGTAGAATACCTTATGAAAATGTTTGCAGATTGTAAAGGAAGACATACAATGTCTTCTGATAATATTTTGACCTCTAAAAAATATTAAAATCGTTGAAAAATTTATTCCCTCTAATAAATCACAATAACAAAGTTAGAAACATGCAAGGTGGATATAAAACCATAATGTATTTTCATGAGCTATCAATTAAAAATTAAAAATTTCATTTGAAGATTAGCATTCAAAAACATAAATACTGGCCCATTGAAACACTTCCCAGTACATAAAAATGGTTGCTCTTATACCTGATGATGCAAGTTTGATTTTCAGAAACCACATATTTGAAAGAAAACATTGTTTCACATAAGTTGTTATCTGAACTGAAAATGTACATTGAAGATCATGAACAACCAACTCTCCATACAAATATAAATTGATAAATTAAAATATGTATGTACTCATGTATAAAGGATATAGGTTTACTGTTAGCAAAATAGGCATGTAGGTGCTATGTATCAAAAACTGAAAAGCACTGCAATATTAAATAAATCCTAAGTGAACTGAAAGATATATTGTGTGGGTTAGAATAGATGGATTGGCTCCCATTTCCAAAACTTATCTAGTGATCTTAACTGGAAAAGGTGTTGCTTACAGAAATGCTTAACACAGCATAAGTATGTAAAAAAAATGCTAAACAAATACTAAAATGGTCAAAGCAATTCACAAAAATAACAAAGCTGTATTTCATAAACAATGAAATTTTGGGATATTTTTCATGCCAAAATAATGATTAGCATGTAGAGTTGCATTTATGGGAATTACAGTATAGTCTAAGAAAATAGCCTAAAAATGGGTCTATATCATGAAGATAAAGTAATTGTTTGGACTTATAGAGGGGCAATTCAGTGGTGAAAGCACATTCTTTTCATCAAGAGGGCATTCATAAAGAATAAAAATACCCTCAGTATATGTCTCATAAAATAGTTAATATTTACCCATACTGAGGATGGTAGCATATTACAATCGTGTATCAGAAGAGCTGAAGCAGGAAGATCCTGAATTTTAATCTGGCCAGGGTTACATAAACTCTATTTCCAGAAAACAAACAAATGATAAAAACAATTTCAAATGGTCACAGATTAGAATATAAAGCAAATATTATGACAGATTTTTGAAAAATTATAATGAGTATTCCACTGATTTGATTTGGGCAGACTGTCTTAAGTTTGATAATCTTGCAAGCTAAACCAAAACACTCATGATGGTCGAGTCATATGTCTAACATGATTTGGTCGTCATGTCATTTTTGATAACAAAGTACCTGTCTTTTAAAAATAATCTGGCAGCACAGAAATAAAGCATTATGTCTTAATATAGATATTACAAAATCACACTCACAGATATCTAAACTCATCTATAAATAAGCCCTTCAGTCATCCATAACATGTACTTTGAAGCATATTGCATCACAGTAAGTTCAGCGCAGTTAGGCTAGATCTTCATGGAGGAACAGATGCCATGCAGGCAATGTTTACTTGGAGGCTCACTATAAGAGTGAGGGTACTGAATTCAATGCTTCAATATTTATTTTGTGCTTTCAGACATTATTTTCTGTCCCTTTTGCCAGACAGTGATAATTAAATTTGAACTTGGTAAATACATAGTTGATGCTCCTTTCCAGTGTGCATCACAGTGCATAAACTTTGAGACATTGTGTTCTTAATATTAGAGGAAAATTCTCATAAATCACTAGATTGAAGTAAATCTGCTGCTCTGGGTTCATTCTGCTCTTCAGAAAATGTCAAAGTTTAATTGTAGACAATAAATTTATAATAAATTCAGAGCTGAAAATGTGAGTTCTATAGAAGAATTTTGAGAGATTTTTATTGAAAAATTTTCTCTTGGAGATTTATGAATCATATTGCCAAATTTCAAATTTTATGAAATTTTATATCAAAATGGAAAATGTATAACTTTGTATAGCTCACTCTTATAAAACTTATTTGAAGAAAGACTTGGGGGAAGGCCATAATACTTGAACTATTTTATTTCAAGTTTAAATGAAATCTACCATAATGAAAACCCTAAAGAATTGGCATGAAATAGTTATACAGGTAAATGAAAGCAAATCGAAGCTGAAATTGACACATGGATATAAAATTTAATTTCTGACAAAACTCACCTGGGTGAGTTATTGGAAAACATGGTCTGGATGACATTTAAAAATAAACCTCATCCCTTACTTCACACTGTGTAAAAAATTGCCTTGAAATAGATCAAAGTTAGAATCACAGAAGCTAAAAATAACAGAAATAGGTTGGCACTTCACTGGGACTAAAGGTAAGGTGCTGACTGCAAAGGGAACTAAGGAAATATTGTGAAAAAAGCACATGTTGAGTGGTCTGGCTCTTGTGGTTTCCTTGTGGTAGACATATATCAATATCTAATTATTTAATGTCTTTTATGTGAGTTTATATTTGTACATATGACTATGCAACTGATAAATCTATTTAAAAATAGGTAGCATATATTTTAAATCCATTAATACTTGCATTAAATAAATGCACATTAGTATTTACAAAAAAAAAAAAGGATTTCAAAAAGTTACAAACAAACGGGACTGGCTCAAAATTTACAAGTTAACAGGGTTGGTCTTGTGGGGAATAAGCTCAGAATCTTTACATATTTTTACCACAGAATATCTTATATATATGAGTAAATGTTATTTCATAGAATTTTTATATGATTATATTTTATTTCTCCAATGCCTTAACATGAATAAGAAATTGCCTTATATGAATAAGAAATTTATTCAATTGGCCAAATTCCCTTTTAATTGCCATACACATTTGCAGTATTTATATGTGCCTCTATGCAGTCTTTCCAATTAGTGAGTCTGAGAAATATTCTCTGTCCAAATTCAACACAGCATGGTTGCTGAATCCTTCCTGGCTCCAGAGTATAGCTCCTTGTCAGCACAACTTTGACCTAACAGCTTACCAAGATCTCAGCAGAGTCAAATCTCGCTCCTGTTCAGCTTTTCAATCATGCCCTCACTAACCCTGGCCAATGTGACCCAATTTCTTCTTTACAGCATTATGGAATTTTGAGCCATGATTTTTCCACTTCAACTAGTATTGAGTGTCAGATAAAGTTTTCAAGGGATCACTACAAACAATTTTATTTAGCTTATGAAAGTTCAAGAGTCACGAGGTGATTTCTCACTCTACTGAATCTGGTCTTAGTCAGCCTTAAAGAGTTAGCAGAACAGAGTAGAATTTCCTTGTTAAAAATTATTTCTCTTGCTGAAGTTCAAGAAAAAAGAGAAAGAACTTAAATTAAAGGCACGTTTGTGAGCCTGAAAGACTGTCTGTACGAAAGAATTCCATTATTTCCCACTATAGTTATCTATTATGAAGTCCAATAGTATATTTCTATTAGTAATGTAATATCTAAGTCACACAAAGTAACTTTAAAATAATTCATAACACATTCTGTTAAAAGAAGTGGCACAAAGGATATTTGCTATATGTTTCCATGGAAACAAATGTACTTGCACAAAAATGCCATATCCATTATTTCTCAATAGAATGTCTTTGATTTATATTGGATTGGTTCAATAGCAAAGAAATTTGGGAATTCTAAAATTCAAAAATAGTTAAAACTTAGAATTATATGAAAGAGAAGCTACTATGATTTTTTTCTGAATTTCTTTAAATCTTATTTTTCATCACGATTCAATGTGGTATTACAATCTAAATTTAAAGAAATCTGGGAAAAATCTGATAATGATGCCATAAGACATTTCTCAAAAGAGTATATCAATATGCAATATTTTACATAATTTACCTTACCTTTGCCATTATAAAATCAATTAATTGGAGAGCAATAGAAGTATTTTAAAATATAATGCTGATAAAAATATTTTGGAATGTAATCTTGGAGCTAATCACTCAGATAAGATATGTAAATGCATTTGGCCTGTGGCGTTCTTTATTGTTCTGAAAGCTCAACTGTAAATTGAGTAATGCTCTCTGACACACTGAATAGACTATTTCTCTGACTTATTTTAAAGTTTATTGGATGGCTTAAATAACCTTAATTGAACTACAAAAATAACAGCAACAAATTCTTTCCCCAGAAATTTCTTAAAATCTAGTAGAATCTAAAAAAATACCTATGTTAATATAGAGGTATACTACAAGTAAGCAAGAAAGAAAATTACTTACTTAACTAATTTATACATTTTACATTTTTATCCTTCATCTTTATGTTTTTTATGCTTTAGCTATAATTTCATGATTTATCAATATAAAAATGAAATATATGAGGAAAATATTAGGTTGAAAAGTCACAAAGTTTCTTCTAATAATTTTTCTCTTACTCATCATTTACTTTTAATTTTTTTAAGATTTGTTTTTACTGAACTCCAGCAGAAGCCCACCTGTCTACCAGAGGTCACACTGGTACTGATGTTCCTGGTAAGACCAGTCCATAGACATCCAATACTTCTTCAGAGTCAGCATATCTTTCCTAGAAGCACTCCTTCCATATTGTGTCTCACAACTCCAGCAGAAACCCTATGCTGTACAGGAGCCTCGCAAATACCCGGAACCCCAGAGGCTACACCTGTACCCAGAACTTGAGATGACAAAATAGCTCTCAGAACTCCAGACCCCAGAGGGACAACATGCTCCCAAACCTCAGAAGTTATACAGGTTATCCAAAACCCAGAAGAAACATTGGACTGTACCTGAGGAAACTTTTCTCACTCGGTCAGTCAGACCTTCAGGCCAGAAGACCAGGAAAGAACCAAGAGAATAAACATCCATTCAAAAAAGAGGAGGAAGTAGGTGGGCGGGTGGGTGGGTAGGGGAATGCCCTCATATAAGCAGGGGTCAGAGATATAGGATGGGCGTTTACAGAAGGGAATCTGTGAAAGGGGATAACATTTGAAATGTAAATAAATAATATATCTAATAAAACAAATAAACAGGTAAAAAGATAAACTCAGAAATTGACAGCTAAACCTATAGTTACTCCAATTCAAGATAGATGCCAAAACACTAGTGTAAGAACACAATCAACAATAGCCAGGGAAGTATGTCACAATAAGAGTCTAGATATCCTACTATATCAACCCATGACTATTTCAACAAAGCTGAAGCACACACACACACACACACACACTCACATACGAATGATCTTAAAATCAACTTTATGAAGATGATAGAGGCTCTTAAAGTGTAAATAAATAAATCCCTTAAATAAATCCAGGAAAACACAAATAAACAATGGGAGAAAATTAATAAATCATTCAAAGAAAGCTTAGAAATAAAAACAGAGAAAAATGAATAAAACTGTTCAAAATCTAGAAATGAAAATTAGAAGCAATAAAGAAAACATAAACTAAGGGAATCTTAGAGGCCAAAAATCTAGGTAAGTGAACAGAAGCTACAGATACAAGTATCAGTAGCAGAACACAAGAGATGAAAAAATGACTCTCAGGCACAAAAGATACAATTGAAGAATTTGGCTGATCAGTCAAATAAATTATTAAATATTAAAAACAAACTCCTAAATCAAAACATCTAGGATGTCTGAAACACTATGAAAAGACAAAATCTTAGAGTAATAACATAAAAAGAATCCTAGCTCAAAAACTCAGAAAATAATATTTTATTTTATTTTTCTATCATATATTGCATCCTAATGCAGTTTCATCTCCCTCCCCTCCCGCAATTCTCTCCCCTCCAACAACCCTTTCCTCTAGATACACCTGCCCTTCACCTTCCTTCAGAAAGACCAGGTCTTCCAAGGATATTAACCAAATACATCATAACGAGCTATGATAAGACCAGGCACATATTTTTACATGTAGGCTGGATGAGACAACTCAGAAAAAAAAAAAAAAAACAAAAAAAACTGTTCCCAAAGGCAGACAAAAATGTCAGAGACAATGTTTGTTCCCATAGGTAGAAATTCCACAAGAACATCAAGCTACACAACCATAACTTAAAAGCAGAGGACCTAGGTTAGACTCATTCAGGTTTCCTGATCTTTGTAAGCCCACTTGAGTCTTGGTCAAGTCAACTGTTTCTGTAAACTATGTTCCTGTCATCACATTGAACCCTCTTGCTACCCTAATTCTTCCTTCTCCTCATCTATAAGATTTCCCGAGTTCTGCCTAATATTTGGCTGTGGGACTTCACATCTGCTCCTGTTAGTTGCTTTTTGGTCTCCGATGACAAATATGCTAGACTCTGGCCTGAAAACATGTAAGTTGAAGGGTTTTTTTGGACAGTTTGATATACAATCCTTCTACTCTGAGTTCTTGCATGAATACAGAGGCTGACCAATTCCATCTTTTTGTCCTCCATTACTTCTCCTTTATTTCCTGTTGTCACCCTGATAGACTCCATGCAGTTTTCATTGCAGTGGGTTTCAATCTCACTCCTGAAATGTGCCTTCCCCAACTATATTTGTCTCTCCAAGTATTCTCTTCTTTCATTCCCCCAACCTGATTCCTCCTTTTACCAACCTGTCCTGCCTCCAGATTACCCACAAACGCCACTTTTAACAAGAGCATAGAATAAGAATATTCTGACCTTAAGAAGGACATTGCTGTATTAGTCAGGTGCTGGCAGAGCCTCTAAGGGAACAACTAAACCAGGCTCCTGTCAGCAAGTACTTCTTAGCGTCAGCAATAGTGTCTGGGTTTGGTGTCTGCACATGGGATAGATTCCTAGGTGGGGCAGTCTCTGGATGGCCTTTACTTCAGTCTCTGCTCAACTCTTTACCCCTGAATTTCTTTTACATGGCAGGAGGGATGGGGAATGGGATTTTTGGAGGGGATACCAGGACGGAGGAACAACATTTGAAATGTAAATAAATAAAATAACCATAAAAAAACAAAAATAAATAGATTTAGTATATATATATTTTTAATTTGTATTATTTTTGTCTCATATATCTTTCCCTGTGCGCTTATTATCTTACTGGTCTTTTACTTGTAAAGAGTATACATGTGCTGGTACCTGGATATATATATTTGTTCTGCCTTACCTAGAATCAATGGAAGGGGAGGAGCTTAGTGCTTAGTTCTATGGAGGCTTGATGCTCCAGAAAAGATGATTCTAGAAGGGAGAAGTGGGAGTGGGTGTGTAGGTGGAGGAGCATCCTCTTAGAGGCAAAGAGGATGGGGTATGAGGTGAGATCTGTGGAGGGGAGACTGGGAAGGGGGACAGCATTTGAATTGTAAATAAATAAAATAATAAACAACACAAAATATTAAAAGAAAGAAATTGCTATAAATGTACAAGAAGAGCTTATATAACATCAAATAGATTGGACCAGAAAATAAAGTCACCTCACTACATAACACAATCACCAAAACACTAAATGTACAGGGCAAAAGAAAGAATATTAAAAGTAGCAAGGAATAAAGGCTGAGTAAGATATAAATAAAAGTAATTTCTGATAATTACAGTGGATTTCTCAATGGAGAATCTAAATATCAGAAGGTCCTAGATAGATATCTTACAGACTCTAAATAACAATAGATGATCCCCTATATTACTGCACCTAGCAAAACATTCAATCACAGTAGACATGGAACCAAAGAGTGCACATGTCTCCAGTCACATATGTAGCAGAGGATGCCTTGTTGGGCATCAATCTGAGGAGAAGGCCTTGGTCCTGTGAAGACTGGATGCCCAGGATAAGGGAATGCCAGTGTGGGTATCTGGGAGTGGGTGGATGAGTGAAGGAACAACTTTATAGAAGCGGGGGGAGGGGCGATAGGGGATTCCCAGAGCAGAAACTGGGAAAGGGGAAAACATTTGAAATATAAATAAATAAAATATTAAATTAAAAAAAATCTATCCACAAATCTAGCCCTAGAAGGAAACTCCAACCCAAAGAAGGCTAGCTAACAAGGAAAAAAAAATCTCACACCTGCAAAACCAAAAAAATGAAAAAACATTTCAGACACACACACACACACACACACACACAAGAACACTACTGCCACCAACACACACACACACACACACACACACACACACACACACACACACACGAACACTACTGCCACCACCAAAATAATAGGAATTAAGAATTTCTTTGGTTCATTAATTAGTATCTTTCTATATCAATGGACCCAGTTCCCTCAATAATAAGACATAGGTTTACTGAATGGATGAAAAAACAGGACCCATCTTTCTGCAGCATACAAGAAACACACCTCAACATCAAGGTAAACATTACCTCACAGTAAAGGGTTAGATAAAGAGTTTCCCAGTAAATGGGCTCAATAACCAAGCTGGTGTATCTATTCTAATATTCAACAAAATAGATTTCCAACCAAGATTAATGAAAAAAGATGTACATCAGAGAAAAATCCACCAAATAACTTCTCAATTTTGAACATTTAAGCCCCAAATGCATATTTGTTAAACAAATATTTCTAAACCTTAAATCACACACAGAACCTCACAAATTAATAGCAACATATTTTAACATTCCACACTCAGTGACAGGTCATCCAGAGAAAAAAATAAGCAGAGAAATAATGGAATCAACAGAATTTATAACTTAAATGTACCTTGTAGATATTTACAGAACATTTTACCCAAACACAAAAGAATGTACCTTCTCAGCACCTTTCAAACTTTCTCCCCCTGTGTCCAATCAGACCATCACAAATTAAATCTATATTTCAGAAACATCAGAAAGCATAAAAACTCATGAAATACAAATAACAAAGACTTGCCTTATCTGGCATCAATGGAAAGGAAAGCCCTTGGTCCTGTGGAGGCTTGATGTCCTAGCAGAGGTGGTGAGGTAGGTGTGGGTGGGTGAGTAGGGAAGAATTCTCATAGAGGCTGGGGGACAGGGATGGAAGGAAGGGTTCACAGAAGGGAAACCAGAAAGGGGGGCATTTGATATATAAATAAATAAAATAACCATGAAAAAATCCAACACAATTCTTTACAGACCTTGATATAACAATACTCAACTTCTTTTGGAAAAAACAAAAACCTGGAGATCCTGTATAATACAAAAACTTCCAGCTATATCACCATCCATAATTTAAAGTTGTACTACAGAGAAATAGGAATAAAAGCTGTGTGGCATTAGCTTGAAAACAGACAGGTTGGACAATGGAATCTAATGAAAATTCCAGATGTAAATTCACACATTTTGATGAAGAAAAACGAAATTATAAAATGGAGCAGTAAACACATCAACAAACGTTTCAGATCTAACTGGATGTCGTCATACAGAAGAAGGCAAATCCATATGTACCACTCTGAACAAACTGAAGTCCAAGTGGATCAAATGGCTCATCAAAAAACTAGATACACTGAACTTGATAAAACAGAAACTGGGGAAAAGCCTTGAACTCACTGGCACAGGAGACAACTTAATGTTCAGAACCCCCAATAGAGAAGACACTAATATCAATAATAATACCAATAAATGGGTCCTTATGAACCTTAAAATGATCTGTAAGGCAAAGAACACTGTCAAAGGACAAAATGCCAGCCTATATAATGAGAAAAAATGTTCACCAACCCCACATCCAACAGAGGTTTGATGTCCAAAATATATAAAGAATTACAAACTAGATACCAACAAACCAAATAATACAGTTTAAAAATAGGATACAGAGCTAAACAGAGAATTCTCAACACATATCAAATAGCTGAGCAACTTTTAAAGAAGTAATAGACATCTTTAGTCATCAGAGAAAGGTAAATCAAAGACTACATTCTTCTTTCTGTTTTCTGGTTCACTGAGATGGTATCACGTTCCTGCTACAATGGCGACAGTCTCCATTTATCATCAAGCACTCTTCTGCCTTGCAGAACCTTATAACAATCTCAAAGCAAGAACTTCCTCCATGAGGTGCTTCCTGTAAGTTAACTGGTAAGAGCAATGAGATACTTGATTACTTAAGGGAATCATTTCTCCTGAATCTGGTATGCTTCTCTCAGTGTAAAGCACATTAATTCAGTCCCTCTTGCTGAAAATGTCACGATTTCATTGCCTTTATGGTAATTAGTATTGTTTGGACAAATAAATGACATTTTTCTTTTTCTTTAATCAACTGAATAATATCTGGGTTGATTTCAAATTTTGGTTTTTATAAATAGAACAGCAACAAACAGGGTACCATGCATATTTTAGTAGAAATTCTTCTCTTTTTTTTCGGTTTATGCCCAGTAGTTGAATTATATGTGAGTTCTGACCTTAACATTTTATTTTGGATTGTGTGTGTTTCTCTGTTGGAAAAAAAGTCGGCTATAAATTTTTTCCATAATGGTTGTAAAAATATATACACCAGCCATAAGTCTTTTATTGGTTTCTTTCTTTGTATCATTGCCAGTGTGTGTTGCTTCTCATCTTTTAATGATATATTTCTTAATGGTGTAAGATAATATTTGAGTTTGTTTGTTTTGCATTTTTCTAATGATTCATGAAATTACACATCTTTTTCATATATTTCCTGCATATTTTGCTTATCAGTTTTAGGAAAGTCTCTGTTTATTTCTTTATTTCATTTTTAAGTCAAATGGTTTTTGATGTTCATCTTTTTTATTTCCTATGTATATAAGAAGTGTTAACCTATTGTTTAATGTTGTTAGAGGTTGACATGGAAAATGTCACCTATGTGCTCATGCGTTTGAACATTTTATTCTTAGTGAATGGCATTGTTTTATGAATTGGTGGAACTTTAGGAAGGTCAGACCTATAGAGAGGAAAAATATATTTGAAGGACTGGTCTTGAGGGTGATAGCATGTTCCTACTTAGTATTTTACTTGGGGTTATGTTCTGTGACCACATGAGATGAGGAGGAGTTACAGCAGAGGACTACTCTGAGTTCTATGCACTTTACAGCCTCAAATAGGTAAGTCATATATACATTTTCTGTTTTCAGTTATATCTTATCTGGCACAAGGTCAAAAGCTATTGCTTTTGAGCAATATTTAATATAGAATATTAGTACCAAGTAATGGAATCATTGCTACAAAGAAATAATCAAGTGTTTATAGGCATTGGGAACATACACACATACAGATACATAGATATGCACAAAGTGAACTCACCCACTCACATACAAGTATCTATTAGCATACAAAATGCTATTTCATATTTCATATTGTCATTAATGAAAAAATATTAAGTGAAATAAACCATCTTTAATGTTATGATTATTAATTATTCACTCTTAGATAAAGTATCTAATAAGGCCAAATTTATTTAAACCTAAAAGAGAACTTTGGGTTCAAAAATTTTAAGAGCAAATAAAAATAGAGGTTAATTCTTATAAATGGTATGATATTTCAAAAAGAAATAATCTAATCAGAAAATCCACATCAAGGCAAATATATTAGTAATGTATGTATGCATGTGTGTGTGTGTGTGTGTGTGTGTGTGTGTGTGTGTGTGTGTGTGT
>JANHMN010000001.1:232056412-232068644 GCA_030674055.1 Rhabdomys pumilio | reverse complement strand
TGTGTGTGTGTGTGTGTGTGTGTGTGTGTGTGTGTGTGTGTGTGTGTTTGTGATTAATTAGATGGTACTAAGTGTGCTGGGTGCTTTTTCTTCTATCTTGCACTAGATTCTAGGAACAGGAAAATAAGTACTTCATTCACAGAAAAGTGTCAATGATCATGTTGATATGAATGTCCTCTTATCTTTTATTTTGACACTAATTTCCCCAGTGCTTAGGGTCATCATACAGTCTGTTTGTTCATGGTTTACTCTAGAAGACTACTATTTTGTTTCACCACATATTTTGTACTTTCCTCGAGGACTAATCATATACAATTCAAAAGGTACAAGAGACTGCTTTAAAGTAATATGTTTTTCCCTAGGTCCATGAGCACAGAGGATCTTATGTTTTACTGAAATACATAAAAAGCAAAAATCTATCAAAATAAAACAATCAAGGCAATATAAGCAAGACAATAATTTTGTTAATATCCTCCACCTTTTATCCTGGTACACACACACATATATGTGTGTGTGTGTGTGTGTGTGTGTGTGTGTGTGTGTGTGTGTGTATAAGTATAGGTATAGATATAGGTATAGGTATAGGTATAGGTATAGGTATAGATATGTATAGATGTATGTATATGTACATGCACATGCACATGCACATGCACATGCACATGCATATGTATATGTATAATCAATTTAACTGAAATATCCTATTGGCATCAGTATTAATTGGAAGTATTAGAGGAACAAGTTACTTCCAAAATATTTCTCATAATATATTAGAAGCAGAAATTTTTCTTTCTGTTGCTGCTCATTTTCTAGACTATGGGTTAGCATAAACTTATTAAAGACTTAGCTATGGTACAAATCACCATAAAATTTCTTAAGCTATTTTATAAGCAGAAAAAATACATACAATAATCTACCGAAAAGACCAAATCTAGAGGCCTGTTAGGATGCAATTGTTCCTAATGTTTCTTTGAAAACTGGACCCCAAATCAGATAATAACTGGTAGAATAGAGAAGAATGTAATTTCAAAGTTTCACTAGTGAGAGGTGAGATTTAGTAGGTTTTTGAAGATTAAAATTATCTTTTGGGAACAGTGAGCGCACAGAAAATAAAAGGTCCTTTTGATATAATTGAGAAGGAAGAATCTTTTAATGAAAATAAGATTTTTGAGGGAGTATCAAGTGCCATGTATATGAATGTGTAAAAATGATTCTCTCTGGGAAAAAATGCCTTTTTTTTTGGAAACTTTTTTTCTGATGATATTGAAGTATGACCTACAAAATTATGCAAAAAAAGAAAGAATTTTCAGTTAATATTTATTTTTCTCACTGTGAAGATTTAGGAAACTAAATGGCCTAGGTTCTAGGAATAGGTGTTGTGATAAGAGATTTAATTCATATGAAAACAAAAAGCAGAGAATCAAAAAATAGAGATAAAACTGTCAATGACTGAAGGAATTATAAAGTACATGCTCATTTTTATCTTAAGTGTTTGTGGTTTGTTTACTCATGTTTTCTGTCTGATTCTAAAATTTCCCACGGTGCCTCATTGTTTGGGTTTCTCCAAACTATTGTATCTCTTTTATGACTGGTCTGAGTTATATCTCAAGTTGAGGTTAAGGGTGAGATCATCAGGAATATATCATGGATGCAATGAAGAAGAAAAAATGGTACTGAACCACAGCTAATAAGTAACTTGCAAACAATCAGTCAGTTTTACATGGTAGCTCTTTGCCTACAATTGTAAAGAAAAGCCATACAAGCCAGGAGAACTCAATCATGCTGCATTAGTAAGGCCAACTACAATAAATCAAGTGCTTTCAAATGTAAGGAGACATCCATATCACCAGTTTTGTACCTTATATTCTATACCATTTAGATAATAGCCTGTGACACTTTGCTCGGTTTCAAGAAAATTCTGAATTTGATTAGGAAATCTTTAACCTCACCCAAGTTTTCACAAAACCAAGCAAGGAAACCTCAGTCCTCACTTGTATTACTCTAAACCATTCAGCAATGTTTATTTCAAATGTGAACATCCGTAGGAATGGAGAATGGACAGTAGAAAAGTTCAATTGTCAAAAGAGGGTATAATTGTAATGAAATCAGCCACATAGTGAGTTCTGCATACCAAGAAACATTTCAGGGCACTGCTTTCATTTCTTTCCTTGGACTTTGAGCCAAGATACTCATTAAAGAATGGAATAAAATGTCATATCTGATTTCTGAAGTTTTCCTGAGTTTTAAATTCTCAGTATGTCAATTGCCCTATCATATTCTGAGCCCCAGGAGAAGTACTTCACTCCTCAGGTAGTATAGCATTTAGTGCATATAAAAGCTACATATTGATGCAAAAGGAAAACCATTGCTCTTATCAGAAAATGCAGTTATAAAGACATATAGCAAGTGAAGCACAAGAGAAATTTGCTGAACAGATTCAAGGGATGGGAGTTTCTTTAGAAAATCAAAGAAACAATAAGTCATAATCCAACACACACACACACACACACACACACACACACACACACACATACACACACACACACACTGCTCATATTTACAGTTGACATGTGCCTATGTGCTTTCATTGGCTTACAGCGACAATAAAAGTCATTTTTGCAGCAACTCAGAAGAAAATTGGCATTGAGAATAACATATGATGAAGGGGAAATATAAATCCCTAATGACATAAATTTGGTCGATGTAATAAATAAACTTGTAAGTACCTGACTACTCACAGGAATACGTGTTGTATATTGCTTTGCATTTTATGTTTATATTTTTTTTTCTTTCTTGTAAAGATCACTTTAAATATGTGTACATTTCCTGCTTTTATTGCCTACTATTTTCTTACTAATCTAGCTGAATACCAAGAGAAAGCATGAAAGATGATCAGAAAACCTAGAGATACAGCAGATGCTGTTCTTAGAATTAGTCCACAGAGAATTTAAAAATCTGTGGCAAAAAAATCTTATTGTAGATATAAGGACATATTTCAATTCTCTCTACAGTCTACCAAATCATAAAAATAGTGACATTTTTATTAGCAATGGTCAAATAGTACTGTAACATAAATAAAATCTTGATCTCAAAGTGAAACCCATGAGGAAAATGCCATGTTATACTAATACTTCATTTTAACATATTTATAAATTGTACAGATAAAATATATCTCTTAATTTACCTTAGTAAATGTTTATTCTCAAATATCGATGGACAAATTATTTATAATACTGTTATATATTTTCTGTCACTTGATAAACATACAATACATAGAAAATATTCAATCCAATAAAAACATTAAATAATAAGTCAAATAGATCATGTAAAAGCTTTAAACACATTCTCAATTTATTCATTATCTTTTTATAAGACTTATAAAACATTGTATATGTATTTAACTTTTAACAACATAGTCTTTGCTTATGGTTTATATTTTAAGATATAAACTTTAACTTTCATAGCACTTAATACTGAAAAGACAACAGAATAATTCTATCATTTTTTTTTCTAAAATCTGAGACAAAAGAAAATTACATGCTGTCCAAATGGGTCCATAATATTTTAAAATAAAGAAAATACAAAAATTACATACATGTGTTCTGTGTGTAGGAATTCAGATCAAGTGTTCATGGGCAACCTTGAATAATATCACAGTATCTCTATTGTAGCACGCATACTAATTCCTAGTAAATTGAATTTGAGATGCTTATCTATGATTCTACCAAACAATTTAAAATATACTCATACATTTTTAAATGCTGTGAATCAATGCCTGTATCTTATTCTCCACATAAGGGCAACTCATGCTTTTTTTTTTTCTACTGTGTTTAATGACTACCAAAAAAATTTCAATTTCACAGTAATACAAATTTGAAGAAACAAGCCTTTAAGAGTCACATGTGTGAGTAGTGTGATCACAACACACTTGTTGTTGCCACAAGCTCTAAGAGCATTCACACTTGAAAGGCAGTGTAAGTGCTCTTTTCTAAAGGAATGAGACTCTTTCCTTGCTCAAATGTCAGCTGTATAGTGAAGTTTCTCCCTAACAACTAGAGAAGAGCAATTTGCTTTCAAAGATAGATATTCTTGTGTTCTTGGCTGTGATTTTTCTTTTCCTCCTGGCATTATAGCTTCTGACACGCTTACATGCTTGATGCCTGTCTTGTGTCTTACTTGACTTTTTCTACAAAGATAAAAACTCTACAAAGACAATATTTACCATTAATGTCATATTCCCAAATCACATATCACAGCATGATACATAGTAGCATTCAATACGTAGTTGGTACTTATGTATTATAGCATAAAATTTTATGTGTAAATATGTGCTATTGAAAATCTGTCCCAATAGTAGATTCATTGATAAAAAGTAGCATAAAATTATCACATTGTTTCTTTCTGAGTTTACAGCTTTATGATCCACAAAATTGTTTAGGTTTTTTTTTTTTCAATGTTGTTCATAGTGGGTGCATGATAAAGTTGTAGAAATTATAAGAAGGCAAGATATAACTATAGTTTTGCCAAAAGAAATGAATGCAAATAAGATGCAGTTCCCTCAGTGATTTACAAATATATTGTCACTGTAATGTGAAGATAAATGCCCACATTGCATAATGACTTGTTATACAGTGTTTTTAAAACAGCATCAAACAAAGAAGCTGATCTCTTTAATGTCAAGCTGCATCACATTATGCAGTATCAACCCTGGGAGATTCAACAGAGCATACTATGGCTTGCCTTGTTTATATAATATTCAGTGGTATTTTATTTCTCGTATATGCAAGTTAGTACTCTGTGTTCTTAACAACAGAAAATAAAACTGTATTACTCTTCTAATACTAACTAAATGAATTTCCCAGTTTCCCTGTGCAAGTCAAAATGTTTATACTACTATGTCTTTCTGAACCCAGACAGTTTTTTTAGATGGTTATTGGAAAAAATATAATATACACATAAAAAGCTGGTCTATTCTGAAAAAATCAGAGACATTTATTTACATTTGACATGGGCCACTGAATAGAAAAAAGCTTTTTTTGATATTTTATTTATTTACATTTCAAATGCCTTTCCATTTCCCCATTTCCCCTCCCTAGAAAACCCCGATTGCATCTCCCCTTCTTTTTGTTTTTATGCCATTTTAATTACATTCTAGTATTAAGGTCAGTTCTAGGTTGAGGAACTAGCAACACAATAAATGCAAAGAGTCAAGAAACAAGCACGACAATAAACGCAAATAGTCAAAAAAAACTTCAATGCAATAAACAAAATTCCCTAAACACTCCGGTGACCACTGTTTCTGGGGGCGTAGGATGACCAAAATATCTGAGCCAAATTCCCTGTTCTAGCCTACAGTCATTTTCATGTGTGAAGCCTACTTCCTTGTTCTAGCCTAAAATTTAGATTCCTGCCTGAAATTACTTTTTTGTTCTATCCTAATATTTAGGTTTCTGCCTGAAATTACTTGTTTGTTTTAGCCTAATGTCAGATTCCTTCCTGAAGCCCACTTTCTTGTCCTTGGTCAATGTCATCATATTCCTGCCAAGCACCCAATTTCCTTGTTCTTAGCCCATATCAGATTCTTGCCAAGCAGCCCCAAAAGCTCTCCACTTCTCCTCTTTTTTTCATAAACAAGACTGAGCCTGTCTTAAGAAGTATTAATACATTTTGATAGTCATTCTTTTTAAAAGCAAATTATTAAATTTTATCTCAGCTAAGTACCCATTTAAATAATATTTTTTTTCAAAAACAAATGTACTTAAAAGAAATAAAACTTATTCCACTCAGTTGAAAGCAATTCTAATAGTTGTATAAATGTCTTCCTATTTTTAAAAGAGAGGTAAAGACTATGTAATCATAATAGTTTTGCAATTGGTCTTTACCATTTTACAATTTACTACATACTATTCTATATTTTATGCATATTGAATGATATTCTATATGAGAATATCAGTCAAAGACTGATTTAATCAAAATAGAAATTAGACTCTTCTTATCTTGACAAGTATTTTACAATTACTACACATATGAAATCTATAATTTTTATACATTCTCATCTATCATCATCACCCATGAAACCTTGTTCAGAAACTTAAGTTTAGATTCTTTATTATCATTATAATTCCAAAGAATCACAGACACCGCTCTCTCAGCACATGCCCTTGAAATTCTATTTTTAACATTTTAACCATTCTAAAATATCTTCGTAAACATGTTCTTTGTCTCGGACTTGATAGTCTATAACCCCAGTATTTAGGATCAAGAAGGATGTGGAGTTGAATAACATCTTAGGCTCTAATGAGTTTGAGGAAAGCCTGGAATTCATGAGAGACCAAGTAAATAAATCAGCAGACCAACAAATCAATGAATGAACAAATGAGAACAAACACATCACATGAATTCATAAATTAAAAACAAGCTTCTTTTCACCTCCTCTCCTAGCCCTCCTCTGTGAGCCAGCATTAAAACTGGTGTCTTATTCTTCTAGAACATCATCTTTTCTTCTACCTTTTGCAGTATCATCCTTTAAAACAAGACCAAACCAAGATTAATTTAAACATCTGCTTGACCCTTTCTATATCCAGAATAGGGTGCTTATCATGAAAACTATGCATTGTATTAATTCTGCTGCCAAGAAATTGTAGCCTCAATTTTAAGGTAGAGACTAAAATGATTGTATGTTTGTGTACTAGGAAAATATATGTACTTATATATAGCACATAATTTTCTATAGCATGGCACATGGTAGAAGCAATACATTCTGCCTGATTAAGAATGAAAAAAACAGCACTTCAAGTAGGAATCTTATGTAAAGAAAAATGTACATGTTACAAGCATATTATGTATACATGTTTATACATGTATTATATGTCATATATTTATATTAAACTTTAGAAATGCTAAATACATTTGTCATTCAGAAAAATATCAGCTATTATAACAAACATAAGTTTTTATTTTAATAAATGGGCTCATAGAACCTAGAGGAAGCATGCCTCCCAGGAGCTCTAACCTGGGCAGTATCTTAGGTAAGCAGACAGCAATGCCTGCCCCAAACAGTGGGTAACTGGAAACCGCTAGGACACAGGAAGTAACTCCTGGCCCAGAGCACTGGTTACTTCCTTTCTATGCCTGAGCTCTGAGCAGATTTTGGACCCCAGCTCTAACCCCAGTAGTAACACCCACCAACACAATTCTGATACAACCAAGATACTAGGAAAAACAGGCTCCGGTAAGAGACAAGGCAGGTAGCACTAAGTAGATCCAGATGGGAAAAGGCCAGTGCAAGAACACAAGCATCAGCAACTCAAGGTACTTGGCATCATTAGAACCTAGTTCTCCCACACAAGAAAGTCCTGAATTCCCCATATCAGTAGGAAAGCAAGATTCAGATTTAAAATTACTTCTAATGATGATGATAGAGGACGTTAAGAAGGACATAAATAATACTCTCAAAGAATTTGAGGAGACCACAGGTAAACAGGTAGAAGCCCTTAAAGAGGAAACACAAAAATCCCTTAAACAATTACAAGAAAACACAACAAAAGGGGAAGGAATTGAACAAAACCATCCAGGACATAAAAATGGAAGTAGAAACAATAAAGAAATCACAAAGGGAGACTACCCTGGAGATAGAAAACCTACGAAAGAAATCAGGAGTCAACAGAATATAAGAGATAGAAGGGAGAGTCTCAGGTGCAGAAGATACCATAGAAAATATTGACACAACTGTCAAAGGGAATGCAAAATGCAAAAAGTTATTAACACAAAATTTATTTAAAAAAAAGTTTTAGAACACATTGAGAAGACCAAACCTATAGAGAATAGGTATAGATGAGAGTGAAGATTCCCAACTTAAAGGGCCAATAAATATCTTCAAAAAAAATTATAGAAGAAAACTTCCTTAATCTAAAGAATGAGATGCCCATAAATATACCATAAGCCTATAGAAGTCCAAATAAACTAGATCAAAAAAGAAATACCTCCCATCACATAATAATCAAAACAACAATTGCACAAAACAAAGAAAGAATATTAAATGCAGTAAGGAAAAAAAGCCAAGAGACATATAAAGTCAAACCTATCAGAATTACACCAGACTTCTCACCAGATACTATAAAAGCTAGAAGATGCTGGACAGATGTCATATAGACCCTAAGAGAACACAAATGCAAGCCCAGGCTACTAAACCCAGCAAAACTCTCAGTTGCCATAGATGGAGAAACCAAGATATTCCACGACAGAACCAAATTTACACAATATCTTTCCACAAACAGAGCATTACAAAGGATAATAGCAGAAAAGCTCCAGTATAAGGATTGAAATTATATCCTAGGAAGAGGAACAAATTAATCCTCTTCCAACATATTCAAAAGAAGATAGCCACACAAAGATAATTCCACCTCTAATAACAAAATAACAGGAAGCAACAAGCACTGTTCCTTAATATCTCTTATCATTAATGGACTCAATTCCCTGATTAAAAGACATAGGCAAATGGACTGGATACATAAACAGGACCCAGCATTTTGCTGCATACAGGAAACCCACTTCAGTGACATAAACAGACTCTACCTTAGAGTAAAAGGCTGGAAAACAATTTTACAAGCAAATAATCCTAAGAAACAATGGAGTAGCCATTCTAAAATCTCCAGCCTGAGAACACAAAGGGAGGGACTCATGGCTCCACCTGTATAGGTAGTTGAGGGTGGTCTTGCCAGGCATAAGTGGAAGTGGAGAGCATTGGTGCCTGAAAGTTTGGATTCCCTAGTGTTGGGGAATTTCAAGAGCAGAGAGGCAGGAATGAGAGAATGGTGGGAGCACACCCTCATAGTTATTGGAGGAGGGGGGTTGGGGTAAGAGGTTAGGCATCAGTGGAAGTAGAGGGCCTTGGTGCCTGAAAGTTTGGATTTCCTAGTGTTGGGGAATTTGACTGCAGGGAGGCAGAAATGGGAGGATGGTGGGAGCACACCCTCATAGAAACTTGCAGAATTATATGGATTAGACATGACAGAGGCATGCTGCCAGAAGACTAGATTCCAAAATTCAAACAAAAATTATTTTTATAATAAAATTTGTTTTGAGAATTGTATATTGCAGAAGACACAGCCTTGTTGTATCTACTCATCAAGCAAGCTGAGTAGACCTTCTTGAATCTCTGATATCCTGGAATTGCACCTACATGCAGTGAAGACACAGCGTCAGAGGCTTATCACTTTACTCTTCTCCTGCCCTTCTTTTAATATCTCATCACCTGTAATCATCTTCAAGAAGTTAATGATGAGTCAGTACCCCTATTCCCTGGGCTTGGAGACTGAGATGGTTAATATTGGGCTGTCTTGCTAGGGAAAAGTAGTGGTTTTGTTGGAACAGGGAGGAGTATCTAGGATTTATTGTATAGCCATAACCTATTGGTAGAAATTGGTATAATGGTTATTACGATGAAGTTTTAATTTCTTACACAGTACAAAATTTACTTTGATTTCAAATTTAAGGTTTTCATTGCCACGAGCTTCTTATTGATATAAAAGTGGGATGAATATTGTTACTCTCATAGGCATTATACCTGTATAACACATTTAGCAATACAAGGCTTAGACCCAGTCCTTCTTTAACTTTCTTAACTGATTTGAGATGCTAAGCCTGTGAGTTAAGGGCCTATACCAAATTCATGGCTTTGAGTTTAATGTTAGGGTATTTTCTATATTTTATTTAGAAATAACTGAGAGGAGTTAACAGACAACCGTCCAGATTACCTTACATGGATAGTTGGTTTTCAAAACATCAGAAATCCATAGAATTGACATTACAAATATGTCTGTATTGATCTTCATTTTGATTAGAGACTTATCTGCTCCTAACAGCTTCCTGTCTTGGATTCTAAGAAGAAATTGGGCATCTTTGAAGTTACTCCAGTTGTGGTGAGACAGTCACTAGGCAAGAATTGCCTCTTCATCTACAGACAAATTACTGTCCAGAAAAAGACACACTTGCAAAATAGTTGACTGACTACATCTGCCAAGACAGAGTAATTAGTCCTTAATAATTCTGCATCACTAGGTCTGTCAGATGATCCTGGTCCAGAAGGCTGAAGATTGGATGCTCCAACGTTTTGTAGTATAAGGACTGTCCAGGTATTGTTCAGTGGTATCTATAAATTGACTAAGGTTTAGAAGCTATGCTTTGTGATTCCCATAATTTCAGTTAACACAGTCATTCTGGATTTCTGACAGGGTTGAAATCTTATAGTCTCATAACCAATCCTGGCTATTTACTTTGAGAGAAAAGATTTGAGAGGATGGTTTTCAGGTGACATTCATTCTAAAGCCAAGAAAAAAGCCAGGTTTAGAACTAAGTCTTTTAGTTAGGAGAGATGACAGAGGTTACAGTTATTCAACAAAATGACAGACTGGGTATTAGATCTATCTTGTATCTTACTGACTCAAATTGGTATAGTTAGGCTTTAATTATATTTTGGAAAAAAAAGGTTTATTTTAACAGGAAGAGTGATATATAGGAGGAACTAAGATGGGAGGAGTATGGCGAGGAAGAGTAAGAGTAAGGAGAGGAGGTGGAGAAGGAGAGGAGGAGCTAGGTGTCGAGAGAGAGAGAAAGATAGTGAGGGAGCTAGGAACATGGAGGCAAATGTTCGAGTGTCTGTGCCAGTGAAAAAATAGTTGATATATCTAGGCTTGGTATTGGGTTACACTTCCGATTGATATTGAGCATCACCAAACTTATAAAACCTTGGATTAACATTTAAAAATTGTATAAAAGAAAAAGGAGAAGGGGGCATGGGATAGGGGTTTTCTAGGGAGGGGAAATGAGGAAAGGGGATGGCATCTAAAATGTAAATAAAATATCCAATAAAAATAAATTTAAAAATGCAGTAGACTTTGTATAGGACACATTTTAATGATTCAAAGGTGTTGCCACATTTGACTTTTTAAAAATAATTAGCAAAAACTTTCAGTTAAGGCATCACAAAGATTTTTGTGTACATTAAGATAATTTCCTTCAACATAACATGTACTTAACATGAACATATTATAAAATATGTACCTATATCATTTAACAGAAATATTCAATAAAGAGAAACACACCGTTAGTTTTCTAGTTCATTTTACAAGCAACTCACAATATATACTCTATTGTACATCATAAAATTTGGTAACTTCCTTTGAATTTTGATCTGGGTTAATATCGTGGGATGAATTATTCTGTGAGTAGCTATATAAGAAAAGACAATATCAGAAGCAGAGACTATATTCCTAGAAGAGAGAAACAATTGCTAGAATCCAGACAGAGATGATATAGCATCAAATAGGATGTGCAATGCACATCAAACATAGCCACAAAGAGATAACAACTGGAGAGAGTCAAGAAAGAACATACAACTCAAATCGTGGCTGCCAAGCAGGTTTGAGGGAATCTGAGGCTACAAGCATAAGGTGAGCCGGAAAAATAGAGGATGTGTCAAGAAAATAAATGGGCCTCCAGTTGCTTTAGCAAACCAAGGTCCTTTCAAACTTTTAAGCCACTCAGGTATTTATTTTGAAAGCAATTCTGTGCCATTGGCTATGTTTGGAGTAGAAATGCATTACATAGCAGCTTGGAGAACTACAACAAAAGGTCATCACAGAAGGAGACCTATTGTTACAGATTCAGTTTCTCTTCAGACAAAAAACATGGGATGATAACAGCTCAGTGGGGATCCTGCCAAAATGTGTGAGTGAGCAGTGGTCATAAGAGTCACCATATATATGAGAGAATTTGTGAAAACCAGAAAGAAATTGAGACAGCAGGGTGTTTAGACAGTGTAGGATCAAGTAGTCATTAGCCTTATGTTCTGTATTCAGGAAGGGATGGAGACTCATTGGTTATACATGTCAAAACACAGGCTAACTTCTGGATTTTTTTAAACTATCTTTAATATATTGGATATGTCAGTAGTCTATACATTTGTTCACTCCCCAACATTTCAGTGTGCTTGACTTTGGATATTTTCATGACCATTTGAATGAACTTTAGTCTACAGATAAGAGGGGGACATATACTATCTATACACTCCTTGAAGAACATTGATGCCGGGGCCTGCCATAGATAAGCATAAAGAAATAATTATGGAATGAACATAAGCTTGTGGGTAAAATATTTATTTCCATAAGTGCACTTTCTTAGTAAAAAGCAATATATATATATATATATATATATATATATATATATATATATATAT
>JANHMN010000001.1:231990299-232056402 GCA_030674055.1 Rhabdomys pumilio | reverse complement strand
ATATATATATATATATATATATATATATATATATATATATATATATGAATGGGATGTGACTTCCCTAATGATACATCTATATGAAAATAGCACTTGATCAAAAATAATTAATTTTAGAATATATCATAGTTTGTAAAACATCTGTTAATATTAATTCAGATTGTATATTTGACCTGTTATACAGTTTTTCATGCAGCTTTTTTCCTTCTATGACACTTTAAATTTTCTTTGTAGTGAGATTATTCAAGCTCAGCTAAAGTATAACAGAAACCATGTATTATGTACTATTCTATGCTCCTGATCCAGTTTTGTATATGAATGTATCTCAGTGTTGCTGTAATCACGTGCATACAGAAGCCAACATGTTGGCAGTAGTCTTACAAAAAATAACAATAATAAACATTACTAGCAACCATTGAAAGTAGATTCATAGTGTGTTTGCTTTACAAAGTGCTTTTGGATCATTTGAGGTCAAGAGAGTGGTATCTTACTTTTTAAAGCTTCATCAAATATCTATGTATGTTTTTATGTGTGTACCATCTTGTGCTATTCAGTAAACAAACAACAAAGCCTTTCATTAGGGATAGAAAACCAACTTCAATAAAAGTACAAAAAAACATGCTCAATGAATTAAGAAATGGAGTCTGTGAAAAGATTGATTATAATTGTAAAGCTTCTGAATAAAGCAAAAAGAAATTTTTAAAATTAAATGTATAAAAGTAAAAATATATAGCACCATTGAACATCAAGAAAGAGTATTAACTCTTGATCAAGTGAATCCAAGAGAAAGTCTGTTTCTTCATCCCTTAAGGCACATATAGACACATTAATGTGTACATTTAAGCTATTTTTTGGTTGGTTAAAAGCAGCAATAGAAACAATTTTTAGCAACTGCTTTTTACCCTCAATATACCTAGTAAATTCTAACACTAAAGGATTCAGAAAGACTCTTCCAGTCTAAAAATAAAGAATATAAGTCTTGATTTCCTTTCTATTTTCTTTTGAAATCTGTTTTCTCTTACTTAGTACTTTTTATATAATTTACTTAATATTTAATTATTTTTACTTATGTGTATGCTCTTGTTTGTCTCTTTGTGTTACTTTAGGCCACCTGTGTGCAGGTTGAGCTGAGGTCTGAAAAGTGTGTGTGGTTTAATGAAGCTACAACAGATAGCTCAACCTGGATGCTGAGAACTAAACTCATGTTCTATGGAAGAGCAGAAAGTACTCATTTTTTATTCATTTTTGGTTAATCTTCCTCATTTTCTCATTTTTAAGTATTTTGTCCTTTTTCCTTTTTATCTTTTAACACCCTCTTTTGTGTTATTGTTTCATTAATATTTATTAATTTTAATCTCATATTTATTTTATATAATTTGTCTCTTGCTCATCATTATTAGTGATGCAATTGCTTTTATTTGTTTTTGACTGTGTTTATATATGTGGTTTGTTTTCTGTATCATTGTTAATGTTGTGGTTTGTTTTCTAGTAGTATTAGGGACTGAAGTCTTAAATGTAGGCTGGTTGCTAAGATGGAATCAGAAAATCTGTATTCTATAACCAATGACCAAACACCAACAAGACATACAAAAATATAATAATCAAGAAAAGAAAATCTCTTAACTCTACTGTAATTGAATATAAAGATATGTAAGTAAACATACTAGAAAATGAAAATATTGATTCTATAAATGATCAGCTTCAAGAAAAATATAAAAAGCAGCTCAATGAATTAAAAAATGTAATCTATGAAAAGAGTGATTAATTACAAATGTACAGCTTCTGAAAAACAGAAAAAGAAATCTTGAAAATTAAAATTATAAAATTCAAAAATAAAGCCCTGTTGAAAGCTTCTTCATTGATATAGATCACGTAGAAGGGAAAATTTGTCAAACATAAAGTAAATGTTGGTGAATTTTCACATTATATGGTAATAAAGAACAAATTGAAGGTATAAAGGGGGGCTGGAGAGCTGGCTGACCTAATTTAGAGAGTTTATCAGTCTTGCAAACCACCTGAGTTTGGTTCTGATCACCAAAGCCAGCAACTCAAGATTGCCTAAGAGTCTAGTTCCAGGAAATTGAAGACAGTCTTCTGCCTCTTCAGGGACCAATATTCACAGGAAAATATCCCCCTTACTATATACACATAACCAAAACTAAAATAAAAGTATAAAGAATAACATTTAAATACTAGACCTAATAAGAACCCAAATATATTTGGCATTATTTAAGGAATAACCTGATATACACTGTAACTTAATCTAAGAACATGGAGATGAAAAATGTTCTAGAAAATTAAAGATTCATTTTGTAAATGATCAACTTCAAGAAAGATCTAAATAACAACTGAATGAGTTACAAAATAAACTATATTATATAAAAGTATGATTAAAAAAGATACTAAAATAACAAAACACTTAAGAAACAAGCTTAAAGAAGCCTTTTTAAATGAAATAATTCCATAAATTAAACTGTTTTTATTACATTATAGCTGAATATTTAAGAGCTAAGAGAAGAAAATAAAGAATACAGAATGGGGCAACATTGAAGTACTAAGTCATGTATAAAATCAAACTCACCACAAAATCAGCATAGTTCATAACAGAAATTCCAGTGTCCAGGAGTTAACAGAATGAAAATTGGAAGAATAATTGCCAGTCCAGCAAAGGTATCATTCATAATAGGAGATGAAATAGGTCCCATCAAAGTGAGTATTATGTAAGGGAATCAGTTGCAACAAAGCATGCATTCCTGATGGTATTTGGTGGAATCTGCTATAAAAACAAGAGGGAGAAAGACAAATACTGAGGTGGTCTTGGATATGTCTATAATTAATATAAGTATTAGAAAATAATTGTTTATAATTAATTAAGTAAAAGTCTAAAATAAGGAAGAAAAAATACACTCATCAGTGCAAACCAAGATAAAAATCATACCATGTTTTGAAGCAATATATAAATTTCAAGATAACATTAAATATCATTTTAACTATCTTGTTATAAGAGGTAAAATTGATAATTAAGTTATATAATTAGAAATAATTTTTTCAAATGTCAATCAACTAACCTCATCTACAAGAACTTTAAATAAACTTAGAGGAACACAATAGAAAAATGATATTCTAAGTAAGAGTAATCCAAATATTAATGGTATAACTCTTCTCATGTACATTGCAGATTTCAAGACAAATAAAAATGTTCTATCATAGAGACAGAGAAGTCACTGTGTACTGATAAAAAAATACATCAGAGCATACAAAATTTATAAATAATAAATACATATCTAACAAATGTCAAAGCATCCAATTTCTAAAACAAACATTATTGTGTATTAAAGGAGAAGCAGAACCAACACAGTAATAAATGTATCAGAATCTAATTTCCATATGTTCATGGTACAATACCCCTGTGACCTCAACACACTATTAAAGGTTATCTGGATTTACATAATGAGATTTCATCTTAAATACAGCCAAGGTAAAATCATAAAATTCATATTAATCAACAAACTAACAATTAAATAATTAAATAAATAAACAAGTAGGAAAACATCACCAAAGAAAACTAAGTGCTAAGCTACAAACATAAGTTTAACACACTTAATATAACAGAATAATCTCACAAACATGCGTAAAAATCATTCACTTTATTACCATATAGGAATTTATGTCTATTTTCCAAAACAAATATAGTTTTGTGTATCAAAAAAAATTTATCAAATTCAAAAATATGAAACTAATTTCTTGCATTTTCAATATTATAATAGAAATACCTTAAAAATCAACATCAACAGAAAACACAAATATTATATGAAAACATTGTTAAAGAACAATGAACTTATAAATGTTCAGAATGATATAGAAGAAATTAATACACAGATGGAAAAATAACCAATAATTTTAGAATTCAAAGATGTGAAAATACACCTCTGAGAAACAGAGTTGTAGGTCTAAAGATATTCTATAAAGGAAGTTTATATCTATGAGTATCTACATTATCAATAAATGTTGATTTGTATGTGTCAGGGATTTTGAAGACAACATTTAACCAGAACTCCAAATAGTACATGGAAAACAATAATAAATATCAGAAAGTAAATATTTGAAATATAAATGAAAAACAATGCAAAGCTTTCGATGTAATAAAGACATGCTTCTTTGATTAAGAAAAAGAAAGAAAGAAAGAAAGAAAGAAAGAAAGAAAGAAAGAAAGGAGGAAGGAAAGAGGAACTGGAGAGATGGCTCAGCAGTTAAAATCACTGGCTGCTCTTACAGAAGTTCTGAGTTCAATTCCCAGCAACCACGAGGTAGATCCCAAACATCTGTAATGGGATCTGATGAATGATTCTAGTGTATGTAAAGAGAGCAACAGTGTACTCACATAATTATAAATAAACAAACCTTAAAAATGAAATGAAACAAGATTGTTATAACTTTAATAAAACCTATAAGACAAAGAGTAACACCCTATAGAAAATTAAAGAAAAATAAACATACAATTATTACCATTGAAATACAGAGGATTATGTGATATTTAAAATTTTCTCTCAAAATGTTGGAAAATGGACAAATTCCTGGGTATTTTGCCAATTTTGATATTATAATTAACTACAATATTACTGTCTACCTTTTTTAAACCTCCAAATACTTCTATGCATGTCTTGCTGCTCTCATTAAAATTTCTGGTTTCTTTTTTATTTATATTATGCACCTATATTTGCCTAAATAATAGTGTTTTGAGTGCATATAATATTACTTGAATGTGTAATTTTAGGCTTGTTTGACACCAATTGGTGTGCTCTTCCCTGGGGAAGACCATCTCTCATTCTCACCATTATTCAGTTACCTGTAGCTCTTTGTGTAGTAGTAAGGCCTCGACGGCATTTCTTTGTCTTTTGACATGTTCATGGGTGTGTCATTCATGTTTAGCTCAGGTTTGTACAAACTTCTATATGCCTATTATCCGCAAAATTGAGCTAAAAATATAAAAATATTCAAAATAAATCAGTAATAAGCAGTACAAGAAGGACTGTAATAGAAAATTAGAACTAAAGTTTCAAAGATAGCAAGAGAGATTGACACTAGTAGCACACAGCCAGAATCAAATTAGCAGGGATCATGGGGCTCAGGAAAACTAAACTAGAACTAGCGATTGAGGAGTCTGCCTGGGGTCTGTGCTGGGACATCTGCGTGGCTGAGGACTTGGTTTTTTCGGGGGAGGTGGTACTTCTGAAAGTGGGAACGGGAATGTCTCTGACCTTTTGCCATTTTTTTCAGGACCATTTTCTTCCTGCTGGGTTGCAATGACCAGCCTGCATGTAAGCGTTTATGTCTTAACGTAATCTGGTTTTATGGCAACTTGTACTGAGTTTGGTCATTGGTATGGGAAGCCTGCTCTTTTCTGAGTAGAGATGTAGTAGAGGCTGTGAATCTGGGAAATTATACATATATATATATATCATGTGTGTGTGTGTCTACCCTCTTCTCCAGATCCACAGGATTTCTCCCCCTAAAAGAGCAGGCTAACCATACCAAAGACCAAACTCAGTACAACAAGATACAGAAGCCAAGATTACAGTAAAACCCTTAAATGGAGGCTGGTCATGTGTGTGTGTGTGTATGTGTGTGTGTGTGTGTGTGTGTGTGTGTGTGTGTGTGTGCATATGTGTGTGTGTTCTTCATATATGTTTCTTCAAACATATATACTTGTACACGTGTATACATATGTAATCCTATTTCTTAGGTTCCATAGACAACCCTAGTACACTACATCTACATGAATACTAAAGACAGAAAATATTTTCATGCAGTATGTTGTCATAATTTTTGTCTATCCTGTTATTTTCTCAACTGAAAAGAAAAATCTAATCTTGAAAGCAACTTTTACCTCTCTCTTTCTCTTTCTCAAATGGAATAACCTTATAAGGTATAATGCTAAAGTTTCAAAACCTCGTTCTTCCATGCTTAAAAATGAAGAGGCTCGGAGCTCTATCTCAAAAAAATAAAACAAATAAAACACACACACACACCCACCCACACACACACACACAAAAAAAAAAAACAACTCTTTATTCCATTAACATCTCCTGACACCAACATGCAAAAGGAAAGAGATACTTGAGTTACTCAGTGGAGCATGAGAAAGCTTTTATTATGAGCAGGACTGAGTTTAATCAAGAACCAACAATCATGAAAGTTTGAGGCTTTCCCCTATTTATGTACTTTGTGATGATGAACAGTTTCATTAAATTGACTAATTTTTAATTCAGGGCTAAAATGGTGAATAATTATCATTCAGCCACTTAATTGAGAATTCTACTCATAAAAATTTAGTTGTCATTTTTAAAAAAATTTTAAAAGAATTTTAAATTAATGAATTTTATTATTATCCTATTTGCTACCTTACCTTTACATTTGCAAATGTAAATTAAAATTAAATTAAATTTTCTATTAAAATTATTTGGTATCATAAAAAATTAGTGTCCATTCAAATTTTGGTATTTTTTTTTTTTGAGAATGGGTTATGCTTTGAGGAAATTTTTGATACAGAGCATAAAATAATTTCTATGTATATTTTCATATTGTGTATATAAAATTAAGGCCTGGAATATAGTGACATCTATATTCTGTATATGTATTCTGTAGTGAAAAGGCAACATTATACTATAGTTATCCAGTTACCACACTGATTATCACTGAATACCAAGCATGAATGTGTTCATTGGAAATGACACCATTCTGCGAGCTGTATGCAGAATTATCTTGGGTATCAGAAGACAGGATTTTTTAGTCCTCCAGAAACTAAAATAAATAAATAAATAATAAATCTTTCTAAAGAGGTTCAAATGAATTTTATATAATTCAAGATTAAGTATGTTATATTACCACCACACACTATTGATTAACATAATTTAAATCAATGTAAAATGCATGTTGTATTTTTGTCCAGTAATTTCATGTGACTATTTTTACATTGCACTTAAATCTCACAATATTTCTTAGTAGGTTTGCTAATATTTTGAAAATAAGAAATTAAGTAAACAGGTTACAATATTTTCAATATCGATGCTTAAATTTTCAGATTGCAAATTTAAAGTCTCATTTGCTACTTTGTTAAAAAAAATTGTATACAAAATGAAAAAATATATTTTGAACATTTTGTCATGAATAAAATTAAGTTATAATTTTTTAATCTATGAATTTATAAAGAACCTGACAAATTTACCTTATGGTTTTATTGTGAACATTAAAACAAAAGAAGAAAAGATGATAAATACCAAGTTCAATTTTTGTTACCCACATATTCACTGAAGAATTGTCAAACTACCAGTGGCCAGCCCTTATATAAAAAAACTGACTTGTTCTCTACCCCATAGATAACAACTATGAAGAGATAAACATCAGTAGTCCTATCATAATTTTTAAGAATTTTCTTCAATACCTTACTGTCTAGATTATTTAATATGGGTGGCAGGGTGAGAGTTAGAGAATGTTGTCACAGATGCACACAATGTCTCTCATTCTCAACTGTGAATCTGCAGTCATTGAAACAAAAAAAAAAAAACTCTGCTTTCTTGACTGTTAGAAATGGAGCATGAATCATGGACTTTCACATGATTTTTGGCTACTTTATGAACCAAGAATATCATATGACCTCCAGCATCTGCACAACATAATTTTCAGTGATCAAAATTAAATCCTATTTACAGTAGATTATAAAAGTCTAAGTCTATCAATTGCTTCCTAGTTTTGAACACCTTTATATTATTTCTCAAAGTGTTTAAGTGCTGTTTCTCTAATAATGTCTTCTTTTGTCTATTCCACGCATGTTCAACTTTTATGCCTCTCCTATAACAGAATTGTTTTTATCTTAGTTGTAGGAACTAGCTAAGCCCATGGCATAGAAAAAAAATTCATCTAGACATATTTGCAACTTCCATGAAAGCTTACTTATAATAGATGTACAGTAAATGCCTACTAATTTGTATTGCAAATTAAGACCCTGCATCTCCGGAAAGACTCCTGCAAAACAAGTACATTGTAATTACTCCAATACATCAACATTTTAGCTGCATGAAATAGCAAAGCTTAGTAACACGGGGATATACAAGCATGTATTCATAAATAAATTAATGAATAAACAAATCATAATTGTGTTTTATTCATTGCATTAATGTAAAACTATAATATAAAATGTATTGGTGATATATTGCAACAGTGCTAATTCTGTATAAAATGAGTTTTTCAAACTAAAGACTACTGAGACTTTGTTCTGGATAAATCTTTGTGTTTGCAGAATCTTGTGCATTGAAGGGTGTTCAGCAGTTTACAGCTACAATATCCTTCAAGTTGTGACACTCAAAATATCTTAAATATTGTAAAGTATCCTCAGGAGGCAAAATTGCCTCTGCTTGTGAATCACTGAACTAAGAAACAGAACCACTGATGAGTTCATTGTGTTGGAGCTAAGACATCTGACCACATAAATTTCCCTTGAGCTTATCAAATGGACTTTTTTTTTTTTTAATCAAAGGAAAGTCAAAATAAAAGGGGAAATGAAGTTGTCCTTATTTAAGATCAAACAGATTCCAGGGAGCATATATTTTATAAATTGAAAATATGAATTGCATTTTAACCTATTGTATAGCTATTTCCTTCAAGATTGAAATATTCCATTCTGTAAGGAGGCTCCTAAAGCAGGAAGATGAACAATTCAAAATATTTCCAGGAAGTCCCTGAAACTGAACAGATTCACTACCCCCAACCTTTCCCAGCACTACTACCAGAGTAAGCAATAAAAGCTGAGAGTCCTTCCAAGAACAGAAAAATTAGAGCTACAAAGACTCAGAAATGCGGAGATACAAAGAAAATGCCAACAACCCAAGCTGCCATGAAGACTGAGACAAGACGAGCTTCCTGAGAATAGTAAAATCTAGCCAAGCTTCCTGGAACAGGTTTAGACCAACCGAGGCACCTTGAAATGACATTGTCCAAGCTTTTGACCTCTCTACAGCTATTAAGTGTCCTCCAGGTTCCCAACTCTATGAGCTGTTGCCCATGTTGTGGTGGGCTTTGAAAATACATCTGTCTTTGAGTCAGCTTCTCTCAGTAACTCCTTACTCATTGTCCTGTAAATAACACCAAAACAACTCATAATTCAAAAAGCTGTATTTTAGTGGCATCTCTACTTTGTTTTGTCATGGATTCTCTATCAGGAGTTAGTAGACATGTGTTCTCTGTCTCCTTTGAAAAATTTTATTACACAACACCTACCTTTTAGTAGTAAGGGAACATGCCAGAAAATATGGGAGTATCAGCGATTGCAGAAATCAGTTTCACCTATAAATTTCTGTGAGTAAAATTGTTTGTACATAGGAATATACAACAGAAGAATTTCTGTAATCACAGCAAAATAGATTTGACTGATCTTTTAAAGAAAAGAACATAGTTTATTATATTAATAGAGTTTACTAATTTCTTTGATAGACTTTCACTTAGTTTTCATGGCTCCATATGTAAAGTAATGGGGGCTTGTTGGGGACTCAATGGGTACATTGAGGTATATTAAGGAAAAAATTTTGTGCTATATTTCTAGAATCTATTTAGCAAATAAGGAAAGAGAAATTTATGAAATAATAGTTTACTTGTTAACAGATATGATGCCATAGATGGCTTTTATCAAACATTCTGAATTGAGATTCTTGAGGTAAATTAATCATTTTCATGGAGTCACTTTAGAAAGAACTCTATTTTAATATACTTCACAATCATTTATTCTCTAGCTTTTGTTTCTAGATAAAATGAGACACATTTTATTTGTTTATTCTCACTGCTGTTTAAAGGAACAAATATATTTTATTATTTTAGTTCTCTTGACAAAAAAAAGAGAAAATACTTGTTTTTGGAGAAGATACAACTTAGAATAATGATCAAGGAGGGTTTCAGACTAGGACAGAAAGGAAGCTAAGATGTTTGAGGAATAAGAAAAATTAGAAACTTGAAGAAATCATCCTAATTAGACTTTATTTATAGGAATACCACTCCTTAAAGGAAGACCATTCGGTTGCTGGGTGTGTAAGAAAAACTCAAAACAACATCAGTGGTGATCAGAGAAGATACAGAGGATAGTTCGCTGTTATGAGTGCAGTATTCTACTCATTCCATGTAATATCACTCATCAAAGCAGCACCATAGCCCTGAGGGTACTGGCAGCTCTACCATCTGCACATGGTATAAGACTTATAAATATTTAATGCAGAAAAGGAGATGTATTACAAACTGGAGAGATTAAAGTATCACATGCAAGCCTGGCAGTGGTGGCACACGTCTTTAATCCCAGCACTTGGAAGGCAGAGGCAGGTGGATTTCTGAGTTCGAGGCCAGCCTGATGTACAAAATGAGTTCCATGACAGCCAGGGCTATACAGAAAAATCCTGTCTTGAAAAACAAAACAAAACAAAACAAAACAAAACAAAACAAAACAAAAACTATCACATGCAATGAAACACTACTTGAAAATTTTGGCAACTCTTTAAACAGATGAATATCACTCAATACAGGAAGACCTTAGGACCTCAAATACACAATGCCTAATCATCATCCCTGAAAACACAAACATCTAACATTATATAGAATGAATGTGTTATGTTTAGGAATGTATGTATATACATATACAGATACACATGTAATAAAGTAAATAGAAAAGGTTAATAGAGGGTTTGGAGTGAGGAAGGAGAAAGAAAAAAAAAGCTATGCAAGAGTCTTCAAATTTTCCCATATACTATATTTTTCTCTTTCAAATGCTATTAAAAATATAATTGTTGTTACATGTATATGTTTATATGTTATACATATGTATTTCTATATATACCCTGCCTAGTTCATATGATATTACTTGCTAAGATGTTTACATGGCTGACCATTTCCTTTTGGATTTGATGTGCTTCTACAAGAGGAAGACTATTTCTACTCTTTCGATATTCCTTAGTTGTATCTGCTACTTTGTAGTAGACATAGGGTTGAGTCTTCATTGTCTTTCCCCATTCACATTGGCACGTTTACTATTGATGTATTTGTTCAGCTTATGTTTAAAGAGTCATGTTGACATTATAGCTTCTTATATTAGTAGGAGAAACGATCATTCCTTGGGGCTTAGATCATTTCTCATTCCTTGCGACTTAGAATCATTCCATCCGTTCTTGTACAGTGTTCCCTGAGCCTTAGGTTTAAAAATTAGTCTGTAGATGTATCATCTGGAACAGGGCTTCACAATTGTTCATTTTGATCAGCTGAGTTTTCTTTTTAAATAATCTCATGTTGCAAAAGGAGATTTCCTTGATTATAGATGAGTACTAATTTATCTATGGGGATAAGCACAAATATTTATAGTATAATTAAAGATTATAATGGTTTTATTAAGTGTCCATTGCAAATTCTTCTCCAAGACCCTTCGTGTCTTTAGTCCTGAGTAGTTTCCAGTCCCAGAAATAATGGCCATCTTATTGAACAGGTATTACATCTTATTAGAGAGATGTTGGTTATTCCCCCAAGATATGTGAGCAATTTCTTACCATAAGGGTTATCATTCCATACTCATGTTTTATGTGATTCACAGGAATCATAGACAAATAAGATATCAGTTGCTACCTTTTTTGGAATCCTGCTTCTATAAAACTTGGTGTTCAGAAAAAAAGCATTCTCATCAATACTAACATAGGGGCCTCTAGATTCTATGTCTATAGGACATGGTACATTCAGCAACAAGAAAATAACTGCTACCTCTAGAAAGAAAACAAAGTAATGTTGTGAGTAACCCTTAAAAAAAACTCAGAAGGGGGCTTCACATTTCAGGATGGTGGCTTTTCTTCAACTGTCTTTGCCTCTTAGAGTAAACTATCAGAATAGATGTCAAATTTTCATTTAAACTGCATAAGTACGTGCAGATTTACATATGCTATACTTTTGTTTTGTGTTTTTTAGGTAAAATGTTAATAGTATTATTCTTTTATTTGTCGACTTCTTTAGTGTCATTTTATTTTAATTCATTCATTTCTTGTAGTTATTTACCTATACCTTCCTTATTAGAGCCTGCTACCTTCTTTCTCATTTCACTGATTAGATCATTTGTGACTTACCATGCTCTGATCTACTGTCCCACCAGCCAAATACTCCATCAAACGCCCTTTTTTTATTTTGTAGTTTTTAAAGTTAATAAAGGATATATACTCAGATCTGTAAATTTGGAGCAAGGAGTCTTTAATTAGGTATTTTTAGTATTGAGTAGTCTTCATTGATTTACTGTAAAATTTACAATTTTATTTTTTATAAGCAAATAGTATTCTATAGATTATATGTACTACATTTTCTTCATCTATTCGTCAATTGAATAACATTAAATTATTCTATTTCCTAGCAATTATGAATAGAATATTAATGATCATAGTTGTCATAGTCAGCAGGTATCTGTGGAAAAAGAAGACGAGTTCTTTGAACATGTTTCAAGGAGTAAAATAGCTAAGACATAAGATAGAGTTCCATTTTGTTTTTATAAAAGAGTTCTCCACAATGGTTTTCATAGAGGCTGTACCAGCTTGTAATCACACAAAAATTAGTGATTATTCTTGTCCTCACAATAGCTCCAGTAATTCTTGTTGGTTAGTTTTTGTTAATGATTATCTTTGCTATCATGACGAGAATAACATGGAGTCTCCAAGTTGTTTGCTGTATGTTTCTGTAATTGCTGTGGACAATGAACATTTTTCAAATAGTGTTTTGCCATTACATTTTGTTGTTTTTGTTTTTTTGTTTTATTGATTTGTTTGTTTGTTTGTTTGTTTTTAAGAAACCTCTCTTGGAAAATGTGGAGGAATATAGAGTGAAAAGGAAGAGAAACAAGAACAAACACTACAGTATACAAAGTGAGAAAAATCAGTGCTAACTCTATACATGAACAAGAAAACAGATTGAACTACCATCATTATAATAATCATCATGATTGAATCATTCAAATAAAAATTCTAATATTAAACAAAAAGAAATGTGCAGGAGAACAGCATATAAGCAAAGGCAAGGATTGGGTGAAACAGATGCAAGAAAGGTATGTTTGAATCTACCAGAAGTTAGAAGTGGAAACTGAAGATTTTCCCATAGACCTGAGAGGGCACTTTTGTTAGACAACCAGATTTGAGACTTTCAGTCCTCACTGAGAGAATTCAGGTTTTTTATTTTTTTTTTTTTTTGGCTCCATTTCTTTATAGAACTAGAAATGAAGTCCAGGGCATAAGCACTCTACAAATAATCTATACTACTATTTCAGTTTCTATTGTTTAAATGAAATATTTTATACAAAATTTTATAATGTCACCAAAACACACACATATACATACACATGTGCGCACATGTGTATACACACACACACACACACCACTGAATAATATATATAAGATTGAGGATTTAATGAAATACTCAAGAACTGAATGAACTACTTTTTAAGAGTATTTATTAATGTTGGATTGAAATAAATCATGGAATGTTCTTGAGGAAATGGTAGTATTTTTTTCTATCCATAAATAATGAGCAGGGTTGGAGAAACAGTGAGAATTGGGAGATGGGTACATATCATATCAGACAACAGAATTTGTTAAAAATGGCAAATGCAATAGTTTAAATTATCAACTGTTAAATGTCAATACATCATACATTATTTTATCCCAGGGCTTTATGTTTTCTAAAGAATTTTTAAAGTGGTAAAATTTTTCATATCGAAGACAAAAAAAAAAAAAGCCAGCTAGGTAATAGTTAAATTGATTGAAAAGCAGATTTTTATTCAGGATTTTGAATTAAAGAGAAAGTGAGCATAGAACTGAACTTATCTTAAAATATAATATGTATAAATAGATACCAATAGCTAGGGTTCAGAATGAAAATAGGTACCAGGAATGTTACTAAGAAGTAACCTTTTGTCTGGTGAGAAGGCTCAGATGACAAGGATGCTTTCTGGGAAGACTGACTACCTAAATTAATCTCGGGGATTCACATAGTGGAAGGATAATACCAACTCTTTATGGTATCCTCTGATTTCATACTGTAGCATGTATAAACACACAAAGAAATAAATATACATAAAAAATTTTAAAAGAAACACAAGAATTAAAGTTAATTTATTCAAATGACCTAAGATTCTTTTAAAAGGTAAAATGAATTTCTACCCTGTGTATTGAGGAAAAAACATTGGAAGATGCTGAGAGTGTTAAACTGTGATGGGTAAGAAGAAATAAGTTTAGAATGATTTTTTCTGTTAAAAAATAAAACCTAAATATAAGAAAGTACAAATTAGCTTTGAATATGATTCAACTGATTGAAAATGATTGGATCAATTAAACATTCTTTGTCATTTGAAAGACTAAACTAAGTTGAAAATGGAATAAATCTTTGCATTGACAATGCCTTTGTGGAGGCAAATATCTAACTCCCATAATTTCAGAAGGAGTCATGAAACCTGCCAAAGGAGAAAAGTAATTATCATTCATATCCATCTGTAATACCAATAAACCACAGCATGAAACAGCATGACAATGTATTCTGAAAGAAGAAACAATGGTACATATATTCTGAGGGTCAACAGCCATCTAATTTGAGTTAAACCCTTGTCAATCAATAGAAAAATAGTTCATACATAACACTACAGATTTAGTTATGTGCCTGCAGCTGTTGAGGCCATGGAGCCTAAAGGAGAACTTACTATTGCTAATTTTCTAAATCTGTATCATCTCTAACTGACTACTAAAAGCTTACCTATATATTATTTAATGCCTCAACAAAGAAGTCTATTTTTTAAATAGGTGCATATCATTGCAGAAAATGACAAATAATAAAAATATAGAGATTAGAGGTCAACTGATAATTATTGTAATACCCATAATTGATACGTTTACATAAACTTCAGTAATTAAGGCTCAGGTAACATCAAGGAACAAGGATCAGAAAATTCTATCAGCCAGAAGACTAGAACATCTGCTTACAACATAGTGTAAGGCATTTGGGAAAAGTGATAGCAAAATTTAACACTGAAATTACAAAACTAAATATGCAAGTTAATGTTACAATGAATTCTATTTGTTATTATAAATTTAAGTTTTCTTTTCTTTAGTAACATATATACCTTTTAATAATACTATCTTGAGTTTATTATGGTAGAACCACATAACTTTGCCTACTGGAAAAATCCAGACATAACTTACTAAAGTATGAAGAATTATTTAGCTGAAGACAAGTATGAAATATATGTGGTAAAGTATTTTGGCTATTCTTCCCATAACTAAGACATGGATTTTCAAAGATTTTTCAAAAATATATTGCTCTACTATAAGCAGAAATACTACAGTTTTATTATTGAATGAGATTTAGAGGTCTTTGCTCTGGGAAAAGTGTTGGGAGAATCTACACTGATGGGATTTATTGCTAAGTCAAATATTTGTAAACTTGAAGGTGTTTGGAGATCGATCCCTTCCTCATAATTAGCAGCTTGTACTGAGATCCTCCACAACCCCTCTCTTTCCCTTGACTATATTGTCTATACTAGTTTTCCAGGGCAAACTCGGGTTCTGCCTGGCTCTGACTCACTAAGTATGGCCATGCCACTTTCCGTGTTGGTTCTGATGATCAGAACACAGTAGCTTACGGCATTGTTGCAGTAAATTTACCAATGCTCCTTCCAAAGCCACTGTTCTAAAGAGTTGAAGAAATAATATAACGTTTCCAAACAAAAGGTAAAATCTCCCTGCCTGTTGCTCATTTTTCTCTTGAGAGATTTTCCTTTCGTGAATGATCTTTTGGTCATTTCTTTTAGCATTTATTCCATGTGCCCTACCAAAGTTTCTCTAGAGCTATTTCTAGTTCTCATCCAGTGTAAGGGTGTTTCCTTACTAGTGGTCACTTGGTCTTTGTCTATTCTTATTACCTAAAAGTGATCACCTTATGAAAATGCTGTCTATATGTCCATCTTTCTGTCTGTCTATCATTTATCTAGTCATGTCCAAGTTATTTTACAAGAGATCACAAAGACCAAGCTGTTGAGTGAAAGCCAGAAGGACCATGGTAACATTACTATCTTAGTCACTAATCTATTGCTGTGAAGACATCATGGACAGTCAACTCCTATAAAAGAAAGCATTTAATTGAGGGCTTACTACAGTTTCAGGGGTTTAATCCATTATTATCATGGTGGAGAGCAGGGTGACAGGGTATAGAGGGACAAAATGTCTGTGAGCTTATAGACAACACTAGAGTAATTAGAATTGTTAAACATGCAGACTCTTTTCTTCACTGGAAAAAAATTGACTGCTGTTCACCCAGAAGGCTAGAATGAATATTATTTTAAAAATCTATTAAACAGTGCTATTTTATATAAAGCAAGACCTCATCTATATAGCCCCCATCCCCAGCATTGTTTCTCAGTCAATAGAACCCATCCTCATGAAAGAGGACCCCAGTACTTAGCAAAAGAATTGGCTATTATGCTTTTGACAAATACTTTTTCCACAGACTCTTATCTTGAGTGTTTTCAGTCAGTAGAACCCAATCATGTGGAAGAGGTCACAGGTGCTTTGCAAAGGACTTGCACTTTGTAAAGGAGTTTCAAAGTAGTCATGACTTAAACTTTGTTCTCATAATTTTCATGAGGAACATTTTTTCCCAAAGTTTGACAGTGTTCTTGCCTTGTGTAAATTAGTTTCCCTACCAAGAACAGACCTTGTAAGGACTTCCCCAGCAGGGAGCACGGTGCAATGCATGCTGCTGTGAAAGTAGCTGATTATGTGTATGTGTATATATGTATATATATATATATATATATATATATATATATATATATGTATGTATACTTTTAAAATAATATATATATACTTTTTAAATAATATATTATTATTATCTTTTTAAAATTTTATTTATTTACATATTTATTTACATCCCTTATGTTATGTTCCACATTTCGCAGAATTCTTCCTCCCATCTCTCTTCCCCTTTGCCTCTGAGAGTATCCCTGCCCCAGGCATTCCCCCTCCTTGTGGCATCAAGACTACAGAACTAAACATATTCTCTCCCACTGACACTAGACAAGGCAGTCCTTTGCTGCATATGTTTCTGGGTCCTTGGACCAGCCCATATATGCTGTTTGGTTGGTCGCATACTCTCTGGGAGCGCCCAAGGATCCACGTTAGTTGACACTGTCAATCTTCCTGTGGGGTTAGAATCCTTAATTTCTTTCAGTCCTTCTTGTAACTCATCCATATGGGTTCCTGACCTGAGTCAAATACATCCACATCTGTCTCAGTCAGTTGCCAGTAAAGGCTCTAAGAAAACAGCCATGCTAGACTTTTGTCAGCAAGCACAGCATAGCATCAGTAATACTGCCAGCATTTGGTGCCTGCCCATGGATAGATCCCAAATCGGGTCACTGATCTGCCATTCATTCAATCTCTGCTCCACTTTTGTTCCTGTATTTCTTTTAGACAGAAAAAAAAAAATTTGTGCCAAAGGTTTTGAAGGTGGGTTGGTATCCCCATCCCTTCGCTGGGGGCCCTGTCTAACTACTGAGGTGTTATCTTCAGATTCCATATCCCCACTGTCATACATTTCCATTAGGGTCACCCACAATGAGTCCTTGGAGCCTACTCCAACCCAAGTCTCTGTGACTTTCTAGAGATTCCTCCCGCTCTCCACATCAGGAAGATGCTTTTTGCATTCATTCTCTCTGCTCTCTGGGCTTCTAGCACCTGTCTCCTCCCATATGTCATCCTGTCCCCTTTCCCCCTTCTCCCTTCTCTCTCCCACCCAGTTTCCTCCCTCCCTACGTCTCTCATGATAATTTTGTTTTTGCTTCTAAGTGGGATTTAAGCATCCTCCGATCAGATCAGAATGGCTATGACAAAACATACTCAAGCAACAGCACAGGCTGGCAAGGATGTGGGAAAGAAAAACTCCTCTACAGCTGGAGAGATTGCAAACTGGTAAAACAACTCTGAAAATCAATCTGGTGGTTCCTTGGAAAATTGGAAATAGAGCTGATTTTAGGAACCCATAACCAATAAGAATGCAGAGTTGTGGAGCACAGTCCGAATAAATACATTATTTGTCTTTTAATTGTAGTCTAAAAGCAGTTGCCCAACTACAGTTATATGCTTCTGCTAGTCAAGTCTAGACTCTCCATCCAAAAAATAAAAATAAAAATAAAAAAGCCCCCTCCCCCCAAACAAAAAGTTCCAAACAAAAAATAATGGTCAAACTAGTTGAGTGTCTTTTATTTCAAATGTAAATTTATAAAATTTTAGAACAAGCATTTTAAACCATTATAATAGTACTTACATGAACTTTAGATGTAAACAGATGATACATTTTGATGGAGATAAAATGTATGCATAATTAAGTACTTGGTTAATCTAAGGTCTCTATAGAACCCATTTTAGTCCAGTTTAAATTTTGTTAATGAAAATGTTATTTTGGCTAGTCAGCACAATTTAGTTTTCACGTGATTGCTTCAGTTTTTCTAGAATGGCTTCCTTACAGAGTGATCTCACTGGATGGAGTGATCCTGTTTGTAAAGTGCTGTTTCTAGATTACATAGTTGTTGTTGTTTTTTTTTTTTTTTTTACAGGTTTAGGACAGTAACTGGACACTATCATGTTACTATCAACTTTCATTTAATCACCTTAAAGAGAATTGGTATTCTCTGAAGCTAGAGTAAAGCTCTGGTGGGAGAGCAGATATTCTTAAATAACGTGTTTGTAACCAACACATTTGGCTGTATGCCTGTATCATCTGTCTGATGATTACCAAGTGATGTGTTTAACAAGCACAAAGGAACTGTAGCATACATTCTAATATACAAGAAGTGATCTTAGATATATAAGTGTATCTGTCACAGAGATAGATTTAGCTGGAAATAACTTTTTCCAGTTATGAAATGGTTCTAATCCTATACCTAACAAAATGAAGTACCTTTATTTCTCAAAATTTAAAAATTTCTAATATACTGTTTTTCTAAGCACAAAAGTTGAGTAAAATTGTCTTTTATAACAAAATGTGAGAGAATCTTTTAACCATTATCCTCTTCTTTCCATGAATGAATCCATTAGACTTCCTGTGGATTTTAGGCTACTTTATAGAAAGTGTAAGAGAGCTATAGACAGAGGAGAAAGGAAAAAAGTCCATTTCTCTCTGGAAATTTTGTGAGGAAATCCATTTCATCTTAGTACTACTATTTTATAATTTCTTTGGAATACAGAAAAAGAAACCAAGACGTTAGCACTAAGTAATAATATCTTCGTAAATATTTTTTAGGTTGTAGACGGTTAATAGCTTAGGTCTCATTAGTTTTTATGCTGAAAATCCTTAAATAATTAACTTGTCTATATGTGGTTTGAACTGAGAATCCAGTGCTTTCAGAAAAACAAAAATAAACAATTTCACTGTTTGTGTTATGTAGTCGCATCTCTGGGAACACAGAACTGAAGAGCAAAATTTGAGTTGGCATATAAGTTAAAATTCAAAGTGTTCCTGTTGTCTCCCATGGATATATGGAAAATGCATGCTATAAAAACAAGGAAGTTGGGACTTTTCTTTGTTAATAGTCAGGGCATGTTTAACACCCTAATTTCAAACATGGTTGAAAAGAAAAAAAGCATCACAAATTCACTGATTCAAAACCTTAAAAATGAAAACAAAGGAAACTTCCTACATATGTTAAAGCATGTAAAGGCAAGAAAGAAGAGAATCCCAGACTTCTTGTTTCAATACTTACATGTTTAATACTTATAATGCCACACTTCAAGGATGTAAGACAGAAACCCACTGGAATTAGAGGTTTCAAGAATAATAGCTAGCTGTATTCTTATATCATCTAAAGTGAATTTTTAATTTTTTTGACCTTAGACACAGTAGCTGAATACAAAGGGGAGGTAAAGTGTGAGAAATGTCTTGCTTCTAAAGTCTTTTCTAATTCTCTTTAGTTTCAAGTGTTTACCAAGCCAAATAAAGTTGAGAAATAGGAGACACACTTCCATGCTTGGGGACTGTAATAGCCATAAGTCTCCTTATCATCTACTAAGAAGGGTCCTGGGATATTGACTTTCTTTAAAAAAAAATAAGTATTTTAAGATGAGGTGGTATGAAGTAAGGCTAGCATTTATTGTGAAAAATTAAATGATCATTAACTATCATCATTAAGAAAAAGTAAGAAACTTAAGAAAAGGAGAGTATGCATTTAACATATATATATATATATATATATATACACACACACATATATATATATGTATGTATATGATATATATGATATATATAGGATATAGGATATAGGATATATGATAATCAACATATTGCATGTTTCCAACCAGAAGATACTATGGGAAAGGTAATGCATAGAGTGAATAAAAGATCCTTGATGATTATAGATAGAGATGGGGCATGGGGAATCAGAGACCAATGATATTATAATAGTGGGTTAATAACATTGTATATTTTCAGAACCCATAAAATTGTACACAGAGAAGAGCACCTACCCAGGCAAACTATGAACTTTAGGTAACAATAATCAGTCAAATGTACTTATCACTTGTGACAAATGAACCATACAAATGCAAAATGAGCAGAATGAGGGACAGGGGAATCTCTACATTTACTATTAAACTTTTCTGCAAACCTGAAACTGCTTTAAAAATAAATATCCTAATAAAGTAAGCAAAGCATTTTTGTTGAACTAAGATAATGCCTTAGTTTATAAAAATTTAATTTAATAAAAAATTAAAAATAATTTAAGACAAGGATCATTCTCTACATACTTGTGAAAAAGTTCATAATTATGTTGGTGAGAGTCTACAAAATATAATTCAACTCTTTCCATCTTGGAAAGGACTTAATTTAAACTCAAATGGCAAAAATACTGTGTATTTAAGCATAGTTAATTGCTTTTTAATATTATTATATTAATTATATCTTTGTAGAAAGAACATTGTATCGTTGTGGGCAATATTTCTGTTCAGGAATATTTCTGTTAGTTTTCAAAAGTTCTTCACTCGGTAAACCACTTCAATAAGACTAGAGTGTGAAGGACTCTGCTCTGCTCACAGGTACTCTTAATATTCAGATTACTTTCAAACCTGCCTCAGAAATATACTTTAGGTTATCATACTCTGGGCACCAGTGACTTCAATATACATCTTGCCTTCTTCTTTTTAGCCTGTCTTTGTTACAGAAATAATTTGTAACTAAGAACTATGAATACATACCTTTTTTCTTTCTAATTTAGTTACTTTGTATAAATTTCTTTTCAGTCTCAAAGCTCATGGATGCCAGGCAAATGATATCACATGAAGTTATATCATCAATCAATATAAATTAAAATTTGAAAATGGAATGAGACTTGGGATATATATATCAATATATATTCATATTTATATGAATACTTGAGTATGAGTAGAAATTGGCAAAATAACAGAAGCATCACACATGAAGGGCAACTCTTTTAAATGTGTTTTACTTCATATTTGGATGAATCCATATGTAAAGAATACAATGCAGAAAATCATCTGTACTCACTAATAGCATAAATTGATGGTATAAAGAAAATACTTGACAAGCATCCAAATAACAGAAAGGACTAAGGGTTAAGTTGGATTCTTGTTTTTTAATATTAAAATTGAGCCACCTTATGTGAGATAGAAATGAATTTCAATGACTTGTGCAATTTTTTTCTGAAATATAAACAAAATATAACTTTGCTTTTCTCATATCTGTTTTAATTCCTTATTTAGGTGACAGAGACCAACAAAGTATCTAAATAATGCTCTGCTGTTAACTTCCTTTAATATGCCAAATCGGTTTAATTACAGTTTCTATAAATAATCTATGCAAAGTACTTCCCGAACAGAATGCACTTTTCCTTCTCTGTGTGGCAAATTTTAATACTTAAAAGCATTAGAACAGATGTTAGGTGCCTGCTAAACTTGTTTTCAGTTTTCTTTTATTTATATGTTAATGAGAATTTAATTACTTCATGAATACTTAAACAACCTGAGGGTGCCTGATATCATTAGCTTGAACATGACAAGCACCTCAAGTGACCACATGGGAAGACAAAAATTGCTTTTAGTTTACTTGAAGACAGAAAGATGAATTCATTTCACCCCCTGCTATGTTTTACCTGACACACAAAACTGGAAAAGCACAGATTCAATCTTGCTTCAACATGAGTGAGAAAAACATTCAGCAAAGCACTCAGAAGCATAAATCCTTCCTATTTGGTTTTGCTTCAATGTCTTTTAATAACTACTCAAGCTATACTCTGCTTTAAAATCATATTCCACTAGAAAGTGTTCTGTTGAAGTAAGTCAGTCCTTTTTAATGGACTATAGAAATGAACATTTTAAACACTATTTATGATTTTTGAAATGCTTCTCTACTTGGCCACAGTTGAAAGAGTTTACTTGGAGAAACCACAGGGAAGATGTAACTATAATAACATTTGTAAATCTTTGCGTGTAATATTTGATAACATATTGAAAAGGTAAATTTAGTGATGTTAACTAGTTGCCCCTAGAGGCATTGCATGAGTGGTTACTGTGTCACATGTGCGTCAGTAGGTGGCAGAGAGGAGAGAAGCTATGTCTAAGCTCAGTGTTCTGACCTGTGAACATGTAGATGATTAGTATTAACACTCACTGAGATAAAGAAAGGCAGAGATGACCACCAGTCCAATGCCATGTGGGTCTGTACAGGCTTTCAGGGCAGGGAGCAAGCTGGAGGCTGGAAGAACCCAGCCTAGGATTTTGGGCCTCCAGCTGGAGCAAGTCTAAGACAGTTTTGCAAATTGGGTAAGGAGCAAGGCAAGGATGACCACCCGTCTGGCACTATGGGGCCCAGAGAGGGAGCTAACCTGAGACAACCACCAATCTTGCCCCTTGCAGGTCTGGTGGTAGACCATGTTCAAGATGACCCCTGCCTGGTGCCATAATGACCCCAACCACGCAGTGGTTCCAGGAATTAAGGAACAAGGAAATGGTAGAGAGATGGAAAAGAAAACAAGACGGATGGATGGACGTGGGCACAATGAAGAGAGGCAGAATTGGAGGCTTGCTGGTACTGTGGAACAACCTGCTTTCAGCAGCCTGTGATGCCCCCGGGTTCCACAGTGTGTTTCTGGCTGTGCTGCCACCAGAAGCCACGTCTGGTTCGGTGGCCTTGCATCAGCCACAGGTCTGTTACCACCAAAAGCCAGGCAGACATCCCTGATCTGGGCTGCCTCTGGGGACATATTGATGTCTGAAGGTTGTGCAGAACTGGATCTACCCTTTACCTTAATATTTTGAGGGAGCCAGACTTGGGTCATAAAAGCAAGAGAGCTGACTCTACCCCTAGCCAGTTACAGTACTCAGGAGAAAGGGACCATATGTATCCCAGAAATTGTAGGTAAGCAGTCCCCGAAGGTATGACAGTAGGACAGATTACATCACCACTTTTCTCGTGTGCTGTGACATGGATGGAGAAAAAGTATCTTCCCTCCCCCGACCCCTCACCTCAGGAAGCAGGTGGGAGACCTGACTCTGGGGTCATAAAAGCAAGAGAGCTGACCCTGTCTATCACTAGCTGCAGCACTCACTTGCTAGAGAGTGCCATCTACCTGTCCTGAGACACATAATAGATCTGACTCTACAGGCAACAACAGGATATCTGAGAGGAAGTCCCAGGAAAGTTCCGGGATTAATAGTATAGCAGAAGCCAGCGGACATTGTACCAGACATGACTCATTTTACTGAATATTTGCAAACAAAGAAGTGTGGACAATTGGTGTGTACTGTGGGACACTGTGGAACCCAGGACAACTTCCATTATTATGATTTTTCTGCTGTGGGGAAGGTTGAAAGGATGGAGGAGAGGTATGATGGGATGGGAGGAGATGAGTGGGATTGGGGTGATGGATATGAAACTCAGAAATGATAAAGAATAAAAACCTAAAAATATGCTAATTGGTTTCATGATACATTTTTACGTAAATGAGTATTGTTAGTGTTCAAAACACTGTCACCACAAAAATGTGGCACTTTTGTCATGCTGAGTGATTTTATTTTAATTAAAATACGAAGTTATAAAAACAGACTCAGTGTCGTCAGCATTTAACCTTTCTTGCTTCTCTGTCTCCAAATACAAGGACCAGGGACTTTAGAGTATTATTTGGACCAGGAGCAGATGTTTTCCTCCACCATCACTCACAAATATAATTAATTATTTCAGAAAAAAATACTAAAAAATACAATTACATCTCTGTGGCTTTCCTTCCAGTATGAGGTCTATCATTTGAGCTCATTTATATTTCAGAAGAGACTATCTCCAAGACCCTTCTCTCACTCAGAAACACTTTAAAGTCCTCAATATTTGATACATCCATTCTCTCCCCCCTCAAGAAAAAATAAAAAAAGAGGTAAATACATTCATAAATGATGCTATCAGTGAATAATCATATCATTGACATCCTCAACCTGTTCTGTGAGTTTCTTTTGCCTGATGACATGTTTATATGCAACTTCTCCTAATTCATCAGTATCTAATAACTTTACCAAGGCTCAGAAGCAGGAGAGAAAAATCTCTTTATGCTTTACAGGTATTCAGATACCAGGGGGACTGGACACTTTCCACATAATTAACATTTTATAAAATCAAGGACAATGCAGAACTCTATCTACTTGTCAGAACAATAGGAAGGAGATCATATCCCTGATCCAGTGAGGATAATAAATGTCCTGAATTTCTCACACTGTTGTGAACAGGTAAGTATTTAATACCAGTTTCAGGATCCCTAATTTTATAAAATTACTAAGGAACGTGATGCCTGATAATAATGTACAAAGACATACATTTTCTGTTCAAGACTCTGGAGAAAACAAACTCCTTCAGGAAGAGTTGGTCTAGAGGCTTTGGAAGTAACCCACGGAAAATGGAAGTCAATGCAATGGACCTTTGACCTCATCCACTCTTAACCTTCAAGAGTTTAATTTCAGTCTGTTCCTTAAAATCCACCATCTTCATTATGCTCTATATTATTTATCTCAATGTTTTGGTAGAGAGCAAGAAGAACAACAAGCTGTTTGGAATCCAGTTGGTGATACCAGTGAGAGTTATTAGACAGTAATTACACATTCTACATGGTGGGCATATGGTAATTTCAAATTTTAAATATAGAGCAAAATAACACAATAAATCTTAAGAACATTCTCTAGAAGGGAATAAAGTGTATACAGTAAAAAAAAAACATGTATTTTACTGGTTAGACTGTAACTAGCTTTTATCAGATTGGAAAAAATATAAAAAGCATACATATGGATAATATAATTATTATAGTATTCTTCACAAAAATAAAATTCAATGAAATTACAAAGATAACTGTCTTATACTCTGGATTTTGGGAAGAAACTACTCTTTTAAATGAGCCAAGAACTTTACAAGTCACTTTCATTTTTGTTGTTTTGAGTTTCTTTTGTTTTAGAGAAAGTCTTTCAGAGAAAAGTACAAGGAATTCACCTTAATAATGCAATATTGCCGACTCACTTTTACCAGATGACCCAGAAAATATTTTGCCTGTTATAATTCCAAATTTTTACCCAAAACCTTTGACTTTGCCATTATTAAAGTGGAATATGTAAGCTTTAATTGAGCATGAATGTGCCCAGCTCTGTAAGTGATGATGCCTTCTTATGAATATGTATGTGTTTGTCCAATAAAACTCCCATCTCTGGTTCACCACTCCACAAAATCAATAGGTTGAGGGGCAAAGTGGTTAAAAAACATGAGTGTGATTAGGAAAGGTTTAAATGCTAAAGATACTGTTTTAAGAGAGCATCCCAGCTCCCATGTAAGAATGAATGTGATAAAATACGTTTTTGAAAGTGTGCTTTAAGAATATGTAAGAGACGCACAAGACAGCTCCTCTCTTCTCTTGACAGAATAATGACAAAAGTTTTTGTGTGTCATATATCATGTGATTGGTGATAACAAAGTATGCCTTATTTTTTAAGTCCAAAAAATTACAATACTTTAGGCCTTATAATCTCAGAGAATGAAAAGATAATTTGTATTAGACAAGGTATTAGTTAACTTCTTTTATTATTGTGACAAAATTCTAAACAAACAAACAAAAAAACCCAATTCTTGAAAAAAATGTACTTTGACTCATGTTTTAAGAGAATATATTGTCCCTGAAAAGAGAAAAGCATAATAGCTGCTTGCATTGCATCTAAGGTCTGGGAAGAAGCAGAGAGTAGAATTACTCTAGAACTTCATTCATCTGTTTGTCCCTTTTAGTCATGAAGATGCTCAGCAAATATTTAGAATGAGCTCCTGCTCTTAAGCCTCTCTGGGAAAGACCTCAAAAAAAAAAAAAAAAAAAAAAAAAAAAAAAAAAAAAAAAAAAAAAAACAAAAAAAAAAAAAAAAAAAAAAAAAAAAAAAAAAAAAAAAAAAAAAAAGAAAGAAAAGAAAAAAGCCCAGAAGTATTTTCTTAAGAATTTGTCTTATTAATTGTTTTATTTATTTACACTTTAAATGATATCCCCTTCCCAGTTTCCTTTCCACAACTCCTCATCTCATTTCCCCTCTTACACGACCCCCCTCCCCCCCAAAAAAAAACCACAATCCAGAACTTGGAATGTAATTTCATTGGGGAAATATATAAAATGCAGACAGAAGTAGCATTTATGAAATTATGATTTAGAACCCTAACAAAGATATTGAGGATCAGGGGCTGTTAAGGTTGAAGGAAATAAAAAGTTAAAGATTAAAACAACACAAAGAAAAACACCGTGTAAAGACTAAAACAAAGTCAAGGTGAAGGTGAAGAATATAAATCACAGACAGTTTAACACATTCTGTGTTTCACAATCTCCTGGTTCTCATTAGTTACTGCAGGTTGTAAACACCCTCACTCTTTCATATGCTGCTTGAATTTCTGCTTTGCATTCAGCAAGAGGAAACATATTGCTTCCAGTCACATAATCACTATTATTTTAAATTAAAGAAAATTTTGCTGATTTTGAAGATTTTTTTAAATACTTTATCTTTTACTTGTGTTATAATGATGCTGAACCTATGGCTTACTATGTCTTAGACAATTTCCCTACTACTGACATTTTCCTACTCAGCCATGAAATTGTACTTATGAAGAGCTATAATTCATTAGAGGTGCTAATGGTCTGACACACACTGTAGATTGCTTGTAAAAATGTAGGCAAATGTTTGCAAAGCTGGAAGATGTGATATAAACTGATATTAAGTCTTATGACCTTTCTAGCCCTGAGTTGGTTCTTTCTAAATTCTCAGCAGTCCTGTTTCATACATCCTGCAAAAGAATTTCTTTAATATTCAGAAACCATAATTCCGGACATATGTTTTCAGTTGAGCACTAGAGCTCTAGCAATACAGTCTAGATCCTTACTAAAAATTAATTTCACCTAGTTTAAAATTTTTGTGCCTTGCATCATATTGATGGTGGCAATGGAGAACCATTTTCTTTTATTTCTCAAGATTTTCAGGGGAAGCCAGATGCATTACCTTAAAGCATTTTCTTTTTAACCTTGTAGCAATATATTAGCTAATATATTTATTACACTAATTTGTTCTTGGCTTATTTAAAAACTTTTCAGGGTTCACCACTCACATGAATCATGAAATTTATAAAACAAATGTCATATTATTAGGATCTATTACTGACAAGGCCCACAGATTGCCATTAGTATATTAGGGTATACTAAGATAAGAAGTGAAAATTTTCTTCAATTAAAAAAACTTTGAGCTGGATGTCCTGAAAATCATTCTGTTGAAAAGGCTGGCCTCAAACTCATAGAGATCTGTCTGCCTCTGTCTTACTAGTGCTGGTATTAAAAGGGATTAAAGACATGCACCACCACCACCACCAACAACAACACTGGGCTAGTCAGTGATTCTTAAAGATGCCTGTTTCAGAAGTTTGAAATTAGCTTCTGCAATGTCTAATAAAACCAATTTTTTTTATATAACCACTGTATTGATTTGAATAGGTATGATCCCCCACCCCCAGACTTATATTCGGCTCATGGGGATTGCTATTATTAGAAGGAATAGCCTTGTTAGTGTCGGTCTGTTAGAGGAAGTATGTCATTGTAGAGGTGGGCCCTGAGGTCTCCTATGTTTAAACTATGGCAAGTGTGGCACAGATTCTCCTGTTCCTGTGCATCAAGATGTAGAGCTCTCAGCTCCTCCACCCCCATGCCTATATGCTGCCATGCTTCCTGCCCTGACAATAATGAAATAAACCACTGAAACTGTAAGCCAACTCCAATTAAATGTTTTTCTTTATAAGTATTGCAAAAATAATTAATTAAAATAAGTAAAATAATAACCTTAATACATAAGTAATTTGAAATAAGATAAACTTATTGTTTTGTATTAATAAATTCCCTGATGACAGAAAAAAATTGCCGATTACACTCTGCATGAGCATTTTTATTTTCTTAAAATTTTTTTAAACTGTTAACTTTTAATGTTTTTAGTGGACCAATCTTACACCATAACAATAAACTTAACAATAACAAATTATACTAAATATATGTTAAAAACTGAGATAGCATCCAGGCAAAATAATCACAAGGTTATTAAGTACATCTAAAAGAGAAAATAGATCCAAAAAGAAGTCATATAAAAGTAAGTCTAAGGATTTTTAGTAACTTTTCCACTAGTTAGAGATACTATGGAAATGAAATTATGTGTATCTGTAGCTTTTAATGGGTACTTATGTTCTAATTGTTTCTGTGACATTGAGAGAAACGAAAACCCTCTGGATGTTCACATTTTCTACAGTATGGTCTTATTTGTCAAATTTTGTTGCTGTGACAAATTACCTGATATGCCATAGAAGAAAACTGTTGATTTTGAATCACTGTTGATTTGGAAACATAAGCCTTGGATTCACTGAGTCTTAGTTCCTGCTGAGGCAGAACATGTGGCAGAGACTCCTCAATTCATGAATGTGATCTGGAGTCTGAAATATAACACAGACCTGAAAACATGTGTGTAGTGACATAGCTTCTCCAGATACCTCAGTGTTTTAAAATTAAGTTTAAAAAGACATTTTGAGGTTCTCTTACCTACAATGCAAGGAAACCCTGGTGCACCAGTATCATCAAACCTTATGTTGTTATAACAAATCCATGTGATTTGTTACAACAAAACCCGTTCATGTGAGTTTCTGGGGGAGTGTGTCCTCTGGTTTTGGATTGTACCATCTAACATTTTGGAGGTCCCATCGAGATACACTCTTTTAGAACCCCACGACTCAGGGATCGGAGGTTTTCGCTCGAGCAGTTGTGTCTTCTGTTCTGTGTCTATGAAATGTCTGTGCCCGTGACAGGGGAAACTGTGTGTGTACTGTTGTCTGTGAAGTATCTGTGCACAGACGGCAGGGGCGATTCTCTATGTAGCCTGGTTTCTGTGCTCATGGCAGGGGCAAGAACTGGGCAAGCCACAGAGGGAAGGACCCTGGGATAGGGTCAGGACCCTGGGATAAAGGTCAGGTTACGAGTTCCAAGAGGGAATTTGTGGGTAGTGGAAGCAGTGGGACAAACATGTCGGCACACTGCAGGCCACAGTTCTCTGGGGGACACCCCAAGTTTGTTTGTATGAGAGATAGGGTGAGGAACGACCCTTCTCCATTTGAAGGTGGTCTTTGGCCACCACTGCTTGGGGCAGTGTTTGTTGCGCTCTCATGGTAGTGTGTCCGTGTTTAATTCTGTTTGTGTTGTTCATTGCTTGTATTGTTAGAAATCTGTTAGATTTGGTCCATTATGGGCTGGCCAAGTCATCTGAATCTGTTAAATTAGGTCCAGTGTAGACTGGCCATGTCATCTGGTAATTGGAGCCTTCTACCAGCAGGCTCTTCCTTCTACCAGGTTCTATGTCTAACCTGGTCTTGGCACCTGTGACAGAGACAAGAACTTTCTTTATCCCCTGGTTTATGCACCACCAGTGACAAGGGTGAGCTGTCTGTGTTGTTTTTCTCTGTTTTCTTGGAAAATTGTCTGTGTGTTGGTTGTTGTTCTTTATGTTCTTGGACTTTGACTGATATTATTTTGGACTGAATCTACTGTGTTCTAGTGTATCTCTCCCAAGGGTCAGTCTTTTGAGTGTTGCCTGCTCGTGTAGGCTTCTTCCTCGTCTCCTTGGTCATTTTCGGCCAGCTATAGCTGGGCGAAATATTTGCCTGAAGCAGCGAACTTGCCTGAAGCAGCGGGTCTGGGACCCTGCTTGCTACCATCACCCCTGTGTTTCTCTCCTAACCCAAAATTGCACTCCTTTGACTCCTACTCTCCTACCAAGCCTCTATGTTTCTTCTTCTAAGCTTTTCTTCAAAGTTGGCCTTCCCTCTCCTTCTCTACAATTAGGATTTGAGGCTTAAAAAAAAAAAGAAAAAAGAAAAAAGAAAAAGAAAAAGAAGAAAAATGGGGAATTCAGGAAACCTCTTTGCTGGAACACTCAGCCACCACATGGTGGAACAGCAGCCGCATGGCAGGGAAGGCCTCTTCCACACTTCTTCTAAACTCACCATTGAAATAGACTCTGAGTTCCCACTGACCAGACCTAATTGAGACTTCAGCAACCCTGATGGTAGGGAGCACCTGAAGGTCTACCACTAGACTCTAATGGCAGATTTCTGGGGAGCTGCACAGTGCCCCACTAATTTGGCTAAGGTAAGAGAAATGGTCTAAGGGCCTACTGAATCCCCTTCAGCCTTTCTAAAATGGCTGATGGAGGTGTTTTGCTGGTTCATGCCCCATGACCATACATCTGATAAGCATAAAGCAACAGTGATGGAAGCCTTTATTGACCAATCTGCCAGTGATATTTATCAAAAGCTACAGAAGTTATAAGTTACAGGACAAGTCTTTGAGAGATCTGGTATAGGTAGCTGAAAAGGTGTTCTATAATAAAGAGACCAGAGAGACTGAGGAAGAAAAAGAAGAAAGAAAGTAGAAAGAGCAGGATGCTAGAGAACAAAAAGGAAGAAAGAAAGAAAGAAAGGAAGGAAGGAAGAAAGAAAGAAAGAAAGAAAAAAAGAAAGAAAGAAAGAAAGAAAGAAAGAAAGAAAGAAAGAGAAAAACTTGACTAGAAACTTGGCCACAGTAATTAAAGCCAAAAGCAAGGCAAGAGAATACCAGGCAACTGATGGAGGCTTTTAGATAAAAATCAGTGTGCCTATTACAAAGAAAAAGGATACTGGACAAGAAAATGACTGAAGAAAAGGGGGGGATGGACCCCACCAAGCCCAAGAAGAAGCTCCAGGCCACAAAATACTGGCCCTGGGTAAAAACAGTGACTAGAGAGGACAGGGCTTGAACCCCCTACCTGAGTCCAGGGTAACCCTGAGAGTAGAGGAGAAGCCCACCCAATTCCTGGTGGATACCAGGGCTCAACATTCAATCTTTTCACAAACCATGATCCCATTGTCTAGCAAGAGGTCACGGGTTCAGAGAGGTACTGGTAATAAACAATATTCATGGACCACCCTAAAGACAGTGGACCTTGGCATGGGCCGGGAGTCCCACTTGTTCTTAGTCATTCCAGAATGCCCCTACTCTCTCCTGGGCAGGGACCTGCTTGAAAAGATTTGAGCCTAGATTCACTTTCTTCCAGAGGGCTCCCAAGTAAAAGACAAACAAGGAAATGTGTTACATGTGTTGATGGTAAAACTCGAGGATAAATATCACCTCTTTGACTACTCAAAAGAAAATCCAAGAGACATGAACTGGTGGCTTAATCAGTTCCTTCAGGCATGGGCAGAAACCTCAGGCGTGGGTGAGGCTAGAAATTAGCCGATGGTCCATGTAGAGCTGAAAGGCTTAGCCACTTCAGTAACAGTCTGTCAGTCTCCCATGAGTAAAGAAGCTCACGATGGAATTAGACCTCATATTATCAGATTGATAGGCCTGGGGATACTTAAATGGTATCAGTCAGCATGGATCACACCCCTGCTCCCAGTATAGAAGTCAGGTACCAAGACTACCAAACAGTGCAAGATCTACATGAGATAAACAAGCAGGTAATTTGTTGAGCTCTCTTTCCCCAGAAAGGACCTGGTATACTCTACTGGATCTTAGATGCCTTCTTCTGTCTTTGACTGAGCCGAGGAAGCCAACCAATTTTGGCTTTCGAATGGAAGGACCTGGGATCAGGAATATCTAGACAACAAACACGGACTCAACTCCCACAATTGTTCAAGAACTCCCCTACCATCTTTGATGAAGCTCTACACCACAAATTTACCCCGTTCAGAGCAGAGAACCCTCAGGTAACTCTTCTTCAATTCGCAGCCTGGTTGCCCTTAACAGAGACACGTGCCTTGATAGAACCCACCGGTTACTAGCTGAACTGGACAGGGCCTCTCCTAAGAAGGCCTAGATCTGCAGAAAACAGGTCAATTACTTGGGGTATCTTCTCAGAGATAGAAAGCAATGGCTATCCGAGGGTAAAATAGAGAATGTGTTTCACATCCCCCTTCCCTCCAATGCCAAACAAGTAAGAATTCTTGGGAACATCGGGGTTCTGTTGGTTAGCAGAACCCACACCTCCATTCTTATATACAGCCCAAGAGCTGGTCTTAATGACTCAAGTCAAAAAGGAGTTTGATAAGGAACTGGGGGTATGGAAAACCCCAACTAGAAAGAAAACTCTTTCCCAGAAAGAGACAGAAGAGATGGTGAAACAGATGCACCAGTGGACCCACCTAGGAGTCAAGAAACTTGTGGCCACTATGTTAAACATCAAGTTGCACATACTTCGAATCACATGGCTCGTTGAAGATATAGTACATGCAGGTATATCCTGTCAAAAGTCAAATGCCTGCCTAACCAAGGCCGAACCCGGCAAATGCCTAAGGGATGACAGACGGGGAGCCTATTGAGAGGTAGATTTCACAAAGATTAAGCCCACCAGCTATGGTAATAAGTACCTCCTAGTATTTGTGGACACCTTCTCCAGCTGGGTAGAGGCTTTTCCAACAAAGAAAAAATGACAATGGTGGTGGCAAAAATGATCCTAGAAGAAATCTTTCCATGGTTTGGGGTGCCTAAGGTAATTGGTCTTCCTTCATTGCCTGGGTAAGTCAGAGATTGGCCAAGTACCTGAGGTTTGATTAGATTTTATTGCATTTATAGACCCCAAAGCTCAGGTCAGGTAGAAAAAATAAACAGAAGCCTAAAAGAGACCTTGACTAAATTGTCCATAGAGACTGCTAGCATAGACTGGGTGGTTCTCCTTTCTCTGTCTCTTTTTAGGGTTAGAAACACCCCTGAATGGTTTGTATGAGGTTCCTGCTCCTTTGACCACCTTAAGAGTGGTGACCGGATGTACTTGGCATAGTAACAGTAATTTGTATGCTAGGTTAAAAGAACTTCAGGTGGTGCAAAAAGAAGTGTGGAAACTGGAGCTTGTATAACCTGGGCCATTGTCAGTCTTTATCTGTTTAAACACACCCAATACAGTGATTGTAGTGAGCATATGAGTGATCACATGTTTGCTTGCTTCTCCAGTTTGTAATGCCACATAAATGAAACAATTGTATGTATCTACACATACATGTACATATTTCTGATTTCCAAATTCATTACAATGAGTAACATCCATTTGCCAGCGACTGTTTGGTATCAGTTTCTTTGGATTTACACCCAAATGAGGAACTGGTAAAAGTGTAACACATGATTGACATTGTTTGACAATTTGTCTAGCTTATTCTCTGGTAATTTTAAACATGACTTTTAAAGTTTTAAAATAAAGGTGATATAACTCATGAGCCTTTATGGCCTGATCCAAGTTAGATGGCAGATCTGATAAAGTCACTTTGGTGGGTAAGGTCCCATTTCTGGGGTTAATACTGTGTGGGTAGCAGAACTGAGGTCCAGTCCTGTGCTTCTTGGTGTTGCTCAACTAAGTTCAGAAAGGGGTTGTTGTTTGCTGGTATGAAACTGACTGTTTCATAAGCCGGTTTTGGCTTGCATTGATTTGGGGCCTGGACTTAACCACTGTTCCTGTTTCCCTGATTATGGGAAAGGATATTTTCTTGTGCATCTGTCTTGGACCTACATTCACTAGTCCAATGCCTTCTATGTTTGCAAAGTGGGCAGAGCCCAGGCTGTTTTCTGGGCTGTCTCTGGGTTAACTCATTTTTTGCCTTATAATCTCTTGCACAGTGTCCAGGCTTGTCACATTTAAAACAGGCCTTTTTGTTTCTACTTGCCAAAAAAATATGACACTTCTGCACATCTCACGGATGCCATGTGGCTTTTGAGTGAAACCATTATAGGCCAAGCACATCTGGAGAGTGCTTGTACTGATTGTTCTTGCATGGCAGCCACCATAGCTAAGCCCTGTTGGTAGAAGGGCCCTATGTCAGAACAGAGTCTGATATACCCTGGCAGGCAGGATTGGCATTTTCATATGCAAGTTGTTTCACATAGTCTACATCTGCCTCTGCATTAGCAAAGATCCTCCTGCTGTTGTCATTAATCGATGAACAAAATCAGAAAATTGTCTATCAGGCCCTTGCGTGACTGTTGTCAAAGATGCACCAGGGTCTCCCTTTGTCAGAAGTTTACGCCAAGCCTTCATGGCTGCATTTTGAATTTGAGCAAATGAGCCTGGGTCATATTGTATCTGGTTATCACTAGAAGAAAATTGCCGTTCTACTACTAAGGCATCAAAGGACCAACCATTGCCTGCCTGAATGTTTCTCCTAGCTGTTCTTTACAATGTTCATGATATTTCCAAATAAGATGGTCACCAACACTAAGAACTGCTCTCACTAAAGTATTACAATACCCAGGAGTCAGTCACTCCTCTGTGACAGACTCTAAGATCCCAAGAGTAAAAGAAGTGGCTCCATATTGTGACACTGCATTTTTAATTCTTTAATGATTTAAAAATTAAACCCTGTATGATGTCTCCAAGCAACCCTTTGAGTTTCTCTGGTCTCAGCAGGGAAAGCCTCAGCCTCCCCCTTCTCTGGTTGATCTGTAGCTGAACTAAAGCTAGAGGATAGGAGCTGTCTTTGGACTCTGGGTTGAGGAACTCGAGAATCCGGGGGATTTTAGCAGTTGGCCTCTCAAGACCTCTTTCCTGTCTTTAATTTTTGTAGCTCATTAATTAAAAGTCCTGATACTCTTTTTCTAACTTTATTTGTTGTTTAAGGAGAGAAATTTCTTGTTCAAGGAGAGAAGTTGTGTCCTGAAACTCCTTTCTGGGTTCTTCAACTGCCATCTCTATAGGGGAAGCATCTGGAAGCAGAGGCACATAGGGAAGGGGTCTATGGGAAGAGGGCCACTCAGGATCGTAATATTTGGCTGTCTCTTTCTCTAGGTTGGTACAATCTGGCTCTGACAAATTGTCATCAACCTTTGGTTGTATATTGGATTTCTTTTTCTTTTGAACACAAAGTACAACATTTAAACAATGAAACAAAAGCAGACAATTGACACATGTAAACAGCAAACAACAAAACAAAAACAGAGAGTTGAGTTCAGGATGACTTATTTCTTGCCCCATTTTCATTACTATGACTTACTTTTCTTGCCGCAGCAGATTCCTGTACCAATCACCTTTGTTTCCCTTCTGAATGTTTGGCAGACCCTTCTTCTAGTAATGTCTCTCACTGGCTTTCTTGTTTTTGCTGCCTCGTGCCACTATGTTAGAGCCCAAACTGCCTGGCTTGGGGGCCACTGTGTCCTTGGCCTGAGCTGCTGCTCCAGTCTGCAGATCAGGGTCTAGAAAGAGAGAGAGTGGGAATGAAGGGGAAGACACTCGAAGAATAAAGACAAGACAGAGGGTCTGATAAAGTCTCTTACATTGAAAGAAAATCCAGGTTATTTATACACTTTGCTACATGCCTTATAGTCATGGATATCACAGACAATTGCAGGTGTAGATACCACATGCGCCTTTCAGCTGGGGGCGCTAAACAGCAAAACAAGATACATGGGAAAAACAAGATGTTTATCAGAGTGTGCTCAGCTGTTCAGACTGTTGAAAACAAGTCTCTTGTCAGGGTATATGGTTCGAGATGGTTACAAAGATGATAGCTGCTTTCTGCTAAGAGTAGGCTACCAACAAGATATTTCCCCTTGATCATTCTACTTATTTGCTTCTCTATCTATTGCTTAACTTGTGTGTGTTTTGTACATGAACAATATAAAGAATAGCCACATGTGCATACAGAAATATCAAAAGCACAATTTCAGTAGGAGCTAAGATGTGAATATGTCTAATTACTCAACTAATGAAATGCCTCATTGTAAAATTCAGTCAGTTATAATTGCTTTTTTTGTTGTTGTTGAGTTTAGGAAATTTTTATCCTGAAAATTTCAACCCCTTGCACATGAGAAATCATCTCAAAAGTTCCAAATTAATAATTGAAAAGTATTATTAATAATAAATAATAATTATGCATTTATAATCCTTTATAAGTTTTATTATATTAATTAGGTGGACAGATGTATATGCCATGTCATACTACTGAATCCAGAAGACATCTCCTGGGATTCAGGACTCTTCTATCACATAGATACTGGTGATTGAACTCATACACATAAATAAATAATCCTACCTGCTGAGCTGTATCAGCACTGAGTTAAATTGTTTCCTACAATTTAATTGTCTTAGATTTTAATAATATAAAATGACAGGAATTATATTTTAGTTAACAAGCTGTACCCTACACAAATAACCACAGGCAAGCAAATAATGCTGACAGCAGGTCAAATAATCTTCATTGCAGAACTGCACATCATTTAGTTATCCAGTAGCAAATGGTCAACCCTGAAAGAATACATACATGAAAAGCTTTACAGATGGAATAAGATGTATGTGTGTGTGTTTGTATGTTTGTGTCTACGTGTATTTATGTATCTATATACATAGGCATGTGACAGCCCTTAGTGTAAACAGAACCCATGAATTTTAAATATCAAAAGCAGGGAGTATGTGACATGGATTGGATGGAAGAAAGTATTGCATTTATATTGCAAAACAAAAAAGTGATATAAGCACTGGCATCATTAAAGTTTTTTTTTATTGGTTATTATATTTACATTTCAGATTTTATCCCCTAACGCCCTTTGCCCCCACAAACCAGGAACCACCTATCCCATCCCAACTCCTCATGCTCCTATGAAGATGTGCCCCCACCTACTCTCCCACTCCCACCTTCCAATTCTCAAATCCCCCCACCCACTCGTTGTTCATTCTTCATGGAACCAAGAATTTCCTCTCCCACCTAAGCCAGACAAGGTAATCCTCTCCTTCATGTACAGATGGAGTCCTGGGTCCTTCCCTATGTGCTCTCAGGCTGGTGGTTTAGACCTTGGGAAGCTCTGGTTCATAGGTATGTTGCTCTCCTCATGGGGCCACAAACCCTTTTTGCTCCTTCAGTCTTCTCTCTAACTTTTCCATTGAGAAACTCTTGATCAGATCAGTGGTTAGCTGTGAGCATTGGCCTCTGAATGTGTCAGCCTTTGGCAGACCTCTACGGAGACAGCTACATCAGGCTCTTGCCAGCATGCACTTCCTGCCATCCACATCAGTGTCTACCTTTGGTGACTGTACCTGAGATGGAGACCCAGGTGAAATAGTCTCCAGATGGCTCCTCCTTCAGTTTCTGTCCCACACTTTGTTTCCATATTTGCTCCCCTGAGTATTTTTTTACTCCTTCTAAGTAGGACTGAGGTATCCACACTTGGTCTTTTTTCTTCATGAGCTTCATGTGGTCTGTGAATTGAGTCTTGGCTATTTCAAGCTTTTGGGCTAACATCTGCTTATCAGTGAGTAAATACCATGTGTGTTCTTTTGTGATTGGGTTAACTCACTCAGGATGATAATATTTAGTTCCATCCATTTTCCTAAGAATTTCTTGAATTCATTATTTTTAATAGCTGAATAATACTCCATTGTGTAAATGTACCACATTTTTTGTATCCATTCCTCTGTTGAAGGATATCTGGGTTCTTTCCAGCTTCTGGCTTTTATAAATAAGGTTGCTATGAACATCGTGGAACATATGTCCTTGTTATATGTTGTAGCATCTTCTGAGTATATGCCCAGGAGTGGTGTAGCTGGTTCTTCAGGTACTGCTATGTCCAATTTTCTGAGGAACCACCATACTGATTTCCAGAGTGGTTGTACCAGCTTGCAATCCCACCAAAATGGAGGAGTGTTCCTCTTTCTCCACATCCTGGCCAGCATCTATAATCACCTGAGTTTTTGATCTTAGCCATTCTGACTGGTGTGAAGTGGTATCTCAGGGTTGGTTTGATATGCATTTCCCTGATGACTAAGCATGTTGAGCATTTCTTAAGGTGCTTCTCCGTCATTTGAGTTTCTTCAGTTGAGAATTCTTTGTTAAGTTCTGTATCCCATTTTTAATAAGGTTATTTGATTGTCTGGAGTATAATTTCTTGAGCTCTTTGTATTTATTGGATGTTAGTTCTCTACAGGATGTAGGATTGGTAAATATCTTTTACCAAACTGTTGGTTGCCATTTTGTTTTATTGACAATGTAAATTGCCTTACAGAAGCTTTGGAATTTGATGAGGTTACATTTGTCAATTTTTGATCTTAGAGCATAAGCTATTGGTGTTCTGTTCAGGAACTTTTCCCCTGTGCCTAGGTATCCAAGGGTCTTCCCCACCTTCTCTTCTATTAGTTTCAGTGTATCTGGTTTTATGTGAAGGTCATTTGTTCACTTGGACTTGAGCTTTGTACAAGGGGACAAGAATGGATAAATTTGCATTCTTCTACATGCTGACCTCAGGTTGAGCCAGCACCATTTGTTGAAAATACTGTCCTTTTTCAGCTGGATCATTTTAGCTCCTTTGTAAAAGGTCAAGTGACCAGAGGTCTGCCTTTATATGTTACTTTACCTTTTTCCCTTACTGCTTTTAGTATTTTTTGTTTGTTTTATACATTTGATGTTTTGATTATTATGTGGCAGGAGGTATTTCTTTTCTGGTCTAGGCTATTTGGAGTTATGTAGGTTTCTTGTATATTTATGGACACCACTTTCTTTAGGTTAGGAAAGCTTTCCTCTATAATTTTGTTGAAGATATTTACTGGTCCTTTAATTTGAGAGTCTTCACCCTCATCTATACCTATTATCCTTAGGTTTGGCCTTTTCATTGTGTCCTAAATTTCCTGGATGTTTTGGGTTAGTAACTTTTTGCATTTTGCATTTTCTTTGACAGTTGTGTCAATGTTTTCCATGGTATCTTCTGCACATGAGATTCTCTCTTCTATCTCTTTTATTCTGTTGGTGATGCTGATGTCTAAGACTCCTGATCTTTTTCCTAGGTTTTCTATCTCCAGGGTAGTCTCCTTTTGTGATTTCTTTATTGTTTCTACTTCCATTTTTAGATCCTGAATTATTTTGTTTAATTCCTTCTCCAGTTTGGTTGTATTTTCTTGCAATTCTTTAAGGGATTTTTGTGTTTTCTCTTTAAGGGATTCTACTTGTCTACCTGTGTTCTCCTTAATTTCTTTGAGAGTGTTATTTATGTCCTTCTTAAAGTCCATATCAACATCATGAGAAGTGATTTTAATTTTGAATCTTGTTTTTCCAGTGTGATGGGGTGTTCAGGGCTTGCTATGATGGGAGAACTGGGTTCTGATGATGCCTTGTAACTTTGGATTCTTTTGCTTATGTTCTTCCACTTGCCTTTTGCCATCTGGTTAACTCTAGTGCTGACTGCACTCACTGTCTCTGACTGGAGCCTGCCTTTTCAGTTTCTTACTTGTTTCTGAACTCCTCAGGATTCAGATGTCTCTGTGATCTTTTAATTCTGAGGTCCAGTTGCTCTGAGTACAGTGGCTTCTCTAGGATGTCTCATGATATGGTATCTCCATGGTGGTAGACCAGTTTTTCTGTGTGCAGTGTCTCCTCTAGGATGTTCCTGTATCCGATGTCCACACAAGAGCAGACCAGGCGTGTGTCTACCACTCTGGGTTCTGTGGTCTCTCTGGGATGTCTCGGGATCTGGTGTCCACACAGGGTCAGTACAAGTGGGTGTCTGCTCCAGGCAATAGGCCCTGGCAAGGAGCAGAGGGAAATCAGCGGGGTCAGTGTTTGGGTGTCTATTGGAACCTGAGCTGCCTGCACCCAGTTATGGGTCAGGGGTGGACTTACGGCAGTGTGTGAATGTTCTTACCTGCCACTCTGTGTTCAGTGGTCCCTTTAGGATGTCCCAGAATCTGGTGTCCACACAGGAGCAGACCAGGAGGGTGTCTGCTGAAGGCAGCAGACCCAGGTGAGGGGCAGAAGGGGTGTGAATCATTAGAGTTTTTTTACATATATCACATAGAATTATAAAACCTGTAGAAAGATTATCACAATTATTGTTGAGGTACAATTTAAGAATACAAATACATGTTTTATTGTTAATGGAATTTATAATAAATGAATTATTCTTGCTTATAATACAGTACATTTGAGGAAAACATTGTAACGTAGCCAACTTTATATTTATTTGACATAAAATACATGAACAAATAACTACTATTACAGTGAGATGATTCCCAACTGTTTTACAGAAATAGAACTTATGCTTTTAAAATTCCTATAAGAATATTAAGGACTGTAAGTACTCTTCTGAACAGTGGTGGACATCTTCGTCTTCTTCTAAATTTTAGTGGAAATGTTCTGATTTTTCTCTTTGTTTAACATGATATTGACTTCAAGCTTGTATGTTGCCTTTGTTAGGTGGAAATATGTCCTTTGTATCCATATGTTCTCCAAGACTTTTGTCATGAAGTAGTGTTAGATTTATGAAGAACTTCTGCATCTAATCAAATGATAATGGGATTTCTGTACTTTTATGAATTGTGTTATTTTCATTAATTTACGTATGTTAAATTGTTTCTTCATCTCTATAGTGAAGCATACTTGATCATTGTGTATGATTCTTTTGATGTATTCTTAAATTAAGTTACTGAGCATTTTAGTGAAAAATTTTACATACAGGCTTATTTGAGAGATTGTCCTATATTTTTATTTTTTGCTGTTGCTTTTTCTATGGTTTTCTTATCAAACAGTACTCTCTTCATAAAAGGTGTTTTGGAAGTGCTGTGTTCTTTATTTTAGAGGAATATCAGTTTAGTTCTTTAATAGATACTTGATGGAAACTTTATTGTTCTAATCATCATATAGTATTTTTCCTTTGCATCTTTGTCTTAAAGTTGTTCTTTTTAAAGAAAATATTTATTTTTTAAAATCAACCTAATTACATAGAAGTCTCTCATAAGATTCATCTTTCTAAAAGAATTTTTTAGCACATTTATTTTTTTACAAGAAAAAACATAATCCACAGATTGTTAAAAAAAATAATAATAAGGCCTTCCCAAGTATCTGAAGCCATAAACATGCTGTTATTACTTTTAAATCATATGTTATTTTCACCATCCATATCAGTCTTGAAATAAAAAAAAAATGATCATACAATTAAATTTTATGATGTTAAAATTGCATGTTATGTGATAGCAAATGGGTAAAGTGTGTAAATGTGCCAAGCCTAATAACATGACTTGGATTCAAGGGTAACACATGAAAGAAGGAGAGAATCAATTTCTTCTAGTTGTCCTCTTATCTTTATTTGAATGTGATGCAGGACACTCACACATCTAAACATGCACACAAAAAATAAATAAACAAATAAATAAATTTGATTTGATGAGAGAACATTTTAAATATTTTATAATTATAAACATTTTATAGAATTATAAATATCTTACATTTCATGCTAAACATTATTTATTGGGTATAATCCTTAATAATAGTTTTTCAAATATGCATATGTGTATATATATATATATATATATATATATATATATATGTATATACATTTTTAGATTTTAACTATTTACATTCAGTATTACATTTCTGGCATATTTAGAGATAAAAAGTTCTATTCTCAAACCTTGTAAGATTTTCTTACAAAAGCAACATATTAATAATAATAAAAATAAACTGTATTTCTAAGATCTAACTAAATAGATGGTTAATCTAAAACCTTTATCTACAATACAGGAAGACAAAAGTTTAGCCATTATTAGGATCACATAAGAGACTCATTTCTTTAACAGTCAAGGCAAACTACAGTTATTAAATCTATTTAAAATGACCTTTATAGTTATTTTTCAGCAAAATACAAAAGTATGTTTTTACATCTAGTAGCAACCTATATGTAAAATATGATAAAGATTTATAAATATAAATGAAAGAGTTATAATATCTGAGTGATTTATATAGAAGTTGAAATACTAAAGCATTAGTCACATACAAGTTGGAGAACACTTGTCCTCTCAAGATCTATAGGACAATATATCTATGTTTATAAGCTGTTAATTGAAGGAATTTCCTAGGCTTCTCAAGAACCCTCTTATCATTTAATAAATTTGAGAACAACCATATTAAGGGACAAGTATCTGAAAATAAAACTTTAGTTAATGTACACTATTATTATAACATAGACCAATCATTTGGAAAGAATAAGCTTTAAGCAATACAGTTTTAAGATGATTAATAGCTATAATTTTTCAAATTAGTTTTAGATTGCTCACAAAGATTAATGTATTAAAACCCAACATCTATTTGACAAAGAAATCTAAATTATTATCCTTTTGGAAAACAGAAAACAAAAAACCCAACAACCTAAAATGCCCAGATTTGCTAGCTACATGGGAAGGGCACAGAATGATTAAAATTTTTTGGCTCAGTTTTATTAGTTCTTTGATATTTGTGCAGTATATTTTGTCTATTTACTCCTCTGTCCCTACTCCTCCCAGATACATCTACAATTTCCTTTCAACACAATAAAATGTATGTCATAATTTTAAGCCCTTCAAGAATAGTTTATACTGCTAATGCACTCATATTAGATTTGTGATTCTAATTGGCATGTGGTTTACACATTAGGGAGGACACCTTTAATGAAAAATTATTCTCCCACTTCCACAATTACCTTAGTTCTCATTGACTCCTTGAACAGGGTGGGAATTCATGTCTATTTTGCCTCTCCAGGCTAGAATTATGCCTGGCTTGGTTCTGCAGAGGTCTTGGGCACTGTGTATTTTTACATTCAAATACCCCATAATGTCAAAAACACACTATTTCCTTGTAGTAATCACTGATGTCTTTCATAGTCTTTCTGTCCCTTCTTCTGTAATAACTGACACTTGAGTGGGGGGGGGGGCTGTAATAATACAGATGTCCCATTTAGAACTAATCATTATGCAGTAATTTCTTCTATGCATATTGATCAATTTTGGTCTCTGTATTAGTTATCTGTAACAAATAGAAGTTTCTCCCAGGATTACCTGTGCAGTAATTCATGGGTATAACAGTGGTTTAAGAGGAGCTAATTTAATACTTTGCCAAAGTTAACACCATGACCTGTCTAGCCACAGAATTTTTGCATAAGTCTTAGTGTGAAAAACAGCTTTTAATTTGTGAAGTGGACTTTAAATCCAGTCATAAAAAAGTTTCTTTCTAATAATTGTGCTACTACTGCATCAGTATATAAAATTAATTTTTAACATAAATTGAGATAGTAAATAAATACTGTGGTTGTATTTATTTTCCTTATGCTAGTCTCCAATAGTATTCAGAGAAACCAAGATTTACTTCAATTGGCACATTACTAGTTGAACAGCTAGTGATCTACCTTAACAACCTCTAAATTAATCTGACTACCTCCTAGCCATTTCTCTTATTGGTCTGGCTCTTTCGACTTCAGGTGTGTTTCTATTATCTCTCTCCGACACCTTCATCATGGCCCTAATTCCTTCAATCTCTTAGTCAATATAAACATCGTCTCTTCTCTCTCTCTCTCTCTCTCTCTCTCTCTCTCTGTCTCTCTCTGTCTCTCTCTGTCTCTCTCTGTCTCTCTCTCTTTTTCTCTTATAAATTTAATGAAACTAAGATATCAGAAATTTTTTTTTACCTTAAAATTTTAGTCATAAAAGAGGACAATATAATAATATAAATTTATTAGGTCTGTACATAGACAATAAACTCCAAATTATGATTGTCAATAACTGAAGTAAGTCAAGACCACTTAATTACAAACATGCCATAGAATTATCAAATATTATAAACCTTAAGTCCAAATGTTATATACCAATTATTTTAGCTGGGATAAATACCATTTTTTTTAAATTCCCAAATAATTTAAGCTAGCTTTTTGATGTGTAAATTGCAGGCATGTTTGGACAAACACAATCCTCAAAGAAACTTTGAATCAAGAAGTATGAGTTATGACCAAAAGCACCATTCAGACAAAAACATTGTGTTTGCCTTATAGTTTCAGAATAAGAAATCATAATGATGAAAAGGCATGGAAGAAGGGAGCTGGGCATGAGTTCATTTTACCATCATGGTCTGTCAAACTCAGCAAAAAGCTGAAAGATGAAACTTCTTCCACACAAGGAAGCAGAGAGTCAACTGGAAGTGTGGCTAAGCTATAAACTCTCTCTCCACAGCTCACCTCCAGTGTTGTGATTCCTACAGCCAGATACTCTGCTCCAAATTGTGCACAGTATCCCCAAGCATCACAGCCTTCTGGATGCAGAGTGTTTAAACACATGAGCCAACGGTAGGCCTTAAAAATTCTAAGTACCATGCATAGGATACTTTAGCAGAAATGAAAGCCAAAACCTCTTGTCGACCAAAATAAGCGCATACAAACAGAGATAGACAAAAATAGAGAGAAGCTGCTGTGGAGGAGTTGAGGGAGAGAGAGAGAGAGAGAGAGAGAGAGAGAGAGAGAGAGAAATTCATCTTACCAGAGGAAAAAAAATACCACCACAGAAAGATCAAATTATCCAATAATTATAGCTAGTTTCTTCAAGGCAAACAATTGTATCTAATCAGAGTGCAGTATTTTTTTCTTTTTAATACATCCCATGCAGTTCCAAAAAATTAAATCATCTTTATCTAATTCATAATAAAATTTTCACTTGGGAGTTCCAAAACAGAATTAGCATTTTCCATTCACTTTACAAGCCACAAGAGATCTTCAAATACACCTATTTATCTGTGCCTCTTAATGTTTCTGTAAATTGCAGCCAGAAACATAAACAAATTATAAACCTTCCTTGTCAAACAAATTGTTCAACAGGAATCCTAATTTTGGTTAAGAAAGATCACCAGAAGGTTGGCAAGATATCACAAGTTGGCTAAATGCCACAAACAATAAGGAAACAAAAGAACAACAAGGCTCATTGTGCTGCACCCATGAGAATTCACCAGGAAAACAACTTGAGTTGTGCAGGTTCTAAAACATTCATTTTATTTTTCCTCAGTTTTATCACAATTAATGAAGGCTATAAATACTTTCTACCAGGACAGAAACTGGGGATCTGGAAACATGATCACATACAAGAGCTGCAAAAAGTCTATCCGTTTTTCTGTTTCACCTATAGCCACTAAGATGTGCAGAAATTTGGAGAGAAAGAAGTGGATTAACTATGTTTGGCCCAGGGAGTGGCACTATTTGGAGGTGTGGCCTTGTAGTGTATGTGTCACTGTGGGCATGGGCCTAAGGCCCTCATCCTAGCTGCCCGAAAGTCAGTATTCTGCTAGCAGCCTTCAGATAAACTTCAGTAGAACTCTCAGCTCCTCCTGCACCATGCCTGCCTGGATGTTGCCATGTTCCTGCCTTGATAATAATGGACTGAACCTCTGAACCTGTAAGTCAGCCCCAATTAAATGTTATCCTTATAAGAGATGTGTTGGCCATGGTGTGTGTTCACAGAAGTAAAACCCTAAGGCAGAACACTATATCCATATAACAACAGGAAAGATTGTACCACCATGGTCTATAGGTATATAGCCGTTGGACCTGACTTTGTGGTTCCTCCTATTAACAAAGAAACAATTACATAATCAGGAAAATATATTATTAATTAGTATCATGTATTTTCAATATATATTTGGAAAATATATTTATTTTTCTTTTGAGATAAAATTGGCTGAGAAACATTGTTTTTTTTTTTAATTTTTGCATCCTACTCATATCAATATTTACAATTGAAATTTATTGGACATTATTATTACAGTTGTTGTATTGAATTGTTCTTTCAGTTGCTCAGTTTCTTTCACTAGTACACAGTAGCCATTGCTTTCACAAGTGGTGATAAGACTGAGAAACACTTATAAGAATGTTTTGGAACCTATATACCTAAACTTATTTCCTTGCTGAATAATAACTTATTTGAATGATAAAACAAAATTTTGGAAATATGTCATGCTATGGTCTTTTCCCCAGCAGATAAAACAATCTCAGAATTAAGTCCTATCCAGACTCCAGGCTCCAGGGTTTTGGAGTTAGATCAATTTTAGGGTCAATGTGCTATTTATTATAAAGAAGGAAGGCTTAAGAGCACAATTTCATGGAAGATAATCTAGTCTATAGTTATTGTTATGAATTTCTGGAAACCAAAATTATCTAAAAAATGTTGTTACATCTGCTTTATCCCCAGATGCTAGTCATGAAAAACTAAACTGCCATAAATAACAATAACTTCTCTGTTTGGATCAGGTTTGTTTGTTTTTGTTTGTTTGTTTGTTTTTTTAAATGGGGGATGGAAAGTAAATTCAAAACCAAAAGCAGAAAGGTTTATATTTTAGAGTTTAGGAGATTTTAGCTATAGTCAGTTGGCCTGTGGTCTTTGGTCTATAGAAACATAGATCTCAATGATAAGCATATGCTAGAAGAAAATTTACTCGAGCATAAATCCACAAAGTAAAAACACCAGAATGACACGCCACACATACCTAAATTCCTACTAATGTCTTTTAATTAAGCTTTCTGGAATCATTGCAGATTTATATCACAGCACTGAATTGTCTGTTCCCACAGCAAACCACGGTATTCTTAACACAGAGAAGTACTGCCTCGGACTACAAAGGAAATCTAAATTTCTGCACTTCATTTTTTATTCTTACATTATTTCCCTAAGTTCAGTCTCATTTTGTTTTGGCAGTCAATGTTTCATGGAATCAAAGTGTAAAATCAGGCTCTTCCTTTTTGTCTTTTGTTTGCAATTTTAAAGTCTTCTGTGTAGCACAATATTTTGATTAAATATATTTGTAATACCCTTCTCCTTTTGGCTTTTCTCTTGTTATAAAAAGATTATGACTATTATTAAGATTATTATTGTTATTAAAATTATTTAAAAAGTTAGGGAACTCAACAATGTGAATTGGAAAATTGAATTGTCTGCAAATAGGAAGGACCTCACAATTGAGTTTGCTCCATAGATCCATGTGTCATAATCCTCAGGCACTGCCGTCTGCTATTACTGCTTCTTAAATTCTCCCCTTGTCATATTATATCTACAGATTTTCAAATAGAGTTCTTGAAGGTATCATATCTGCTAGCTCATTGTTTTTATTACTTACAAAGAGTTTAGTATATTTCATCATAATTATATCATATTTGAGTAAAGAGTTTTTGTTGCATTTTTCAGTAGCCTCCATAAATTTTCTTTTTTTTCTATATTAGAATGTTTTGGATTCTTTCATCTGTCACTTCTTTATTCAAAATTAGAAGATGTGAAGAGATGTTCTAAATCCTCTGATATTAAGCAAGTGTTTGTTTCCAGGGACAGATAGAGGAAATATTATATCTTAAGTCTTTTGAAGATAGGAGGGAGAGAAGATGTAGGAGAGAGAGAGAGAAGGGAAACAGGAGGAGGCACAGAAAGAAGGAGAAGATATTTTGATGATTGATATCATGCTATGCCTCAGGACCTTGGGGTATTCTGTTCTTGTGTTTTTAGAAGATCATTGACTGGATTCACTGCCATGTTGTTCTTCTGCCCATATTTTCTCTGACATTTTTAAAACTGTTTTTGACTGGATTTTTGAAGTGTTTCTTAGAAAACAAGTTAAGCACTTGGCTATTTGGAGAATTTATGTTTGCATGTGTCCAACCTCTATTTGATTTGACTTGCCTTCTCCAGTACCCTCTTCCCCAGAGAATAACAAAAAAATTATCAAAGATCCAATGAGACAGCTTCTTCATCCTGGGAGTATTAGTGTTCCTAATGATGATCATTCCTTAGGTGTTTAGAAGCTTTTAAAAGTTTTATGTTAGACTTGCTAAATTAAACTCATGAGATAGAAACATCTGCTTAGAATGCACCTGTATTGTTGCTGTATATATGCTAATGTAATGAGATTAAGGTCATATACTTCAATTAAAATTTCCATATTCTAGAAAAGGTAAACAATTTGTGAGCCAAGCATTTAAGTCATTAAATTATCATTCCTTTGTATAAGGTTCTAGACTACATATGATGTGAATTTTGAGTCAAGCAGGAAACCATTAAAACACTTTAAAAAAAGTAGTGTGAGTGTCAAGATTCATGAAAGTCAGAGGACAACTCTTAGGATTGAAACTCTATTGCCCCATTGTAGGATCAATTTATAGAACTTATTTTATCATATTTAAGCTCAAACACCACTACTTACTAAGCCATCATACAAGCTCACACATAATTTATGTACTAGAAGTATCTTTTGAAGAATTGCTCCATATGATCAATTATGAAAATTAATCTGCACGAGGATTATTAAAATCTGAATTATGACAAAATTATACATTTTAAACATAATAGTAAGTCAAAATAATATCGACAGAGGTTGAATTGTTATATATTAATGAGTTAAATTAATCAAGGCAGAAAAAGATTTATAGTATTTTTTCAAATTTCAGTATCTTGATGAATAAAACATAGATGTACTATTATATTGTGAGGCTTAAAATCAAGTGAACTGGTACCCATAAAGATAGAATAGAAAACCCTTTCCCACCTGTCTCTCTTTGTCAGTCTGTCTGTCTGTCTGTGTATCTGTCTTTCTCTGTCTCTGCCTTTCTATCTTTTTGTGTTTGTGTGTGTGTGTGTTTGTGCCTGTCTTACAAACATATTTATACAATGCCTAGTGAAATGGCACTGTGATGGCATTTAAACAAGGTGTCTTGAAGAACAGAAAAGAGCCCTCATCAGAAACATATTTTTTTCAGAACATTTGCCTGTACTTGTTACCCCAGAAACTGTGAGAAAATGAATTACAGGCTCACATGAAGTCTAGAAGTTTCTAAAAGACATAGCATTCTATGGCAATTCTAACAGACCAAGAAGCTCTAACATTTTTTAAAAAATAGTAACCATTCAAAAGTGTATGAAACCTCCATATTATTTCTACCATTTTGCAAAATAAGAACAGATTTCACAAATGGTTACCCTTTGTCAAATCCTAGAATAATGGAAAGAATGTGCTTTGGAAAACACTATGTTACATACAGAATTAAATCTACTATAAACCAAAATTATATATTCTATAGCTTTTAAATTTATTATGTTTTGGGGGTGGAGAGATGGGTCAATGGTTGAGGTCACTTGTTGATTTTCCAAAAGGCAATGATTCAATTCCCACATCAATTCTCACAATGGCATCAGACTACTGTTTGTAATTTCAGTTCCAGAGGGCCTATTTCCTTTTCCTGGCCTCCACAGTTTCTACATGAATGTGGCCCACAGCTCCATCCAAGAAAAATCTGTACATAAATAAATAAGAATAAAATTTTGAGAGACGTGCTAAAACCTCTAGTATTATATAGTGAGATAAAAAAAATTCAAGGAAGCAACAACAAAGTTAAGAAGGAACTGCAGAGCAGATAGAAGCAACAAACATTGCAATGGAATCTTGCTGAAATGTTCTTTCACTGTAATGAACAGAGCTGGGGCATGTGGTGAAGATATCTCCTTACTTCTTCATGTTCTCTTTACTTTCTTCTCTTTCAGAAAATGTGTTCATTAGACTCCCTCAAGTTTAGTGATATAATCACAGTTCCTCTTTGTAGGGCTGTGAATAGGTAATGATTCCCCAGAAACTCCTATACTAGAATGCTTAGCCATAGTGTCATTCCAGTAGGTATGGCATTGCTGGAGGAATTATGTTGCTGTGGAGACAGGCTTTGGGGTCTCCTATGCTCATTCTATGCCGTATCACAGTCTTCTGCTGCCTGGGGATCAATAAACAGCATTCTCAGCTATTTCTACAGCACCATGTCTGTCTGTACTTGCCATGTTTGCTTCTATGAAGATAATGGACTAAACCTCTGAAACTCTAAGCCAGCTCCAATAAATTGTTTTCTTTTATAAGAGTTGCTATGGTCATGGTGTCTCTTCATAGCAATGTAAACCAAAGCTAATTTGGTACCTGGAATGGGGTTTTGTTTGTTTGTTTGTTTTTGTTTTTCCTTTTATTGGCTATTTTCTTTATTTACATTTCAAATTTTATCTTTTTCAGGTTTCTCCTCTGGTAACCCCCTATCACATTCTCCCTCCCTGTGCTTCTATGAGGGTGCTCCTCCACCCACTGACTTCCACCTCCCTCTCCTGGCATTCTTCACATTGGGCATTGAGCCTTCACAGGACCAAGGGCTTCTCCTCCTATTGATGCCCCACAAGGCCATCCTCTGCTACATATGTGGCTGGAGCCATGGGAGGTTCCATGTATACTTACTCTTTGGTAGGTGGTTTAGTCCCTGGGAGTTCTGGGGTTCCGCTTGGTTGATGTTGTTGTTCTTCCTTTTGGGTTGAAAGCCCCTTCAGCTCCTTCAGTCCTTTCTCTAACTTTTCCATTGTGGACCCAGTTCTGAGTCCAGTGGTTGCCTGCGAGCATAGTTGTGGATTTTGTAACTTTAGGGTAGGAGAGTAATGTAATACTTTTAAGTGTTGCCTGGTATATGGTCAGGGTATCCATACATTGAGGCCCGGAGAATCCATTGTGTAAAGTGGATTATAGAATCTCCCTCTATAACCAAGGAAATTACTATGGCCGAATGTGCACCCCAACATGGAGGCATAGGGAAGCCTTTATGTGAAGCTGTGAAATTTTGAATTTTTTTTTTGGAGACTCCAAGATTTTGGGAGATCTCAGAGTTATATGATACCTGTCCAGAAAATATATTAACTGAAAGTGGAACCAGTCTAAGAGAAAAACATGTGCTCTAGTCAACAAAGCTGAAATGAGTTGGAGATCTGAAGAGCATTTTGACATCAGACATGGAGATGCAGAGTTTGGAGTTTGTGCAAATATTTCAGTCTTGTTTTGTCCCAGAATTTTCTCACTATGCTCCTTTTCCTATATTTTGAAATAGTAATGTATATTCTGTGCCATTATGAGATCTGCTTTTTTATTTGATTTTATAGGAGGTTACAGTTCAGAGATTTTATTAATCTCAGAAGAAATTTTGAACTTTCAAACAAGTTTGAGACTGTCATAGACTATGGGGACTTCTGAAGTTAGTCTGAATGGAGTTCTACATTATGGTATGACTCTGAGCCTATGCGGGCCCTGGAGTTAAATGTAGTGGTTTGAGTTGTATGATTACCATAGAGTACTTTATTTGAATGCTTAGCCACAGACAGTATCAGTTTTATGCTGTGTGGCCTTGATGTAGAGAGTATTTCACTATGGAGGAATATTTGAGGTCTTTGTCTGCTCATATTACACTGAGTTTTACAATTGTTTTCTGCTGTCTGTGGATTACAATGTAGAACTTTTGACTACCTTTTCAACAGTGTATCTGCCTGGTTTATGCCATGTTTAATTCCATCATGATAATGAACTAAACCTTTAGAACCATAAGGTGGCCCCAATTTTCTTTTATAAGAGTTGCCGTGGTCATTGTGTCCCTTCATAGTAATGGAATCCAAAGTAGGACACTCATCATTTTCATTTATTTCTGTTGAGAATACTGTGACACTATTTTAATTCTTGTGCTTATCACCATATAACATACAAGGAAGTGATTCTGAGTCTTAGCACAGTATATACATTGTGGTAGAAATACATACTTAATATATAGTAAGACCTGACAATCCTATTATTTTTATTCCTCCCTTATTTTTTATATTCTTTCTTGGAATATTATCACTCATTCATATAGAAATATAATACAACTCTAAAACTTGTATAACAAAATGTTTAGGTATAAAGTAATGTATCATCCAACATTTCCTCCAGAAAAAAATTGAAGAAGTTTACAGAGGGCAAAAACAGGGTCATAGCTTAACATGATACTTAATATGTCAGGAAGCAGAAATAGAAATTAGTTGACAACAAAGTTTTATCTTAACTGCATGAAAAACAGTGACTAGGCCTCCATGAAGCAGAAGAGATGGAGACAAGCAGTTCAGCTGTGGAGATCACATAAGCGCTGAAAGGAGAAAGATGAGGTTTGAAGGAACCTTGCAGAATGATGACTTCTGGTACAAGAACATGTTTCTGAGACAGCTCTATAAAGAGGAAGGAAAGATGTGGAGATCATCTTTATCTGGAGTGATAAGGAAACTGACTTCATCCTGTTCTTTTGAAAGGAAAAAGATGTATTTTGTAACAGTGTATTTTGTAAAAAAAACAAAACAAAACAAAAAACAAAACAAAACAAAAAACAGAAAAAAACCAAACTAAGTTAATAAATTAATTTGAGATTAGAAACTAGATGTTGGATTGATCTTGTTACTCTGAGGCTTGAACAGTAAAAATGCAGGAGAAAAAGTGACGTTGACTCATGTATTATGGGTGGAAATTACTCTTCTTTATATTCACTGTAAGCTAAGCCTACGATTATCTATACTATTTATGGTTTAGTAACTTAGTTTTTTCTAATATATAGAATTATTTTAAAATTAGTAAATAATGCATAATTACTCAAATTTTAAAAATAATAAATTCTAAAAATATTATCAGAGTACCTACATTTTCCATCTAGCTCTGAATAGATAATCACAGACTATTCATTCAGCTTTTATGAAGTAATTATGAGTCAAAGTAAATTAAGTAATAAAAATGATGAAATATAACTATACATAGCTTATGAAAATATGTAAGATTGAGTTTCAAAAATCAATTTACTTAGACCAATTGATGTAACTCACTATAGCTATATTACAACATAAGTTATTTCATTTAACTAGAATAAATAAATAAATTAAAATTTAAAAAACTGAGAAAAAAGACTATTCATTGATAACCTAAATTTGAGTTATTCAATTTTCTAGAAATTACTTTTAGTTTCATTCTAATTATAACTCTATAACTTATAAATATTGTCATTTTTTAAGCTTCTGATTGCTAACAAAATGATTCATTTGAAGTTTACAGTTAATTTGATGGAATGGTTTTCTGTGGGGTGGGTCTCATTTTCTAACCTTTAAAATTAACTCCTACTTGTTCTCAATTACTTTCTGTCTCCTTCTCATACTCCAAATCTATAACTCTATACACACATCTCTCCAACAATGACAAAACACTTGAAAACATGTTTTGCCTTTTATCTGCTGCTATGTACTCTCTGAAGAAGTCAGGGTGGTTTATAAAAGACTAAATATTTTGTTCTGGTATAACTAAAATTTAAACATTAAAAAAAATGTAACTTACCCTGAAGATAAAACTTTGTATATCAGGTAGTTAAATATTACTTAGAAAAATAAGTAGTACTGGTTAAATTTTGTAGTTATTGTTTTTTGTCCAATAGATTTGTGATCTAGTTTTTAATCTAGTCATTTTTCTATCTTATTTTAATTTGGTTGCATGTAAAGTTAGTATCCCCTCATGTGCCACACTGCTCCCAATCCATGTGTCTGGACATTTTCTCTCAGTCTACTTCAGGAGTTCTTTCCTGTTGGGGTTTTAAAAAGACATCTTGTCTTCCATGCAGAGCAATGTGAACTTCATTGTGACATTTCAGAGGAAGGCTGGGAACATGTTCCTATAGGTAATGTAACCTATCATGTGGAATTTTGTTGCTTGTCTCTCTTCCAAAGTGACATTATTTTTCTGACTTATGCTGTCATGTTTTTACTTCTAAATATATGAGTGACTAAGCACATTGTTGATTCTGGATGTTTCTTTAACAAGTAAATGTTGGACGTACTAGATATAGCATCATGAAAACAATAGACTTACATGGTGTAAAAATATTGTTTTAAATTATGCCTCCTCCAGATAATAAGAATTAAAGGAGAAAAACCACAGAGCTTATAAATTAATATTTTCAACTTGTCAAGAAACAGGGAAAGCTTACTTTAAAAAGCAGAAAAAAATACTGAGGAAAATATATGATATTTTGTGATTCCAAGGAAACTGCATACCATAGAGTGCCAAACCGAGTTTCTAATGAGGCCTGAGTTTTCCAAGCTGAGCTTATGCAATATGCATTGCTGACTTTTATATAGGGGGAGTGAGTCAGTATGTTCTAATGAGTTTCCTCCTCCCCAGCAATGGCCTGTGCAAACATAGCAGGCCCTTCAGCATTTGCTAACCCTGGAACCTACCTGTTATCCAGAGTTGAACAAAGGCCTAGCATGTAACCAGGACAGCCAATCATCTAGTGCCATCTGTGAGAGACTAGCAATTATGAACCTAGGGGACATGGGCAGAGGGTATAAAGTTACCCCTCACTATTTCAATAAAGGAGTCTGCTTCTGCTTCTCATCTGACTCCTAGAATCTGTGTTATTGATTCTGTGCCTTCTTGCCTCCTACACCTAAGTACTGTGTGGAGGTGGGGGCAGATGGGAGAGGAGCCTAGGGCAACAATAATACACCTTTTCAATTTCAAATAAATTAATTTAGTATGTATTATGTAAAATGAAGAAAAAAAGCAAATTTATGATGAGTGACTTGGAGCCTCTTCTGACTAGGTTTAAAAAACTTTTTAAATTCATTCTCATTTCATCCTAGGTCTTATAGTACTCTTAATTTTGATGTAACTATTGTTTTGTTTGTTTTTTTTTTTGACAATTTTTACATTTTTAATTGAGATAGATCTTTTGAATAGAATGTTTCTCATTATGGTCATTACTCTCTAACTTTTCCCAGATCCTCTCCTCTTTTATACCCACCAAACCTAACAACTTTTGTCTTCTGTCATTAGAATATAAGCATGCATCTAAAAATAAATAATAGCACTAAGTATAAGTAGTATTCCTTATATTAAATTTAAGTAGAATGAAAATAAATAAAATAGAATAGGACTAAGCAAACCGAAGTAACAGAGCCAAAGAAAATTGATGGTAAATCTCTGTTGATGAAGACACTACCTACAAGTTGCATCAAAATGGGAGAAGCAAGCAGATGTCTGCCTAGAGCCTTATCTCTGCTAACTAATTATTGAACTTGTTTGTGGAGACTTGACAAAAGGATAGAGATAAGCAGCAACCCAACTACAAACCCTTTGATATACAATGGTGACCTGGCTTTAAGTTGATTGGGTATTTCTATTAGATGCTTTTTGATGATTATGTATCTTCCTTCTCTTTGGCAGATCATTGACAGAAGGGGCTCAGGAGATAGGTTCAGAGAGATAGTTTTACTTTATTGCTCCAAACATAGGGTATAAAGTGTTCTTGGGGTTACAGGTGGGAAGGGTTGATTAGTCAGAACACAATACCTAATTATATGACAGGAAGTGCTGATCCTGATGTATGTTCTGAATCATGCAGCATCTGCTGGAAGCCGTCTGTGCAGGGTCATCTGTACATAGAGATATAAGACACCTGTACATAGAGATATGCTCCTGATGAGGTCAGTGGAGAAGGTGAAGCACCACTGAGAAAAGAAGTCCTTCATTTAGCAACTAGCATGGAGAGCTTTCTGAACATGGTGGGCAGTTACCTTAGTAGTAATGTCTTCCAACATCTCCTCCTGTTTTATTTTATAGTGAAGAGGCTTTGTCATAGGCTTTGAGAGCCTTATTACGTATGTTGGAGGAGTCCACGACCTGGTCGTGGACCATGACCTGTTTGCTGATAATTCTAGTAGTGGTGGTAATCTATTTTCTGTGAAATTATATAAGGCAGGGAGAAAGCATCAAAATAAAACATATCATAAACAGATGACTAATAAAGAGTAGGAACAAGGACAATGGAGTTATTGAACCAACTTTATTATTCAATTGGTTTAAACAATGAAAACTGGTCTTTATGAATTACTGTGAAGTATTTATGGTGTTTTGTGATGGTATTAACATAGGTCTCCACAATATTACATTGATTTATATAAAACTAACATTCTTCTTCTAATACCCTGCAAGTCTCTCCATGTTCAGCAGTTATTAGATCAACTGTTTTGGAGCATTACCCCAACAAGAGGGTTCTGTTGCTGGAAAGATTCTAGGGTGTCATCTGTAGATGCCATTGCCTGATTGAATCTCCAGCTAGATGGTTCATCTTGACAATGAGAGCTACTATGGCTCCTGTAGATCCAAGGGAGATAGCAAGTCACAATCCTGCTAGTAATGGAAGGAATTACTTCTGTCTCTTGTTTCTCTCTAGTCTGTAGCAGTACTGCTGCCTTTTCTTCCTCTTAGAGATAAACCTGTGGAATAATCAAAACAGGGATGTAAAACCTTGGCAGAAGGATGTCAAGGCAGAGGGTTACATGAAAGGGGGAAGGGAGTAAGACACAAGCCAAGCTGGTAACAGTTTGAATGGCAGCTCATCAGTGATCTGTTGGCTCATGCACAGAAAAGAAGCAGAGGGATAGGATAGATGTTTGGTTAAGGAGTGGGATGTCATAAACTGGCATCATTTCATTTGATGGGTGTTTACACAGAAGCATTTGTGGGTACTACAGCAAGCAGATGGCGAGTGATAGAGATAGAAAGAAACAGTGAGAGACATTTGTGGGTGAGGTGCATGGGAGAAAGTCAACAACACAGTGAACATATCAATTCCAATATGATATTGATTTTTGTTTGTCCCTCCATTTTTTTTTCTGTAAAATAATATGATGAATCATCACAGGCTTAGCTGTGGGTACAAGCTGTCAAGAGATAAAAACCATCATTTGGGTATCTAGCAAACTCTCTGGGGTAGAACTTCTTGCCTTCACCCAACACACTCGCTATCATGGCAAGGATCTGTAATATATATTCTGGCATAGTCAACCTTATTACTGGTAAGGTAAATGGTTCTCATCTCTCTTGCTTTGGCCGAGCTAATCCTTCAGTCAGTTTTTTTTTCTATATCCTGCAGGGATTGAAATAATGGCATCCCCCATAGGTATGAAATCCCTTGAGACATGAGAGATCTTATTTTTGGAAAAGAAAGCAACCATTTGCAACATATCCACTGTCATTCAGATATATCACAATCTTTATGGGCTTTTGACATTCAGTGGGCAATCTCTGATCTCAATTTTTTTTTTATTTCTCCCTTGATATGTTTTCCTGACAGAAAATTATGAGGGCATAGTGTTACAGGGGTGGGGCTCACTCACAGGCATTGGTGTTAAGGCATTAGTAATGGGTAAAATAGCCATTAGAATGACAGAGGAAGGGAAAACACAAAGAAATCCCATTCCTACTATCAGAGAAGAAGATTGGGTCTCCTCTGATACCTGTCATGTGGGTCTATCCACATGACCAGAATGGGTGGTGTATGTGGTGGCTGACTCCAGTAATAGACAATGGAAGGATCTTCCTGGTTAGCATAGAAATTTAACACATTGAGAGTAAATAATGCCAGATTTAATTGAGTGCTTGGTGATGGGCAGTCTTGTAACTGTTTAAGTAATTTTTCAAGTGTTTCATGTGTTCCTTCAATGATGTCTTGTCCCTGAGAATGGTGAATACATGTCCAATAGTGTGGTGGACAATTTTACAAGTCTTGTAGAAATTTTGGAATTGGGGTCTCTTAAAAGCTGGTCCATTATCAGTTTTGATTTGTAGAGGAATACTATCCATAATAGCAAAATTGGAGAACATTTAATTAATTAGTTTCTTTGAGTTGTCTTTAGTCTGTTCTGTGTACAAGGTGAAATGGGGATAGGTTACTATGGTAACCAATAAAAAATTTTGTCTACCTATTGATTGGATATGGGTGACATGAATCTGCCAGAGATAAAGGGCTTTAACTCCTCCGAGGTTGGTGCTCAATTGTTGTATAGCAGGGGTAAGAATGAGGGAAGTATAAGGAAAACAAGTTTTAAGAATATGTTTAAGATGTTTAGTAGGGGTCTTGGGAAATTTGAGTTATAGATTCTTCAGTTTAATATGGGTCAGCTGATGGAATTTAAGCAGTGAGCATTGACACAGACATAATAAGGTACATAGTTGAGACAATCTTGTCAGAAAAGGCATTACCATCGTAAAGGGGCCTGGGAAGTGATAAGTGTGACCATATATGGTTGATAAAAATGGAACATGTCTTTCTGAATTTTTGAAACTGATTAATAGTGAAGTATCTTAGTTTAGGTTTTAATGTTGTGAAGAGGTACCATGTCCAAAGGCAAACTAGCTTACAGTTTCAGAGATTCAGTCAATTATCATTATAGCAGGAAGCATGGCATCATCCTAGCAGACATGGTAATCTAGAAGGAGCAGAGTTTCCTACATCATGATCTAAAAGCAACCAAAGGAGACTGACTCTTCTGCAGTAGGCAGAGCCTGAACACTAGGAGTCCTCAAAGCTTGCCTACACAGTGAGACACTTTCTTCTATAAGGAGGCATTCTATTATAACAAAGACATACCTCCCTAATATTGTCACTTGCTGTGGGCCAAGCACTCAAACACAAGAATTATTGGGGACCAAACTTATTCAAACCACTATGAGAAGAAAGGTGAGCTATCAAGGGGAGTAAATTAACTGGTAATAGTTGCCTTAATATAAATTAAATGGTTCTTTTAGGTATGTCAAAACCATTAGATCACATACAGTTCTTCAAACTGGGGAAATTTATCTGTGAGTAGGAAAAAATGTGACTCAGAGCAAGTGTCTCCTTTGTATCTTGTATAGGTGGCTCCATGTTGCTATGTCCAGAAAAGATGAGCAGCTCTTGAGACAGAGGACTGAAAGAATAGTTGAAGAGGGAACCATCTAAATAGCAGTATGGTTGCTAGCAATGTATTCTTGGGATAGTGGTTGTCTAGTTTTCCTGGAAAGCCGATGAGACCATAAGCAAAAGAAATACGGCTTCTCTGGAGCTCTTGGGTGTCTGACAGGGGGACACAGAATACAAACAGTTCAGGTCCTTTACCTACAACTTATAAGATGTGCTAGATTCTTGTACTTATCAAGGTGGATAAAGCTTCAACCTCAGTTAGTAGTCAAGGAACTACTTCTATCTGTATATAGAGCCATTTTAGGACCCTCTGACGTTGGTATAAGGTTCCAACTATCTTTGGGGGAAAATGGACTATAAAGACCTAAAATAATAGAAGAAAAGAATTCCCTGGCAGCTGGCTCAGGGAGCAAAGAGAAGAGGGTTTTTTGTTACTCTTAAGTCAAATAGACGTTCTAAATTGCTGATTGGTATGGGAAGCCAAGCTGTAAGTCAATTAATATTTCCTAGGAAGCTTTGGAGGTTATTCAAGATTAACATGTTAGAAAGCTCAATAACAGGTAGATCTGGCCAGACAGATATTATGCTAATTTCTGCCCCTAAAAAAGTGATGGGAGGAATGAACTGAATCTTATCTTCTGTTATTGCAAAGGGTTTTCTGATAGGTTTTTGTATTGCCCGGGTTTTAAGATTCTCTAGGATCAGTTTTTGATCTTGCCTTTTATCTTGCCATATTAATAGGTCATCTATTAATGATATTACTGGAGACATGATTTAATAATGGGTTTTAATAGGTAAGCTATAGCTTCCTGGCAAATGGTAGAGCTGTTAACCATGCCTTGGGGGAGTATTCTCCATTCAAACCTATCAGCTGGTCCTGAGTTGCTGAATTTAGGTACTGAAAAGGTAAAGCAAATACAATCTTATTCTTGGATTAGTATTAAAAAGAAGTAATCTTAATATCTAAAAATTATACTGGTGTATTTACAGGTATGGCAGAGGCAAGGAGGAGGCCACACAGAGGCAAGCCCCAAATTTTCATGGTTTTATTAATTGCTCTTATATTTGGAGGAGCCTCCAGGTTCCAGGTTCCAGTTCTCTTCATATATATATATATATATATATATATATATATATGTATATATAATATATGATATTACATATATAATATATGATAATATATTATATATTACATAGCTATATATATATATCATATATATGTGAGATATAATAGCTATGTTCTTTATATCTATTGTCAATTCTTTAGGTATATTTTTAAGGTGTATTTCTCTATTCAGTTGGTTTAGTCACTGAAATCCAATTCACTTGCCATGCTTTATAAGTCTATAAGTTTTATTGAATTTCCAGATTGAAAAATATCTTTGAGAATGATTACTTCAATTTTTTGCCAATAGAGTTCATATAGAATATGCATTCATATATTAGAAGTGAAGAGTATCCAATGTAAACCACATGTTACCAAATTTTGAAATATTTCATATCATATATTATTTTGTCTTTTTCAAATCCCAATATTTTGCTAATTCCTTCAGATACAATGTGTATTAATATACCACCATTTGAGGAAAATAAACAATTAGTTAGCTTGAAAATCCAAAGTAAAATGAATTAATTCAGTATGTTACAGAAGAGCAGGTAATATGAGTAGAGGAATTCTTAGTCTTAAATAATTCCTGTAAAATGTTTTTAAACAACCACTACTTTTCTCCACACTTGACCTTTAATAATCTAACACTTTTTATACAATAAAATCTCCTACAGTCTAAGTTTTATTTTTTCTTAACAGGTGGAAAAGTCCATTTTATTTAAAGCAAATAAAACTGAACGAAATTTTAAATTACTGTATGCCAGGGACAATCTTTACTTAAATGGAACAGGATGATAATGAATTTTTTGAAGCTCAGGGAATGATTTCCACATCGTGCAATAGGTGAATAAGAAATAGTTCCATTAGCAACCTTCCAGACATGAAACATAGCTCATTATACACACCTGCCAACAGCTACATTAAACATTTAATAACAGTAGGAGACATCTTACCCTTATAGTAATAAATGAAGGCATTTTAGCATTTTCCTTTCTCTGTGCTTCACAGTAAGTTTTTTCTTCCTTTCGAGGTAAGGTGCTACTTTTTAAACTTCAAACTAGCATTGCTGTTGAAGTATGAAAGTAATTTTGCCATCTATTTTCTTTATAAGATGATGTTACTATGAATATGAATTTTTATTTTAATTTTGTCTTTTTTCTTAGGAACAACTCATCTTGCTGTTTTTAAGATGGAAAATAGATGAAAGATGTTCTCTTATTTTTACAAAAATGTGTACATTTTAAATTTCTGATGAAATGTGTAGGATGTTAAAAAATTAAAGAACTAAAACAAACAAAATATAAAACCCAGAAAGCCCACAATCACAAATGGGAACTAAAATTCAATTATTCCCTTCTCTTTCTTATCAAGTTTAATCGATAATTTTGACAGTTGAATTCTAATAATAACACTCTATTTTCGGGATCAATTCAGATACAACTTATTTTCTAACACATTATTCACTGTCCTGATAAAAAATTGTGCAAACAAACAAAGAAACAATCAAAGAAACAAACAAACAAAACAAAAACCCAAAGAAACAAAAAAGCACAAAAGCAAACAACAACAACAACAAAACAAAAACAAAACAACAACAATAAAAACATGCCAGAAACCCCAATAGAGAGAGCCATGGAAGAGATACCTTGGCCTGCTCATATATGCTTTCATTTCATAATGACCTTTGTATGGGTGAACAGAATGCTAGGAAACGAGTGCTGAAATTTAACAAGAGCTTCAAGTTGAAACATACTGAAATCTCTCAATTCCACAGTCAAGATTTCTAAGTAATTTTATTGTAGTATCAGGAATATCATTACTTTAAAAAGTAAATTCAAAGTAAGTTTCTTTAATCATGAACAATCATAAATGTTTTTTCTCATCCCATTTAAATGTAAACTGAACCATAATTCAGTTAAATTAATTAATTGTGTGTTATACTTTGTTTTGTATATTACTTACTCATAGAGAGTAAGTTTCTACATCATCCCATTTATCAGTTTTAATAGTATGCTTGAGATCTGGTAAAAAGATTTCTAATATTAGACAAAACATGGTCACATATTTTTAGTAAAAAAAAATTAAATATTATTCTCTTTGTATCATACTGTCATATATGAAAATGGAAAATTATTTCATACTATTAGAATATCTTTGCATTATAGTAATCTGTAAATAGAAGATTAAAGCCCCTATCAGCATGGGAGTATACACAAACTGTGGGCTGGCAATTAGTTTGGACCATTTATTAATGCCCATGCCTAGATCCTACAGTCCATGAATATCCCTGGTCAGTCTAGCTCTGATTTAGAAAAGCATCCACACAGAAGTATCAACAAATAAGTTATTTTTACAATGTACAATACCAGTGATAATTAAAGAAACGTCAATAAGGCTGTGAAGCACAAGAGTAATTGGAGTTTGGAGAAGTAAGGGTGGAATGAAATGCTGTAAATACAGTACTCTTGAATGAAATATACAAAGTAAAAACAACTCAAAATCAAATTTTAGATGGTGGTGGCTTTGTTTGTGATAGCCAGATGCTGGAAACAACCCAGGTGTTGAACAACAGAAGAATGAATATAGAAAATGTGGTTCATTTACACAGTGGAATACACTACTTAGCTATTAAAAACAAGGACATCCTTTGTTTTTCCAGGCAAATGGATAGAACTAGAAAATATCATCCTGAGTGAGGTAATTCAGACCCAAAAGTACATGCATGGTATGTACTAACTAATAACTGGATATTAGCTAAAAAAGTACAGAATACCTAGGATACAGCCCACAGAACTCAGAAAGGTTAACAAGTCTAAGGGCCCAAGTGAAGATGGCTCAATCTTATTTGCGAGGGAGAAGATAACAATCACAGGAGTAGGGTGGAAGGGAAAGTGTCCTGGGTGGGAAAGGGTACAGGGAGGACAAGAGGGGAACATGATCAGGTATTGGGTGGAGAAAAAGGACTAAAGCCCTGATGGCCAATAGAGAGAATGGAAACAGGCAAACTTGGGAGGTAGGAGATTGGGGGGACTCTCCTGAGTGTACCTGGGAGGAAATGCCCTAGAGTAGGGAGAAGGAACTTGTAGAGGCTACCTCTACTAGAAAGACAGGACATCAAATGAGGAACAGGGTTGCCATCCCACTGTCAAAAACTCTGGACAATAACTGTTCCTGTCTGAAAGAACTCCAGAAACAAAAATGGAGAAGAGCAGGAGGAAAAGAAAGTCCAGTGACAGGCCCAAAGTGGGATCCAGCTCAAGGGGAGGCCCCAGAGCCTGACATTATTACTGAGGCTATGGAGTGCTTACAAAAAGAGATCTATCATGACTGGCCTCTGAAAGACCCAAAAAGCTGCTGAAAGAGCAGAAGTCTGCTGAATTTGGGTTCAGTCAGAGAAAATGCACTTAAAGCTCAAGAGACTGGAGGCTCCAGGAAGTGGAGAGGTTTGGAAGGATTGGTGTGGGAGTGGAGACATCTTCATGAACCAGGAATAGGATAAAATCTGAAGTGTAAAAAAAAAAAAAACTTACCTAAATTTTTAAAAAGTAGAAAAAAATCACAACAAAATGCATAATTATATCTAATTGATAGATATTAACCAAAACAAAAATAGGCATATTAATGTATTTGAAAACTGTAGCATCTCCAGGATTTATGGAAATAAATATTATAATTGCTTTAAATAACTCATTAAAATTTAAAATAAAAAATAGTGGTAAGGATGTGTGGATTGCAGAATTCTAGAACTTGTTGGAAATGTAAACTGTCACAGCTACCATGGAATTCACTAGGACTTCTCATTGTGATGATTAGAATAAGGATGGCCCACTATAGGTTCATATGATTCAATGCGTCTTTACTAGAGAATTAAACTCTTTGGAAAGATTATGAATATTAATACTTATAACTTTATTGGAGGAAGAGTGTTATGAGGGGGAGATTTGAGGTTTTAAAATCTGATAATCAGGCCGAGTGTCCCTTACCTCTTTCTGCTTGCAGTTGCAGATTAGCACGTAGGTCCAGTGACATGTGTACTGCCATTCTCCCTGCCATAAAGATAATGAAATGTGTGTGTGTGTGTGTGTGTGTGTGTGTGTGTGTGTCTGTGTCTGTGTCTGTGTGTCTATACAGTAGCATTTTATTGATTTTGATACAATAGATGATTTATAAATTAATTCACATGGAAATATGTCACATAAAATTTCATTACTATTAATATTCTATCATACTTTTTATTGCAGGGCTTTCATATTTTATCTTTATTATCATGGTATACTATAGTGTAAAAGGACATTCTTTAAACAAAGGTATTAAATTACATAGAGGTTTACACTAATTAGAGACATTTGCAAAACTTTGGGTAGGATAAAATTGTGTAGATTAGTAGTACTTACCAAAAATGTAGAGTGTGAAACTCTAGGTTTGAGCCTAACCTAATGTAAGTAATAAAGGTAAGTAAATGAAAGAATATCTCAATAAGAACAGAGAATTAGACCTAAAATGGTACCTAAACAAATTAGCCAAATTTATTTTTAATTAAAATTTTCTGACATGAAAATAAATAACATGATATGCATCTCCTTGAAAGCAGCTATTTCATTTCTTAGCTCAAGCTGCACTGAAAATAAAATACACCAGGGGCTTCTGATCAGTCTGCAACATGTTAGGTATTGGAATATGGTATGATTTTATTAATTTTAATAAATTTAAAACTTTATATTTGTAAATCTGAATTATGCATATTATGAAGATATGTACTGATACTTAATTTAAACATAATTCAAATACTGTAAAATTTAAACCCACAGGGTAAGAGCTGCATGAGGCTACATATTCAGTATTATGTATTACCCCTGAATGAAATATTGTATAATTAGATGCCTGTACTGATCCTGAAAATAAATAGATCTTGAAATAAAGACTGCAAAAGAAAAAGTCAAACTGCTTTTATTATCAGTGCTTTATCACGACTGCTGCAATGCTCCTGTGGCTTTACTTTTCTTTTCAGAAAACCTACATCATATTATTGTAATAATCAAGTGCTACTTAAATCTTAGTTAAAAATTATACTTGATGAGCACAGAAGACAAATGTTATTACCATGTAATTATATGTTGTTAATCTCACAATGAAATTAGAAGATGTAAAACTCTTCTTGAACAGGAAAAGATTATCCAATATTTATTATTGGAAATTATCTTGGTATACTAACAAATATTATTATTTGAATGGCAAGCAATAATAAAATAAATCTCTGTATATTATGTCTTCTCAATAAAACTGTAATTCTACAACTAAATCCAAAATATGCACTCTAGACTGAATTGGAAAGAAATTAATGGTATTTGACTTGCAATGTACATGACTACACTCATTTCAAATCTCTGTGTATATTTTTACTGTGCCATGGAATGGAGCAGTACATCATTTGGCTGAACAAAAAGGGACAAGCAGAAAGCAAGCTTAACTGTTAAACATTCTGGCAGCAAAATGCTGTTTAACAATTTGTTATAGTCAAATCATTCAGTTAATCTGAACTCGTATGAGGAGGAGGTCTGAGGAGAGGTTAATATGTCTAGGAATATTAAAAAGCAATTTGCACCAGAAACACATTCTCACCCTATACTGTCTTTGAACATCTTTATAAGACTCTAAGAAGACCTGATGTGCATTTTATTTCAGGAGGAAAACAGGTAAAGTTTTAGTGTAGTCAGGAGTATAAAGTAGAAAGGATGATAAGCTATCAAACCTGAGTAAAAGACATTAGCAAACCTGCTGATGTTTGTATAACATCCCCTCATCTTTTCAGCATCAGACTAGTTTTTCAATTCCCCACAAAATGTTATTTTACAGTCTCACTTTTTGATTTTCATTCTTTGTAAGTATACACAAATTTAATATGTTATATTTTGTCTATAATACATAATATTATATATATATGTATACACACACACACACACACACACACACACACACACACACATATATATATATATATATATATATATATATATATATATATATATATA
>JANHMN010000001.1:231900481-231986458 GCA_030674055.1 Rhabdomys pumilio | reverse complement strand
CTTCTTCTTCTTCTTCTTCTTCTTCTTCTTCTTCTTCTTCTTTTTCTTCTTTTGGATATTGTATGTATTTACATTTCAAATGTTATCCCCTTTCCCAGTTTCACCTCTAGAATCCCCTTCTCCAATCCCCTTCCTCCTGCCTCTTTGAGGATGCTCTGCCTCCCACCTACCCACTCCCACCTCATTCTCTCACTACCCACACTCCAATGTCATTCCTCTACATTGGAGAATTGTCCCACCTACCCACTCCAACCTCACCACCCTGCCATTCCCCTACATTGGAGAATTGTGCCAAGACAAATAAACGGTGCATGGTTGGCATTTTGAGAGTTCTGACTGTAGTAACATGTGTATACAGCATGGAAGCATTTTATATAGACGGCAGGAAAGCGTTCTTTCTACGTGTCAGGACAGTTCTCCCAACACAAATTTTTATAAACCAGTATGTTTTATTAGCAGAAGAGGATTCTTCTCTTTGACTTCATACTATTTGTTAATTATTATCAGACAGCATGCTATGGAAATATTTGTAATAAATACTATGAAATCTAAATTTTAATGTTTCAGTAATCTTTACATTTTTCTAATAAGTGCAATATATTATATAATATATTTTATAGAGTGAGAAATGTATTTCGGGCTATATGAGATGGTTATATTAAAAAGTTGCTATCAAATCAGCTTTTTAAAAATGAGTTTATGATGAATAATCCTGGTTGTCAACTTGACTACATCTGGAATGAACTACAATCCAGAAATGGGTGACATACCTGTGATCCAGATCTTGAGAAAGGAAGACACAGTCTTTTAGCCTGGGTTTGACATGGAAATCTTGAGGCATAGTGGACATGAAAAATTTAGGCCAGGCAAGGTAGTCCATACAGTTAATCCCAGAAGACTGAGACAAGCAGAGCTCCGAGTTTAAGGTCAGCCTGTGAGAAAGTAAATATAAGATCCTGGCATGGTGGTATACACCTTTTATCTGAGCCACACCTTCTACTAGAGGTTCACATAAGGACATTGGAAGAAGAAAGACTTGCTTTTCTTTGCCTGTTTGCACTTAATTGCCAGCACTTCTGTTGGAACCTACTTCTTGAGGATTTCAACTTATGCAGACCAGGTGAAATAACTAGCCTCCTGGGACTGATAAAAATAGTATATTCTTGGACTTCCCATTCACAGCTGCCCCTTGTTGGGTTAGTTGGACTGTAGACTGTAAGTCATCACAGTGAATTCCCTTAATATATAGAGACACACCATAAGTTCTCTAGCTCTAGAGAACCCTGAGCAATACAAGGTCAAAAAATAAGAAGGAATGGCAGAAAATAATCTGATACTTTTCTACATAACTTGGTTGGTATTCTAAAACTGTATTTTTTTAAAATTGAAAAGAAGATTTTATACGAAACTTCTTATCAACACCAAGTTTCTTTGAATTTTCTTTCTAAAAATAATCAACAAGAAACATTTAAAACATACACAAAGATTTGAAAGACGAATTGAATGCTAAGACACAGTTACATGAAGCAGAATTTAAAAATGAAAGCTTGTATTATTGGGCTAATTTTTCATAATATAAAGACTAATAAAGTCTTTGGTTTCACTAACAATGCTTCTAAGATTCACACATTGAAGCCATTGAATTATTGGGATAAATCACAGGTTCTCCAAGGGTCATGATGCTACTTCTGTAAACATTCAGTGTTGGTGCTGTTCCTATCAAAAAGATGAAAAATACAAACAATATTATCTTCTAGATGACAAAACAATCAACACCTCACTTGGCTATAAAACAGGAAAATTTTGCCAATGTTGATAACTCCAAGAATTTAGAAAATTTTTCTTAACTCAGAATTGATCAGTGAATCTGGACTCATGCATCCTTCTCAGCATAACTAAAGCTTTTTCTTCCCTGAGGAATTTTGTATATATATATTTTTTTCTTTTTTTTTCCTTCTAAAATGTTCCCCTGGTCACATCACACTTCTTTTTTCACAAACTACTTTCGTCCTGTGCATGGCACTCAATCCAACTTGTCACAAAATACAAGTTTAAGTACAGTTTATTTGTGTGTTTGTTTTTCAGTCCTAGCTTTGATCGCCTGTTGTGAGGCCTCACCTCAACCCTTTTACTTAGTTTCAATTTGAATTGTTCTGAAGGCATCTATAAATTATCCTTTCCTGTCAGATTATTTTTCAGTGTAAGTATGTACAATTTAGAGATTTTTTTGTTTACTTTTTTGTTTTTTTTTTAATTGTAAGATAACACAGAACATTTTTGAAAAATAGATTTCCGTTAGATCTCTGATGAGTTGTTTTTCTAATGTCTCTATTAGGTAATTATATTATTTGTTTTCAATTGCCCAATTATTTTTCTGTACCTATGCCTCTAACAATATCTTTTTTCATCATTTTTGTTGTAGTATTGACTAAAATTATATAGGTGAACGAGACCTGCAAAATTTTCCTGAAAAAAAATAAATGGTACTTTCATCATCGCATATTTTGATTTTACAATATCTTTTTCAGTATAAGATACGTTTTTATGGGGGAGAATATACACTTAATATTTCCTTCCTACTTCCTTTCAAAATATTTTGTTTTCAAGATTATATGTATATTTAAGTTTGGAACGATGTGTATATCTGTATTTATTTATATATTCTTTGAAAAGATCAAACCATCATTTTTAATTTAAAATGTTTTCAGTTACAGCTTATAGAACAATAAGTAAAATGGATTTAATGTGTTTTATATTATTCTGAATAAAGGAACTGAGAGACTAAATATTTGAGAAGCATGGCAGCTCTGCAAGTAAAGCCAACAATTCCTTCCACCTATGTACCTCTTGATCAACTGATTTCATGAGTTTATTTGAATGCATGAGTAAACGTGCTCATGGTTGAACCTCCCTTTCTGACATACTCATTTGTTCATATATAATCTAGACGTTGAGGTGAGAAGTGATAGTTACACTTTGAACCTATACCATTATAATATAAATGCTCCAAGTTTAAAATACTAATGTCAATGTATCATAGTAAAAACATAGAAGAAAGAATGACATTAATTAGCATAATTTAAAGAAGCATTGTGATTTGTATGAATAAGACTGAACTACAATAGGAATGACAAAGTATAAAAATTTTATATTTAATTATTTAAATGTAAATCACTGAAAGAAGAAAAATAGTTTTAAAGGAAAAGCAAATTATGAATAGAACACAAGAACAAATTCAGTCATGTAAATAAGAAGATAATAACATATAACCCCATTAAGTTAGCCAAGATTAATAGCTGTAGTAGTAGCTCATTCATTTCTGGCTATAAGCACTGCTGAGTTCATAGACCCAGTTCATCTTGCAATGCTTCCACAATCCATATAATCATTTTCCATCATACTGAAATATTTCTCCTTGTCAAAACAAGATGTAAACATAGTAGCTCTAAGCAACATTGTACAGCAGGTAGAACATTTCAGATACTTTGTTTCCATTTGTAACAGCCCCTCTTTGAATTGTATGGGTCTCTGTTCTCTTACCTGGTTCTTCTGCACCTATCAGTTATTTCTATCAATATTGTAAAGCAGTTGTTCTCAAAGCTCACTGAGGTCATTTTTTCTTAAATCTACCGTAGTTCGATTTCTGTTGGGCATAAAGGTAGTGATTTTGCCTATGCAAGATCATGCTCATTAGGGTTCTGGAAGCAGAATTAACACATCAATTGTGTTAGCACTCATAATATGTTTCAGATGAGTTCAGTATGAAGGGACTCATAAATTGTACACTTAATTAAGCTATAATCTGTTAAGAAACAATGATAGCCAATGACATTTGTTGAATGATCACACTGGGCTCACCACTTGATGAGTGCAAATCTGGTAAGCATAATAGAAAATGAGAGAATAAATTTATTACTTTTAAATTATAGCAAGTAAGGTATATAGCAGGAAGAATGTTAGGATATTTTCACAAACTGTGTCTGAATGGACAAAAGCAATGATGAGAACTTACTGAAACACACACACACACACACAAACACAAACACACACACACACACATATATATATATATATATATATATATATATATATATATATATATATATATTTAGGATGGAGTTCATCATATGTTTAGCTACACTTATTTCTCAGTTTTATTAAATCATATGAGTATACTCAGTTTTATTTCACATGTTACATGTTACAAAACTGAAGACCAGAATGTTTCTGAATGAAAAGGTTTCTGTAGACTATCTAAGAAATGTAAGACAGAATATTACTTGGCGTTCAATATTGTATTCCGCAGATACTTGCTTGGCCATGTTTATTTCCACACCATCCAAAATAATTAGGAATGAAAGCAACACAAATGTCTTTCAAGTGATGAATGAATAATAAAAATGTGGTCCATATACACTATGAAATTCTATTCAGCTATAAAGAAAATGAGATCATTACATATGGCATTGTGGCTGGTCCTGGTTGCTTCTGCTCTCATGTTGATTCAGAGGAAGCATGGTAGTTTCTTCTGGATAATGTTGTCATTACTCATTCATATTTGGTGACGCTTTTGAACTGGATTGCTGTTATTCTAACAAATAGAGATTGGAATCACCCCAAGAACTACTAAACAGGTCCAAATCCACATGTCCTATTTACCATCTTTTCTTTCTTTCCTTTGGACAATGGACTAGAAGTGGGGATTTGAAGCATTTAGGAAACCTTATTAAAATAGATTTTGTAAAATTACAGCCTACAGAGAATATTTAAATAATTTAAGTAAATGAATATTAGAGTAATATTCATTCCTCAAGATCTATAGGCTAAGAAAAATCCCAGTTTTCGGAATGAGAAACTTCCTTTTAAGTAGGTAGTCAGGAAAATCTGAGAGGCCACCAAACAACAGGGATTATTGCCATTGTCTTTGTTTTTCCCAGAACTTGAAGGTAAGACCTTACTGTAGAAGACATAACATCCCTTGGACATAGGTCTTGGAATAATTCAGCTATAGACTACCTTGAAGCCATCACCCTTTGACTAGTTACCAGTAAATTCAAAAGTACTCTGGAGGCTGCCAGTGGAAAAAAAAACAATTTAGTCTTATCTAACTGCTAAACCTATAAACCTATATCCAATCAGGCAAGACATTCCCACTTGTGCAATAGTGATATTTATATCTTGGGGACAATCAATAACTGAATAATTGGACTTAATAACCATTCAATGGAGAAAATTAATGGGCAATTCTGTTAGCCTGTCTAACTATCTTTGGTTAGTGAAGACATGGGCCATAGTAGAAAACTCTGCTGCCTCTGTCCGAGTTCAGAAGAATTTCTAACTTCATTCTAAATATTTCCTATACACATACATATAAGTTCATCTTCAATTCTTCATCAAAAAAGCTTCTTTTAAGCAACAGAGAGATTATTAGAGAAATCAACAACTGGTGGCCATGGTGTACCTAAGCTCATTTAATCAAACAGGAGGAAGACTGCTACAGTTAAGGCTTAGGGAACATTCTAGAGGAAGAGGAAGAAATGTTGTAAGAGACAGAGTACTTGGACATATATTTGCTGTAAGATAGTACTTTCAGTGTATAACAGACAATTGTAACTATTAAATCACAAAAATATGGCCACTGAAACAAGATCCAACAAATTGAAAACACTGTCTGATATGTTAGTCTATATGAGGGAAGTAATAAAAGTTTCTGAAACTAGATGAAGAGAGACAGAGTTAATTTGTGATTGTTGAGAGAGGAAGATTCAGGCTTTTTCAGGGACAAACCCTTTGATTTGTTATCTAGAAGTACTAAAAATGCATTCATAGAAATAGCACTAGATAGACTCATCAAGCTATCACCTCTCCATCTATCTATCTATCTATCTATCTATCTATCTATCTATCTATCTATCAATATGTCTGTCTATCATCTGCCTATTTATCCATCATCTATTATGTGCCTATCTATAATCTGTCTATCATCTGTCATCTATCGATCATCTGCCTATCTATATATCTGTCTATCTATTTATCTATCTATTCTCTATCATCTGCCTATATATCATGTGTCTATTCTCTATCTATTATTTGTCTATCTATCCACCTATCATCTGTCTATCATCTATCTACTTATCTATCTATCTATCTATCTATCTATCTATCTATCTATCATCTATCATATCTACTTACATATCTTTACTAAAATAATTTAAGTAAAGTTATTACTCTTAGAGTAATATTTGTTCCTCAACATTCATAGACTAAGAAAAATCCCAGTCTTGAACTTGTCGATTTATCTTGGGCATATATATGTATGTATATATATATATATATATATATATATATATATATATATATATTTACATATAATAAATGATAAATTAAGAAAATAACAGTACTGACAAAGAATGGTTTATAATTTGATATTGATATTGACTCAGGGTAGCATATAGAAGAAATTATAGGGAGAAGTGATATAGATGGATGTGATGTTATTATACACTCATTTATGAAGTTCTCACATATATTGAAAATAACTTTGTCATACAATGCATTTTGATTATACTTTCCCCTCTTCCAAAACTTGGATCCAAATCTTTCCTACCTAAATAGCCATCTATCATGTCTTTTTTCTATTTCATTAGATTAAATGCAGGCTTCTAAAATGTAATAATAAAGTATTATACCAGAATAGAATAAAACATAAAATCAGAATAAAAATATTCAAATAAACACACACACACACACACACACACACACACACACACACACACACAAACATGAAACACAGATGAAACACACATATATGCAAAAACACACAAATTCCCTTCCAAATACATTAGCTGTTTCTTTACAAATTTCTCTGGAAAGACTTATTTCAAACAAATACTAAAATAACATTAAAGAAATATTTTCAATCATATAAAATGATTTCAGCTTTTGCTAACACATCTATAAGGATAAAACTGAGGGTAGAAGAGGTTAATTGGTTGACTCAAAGTCTAACCTTGTATGGCTGCCATTATCTGTATTTTTGTTTGTTTGATTGTTGATTTTAACCAAACATTCCTTGATCAATATTGAAACTACTGATTTTGCACTCACCAAGTACTCAAGAAAGCAACACACTCACACAATAATATGAAGTAAAATAAAATAAAACCTTAAAAGCTAAAATAATAAACCTCTAAAAACTATTTTTATATGATTATAAAACATTCTAATAAGCCTCAAGGATTTCTCAATGCCATATTTCATAAGTCATAGTTAATAGAGTTAAGAATAGAAAATAAATAATGAAGAATACAAAACATTACAAATAATAAAATACACAAGAATCTCAAATTTTGTTGGACAGTGTATGAAGTGAGTTTCTTAATCAACAAAAGTAAAAGAAATAAAAACATCAAAGGAAAAATATTAAAAACTGCAACATAGATTTAGTGTATTACAATATATTATAAATAAATTTGAATGTTCTACTGACATTAAGAGACTATAACTGCTAGCAATTTATTATGTAAACATTAAAAAAATAACAATCTGTGAAGGTTCCCAACCTATGTAAATGATAAGTGCTGCAGGAAAGAGAAATTTAATTAAAATAATTTCATCAATGCACAATATATGTAAATATCAACTCATAAAATTACATCTTAAAAAATGCTCTATTATTTAGAGAGGAGGAAATATATGTCTAATGACAAGTTGCAGAGTAAAAATACAACTTAAAAGTAGATTGCCTAGAATAGTATACAGCACTGTTAGTATGGTTGCGTTGTCTAATTTTCAACAACCCCCTTATATCATAGAGCCCTTCTAAGATAGCCTTTTCTACAAAGGTATTCATATTTGCTGCCTCCTTTGTTCACAGTCTTGCATCTGTTTTTATATCTTCTCTATAACAACTTACGAACATTTCTTTGCTTTTGTGAGCAAAATTTCTGATGTATTTCCACTTATTTTCATTACAATGTTTTATTTTATGATAACACATAATAAGTTTAAGTTCTAAAATTTATTAATTGTCCAAATTAAATAGTTAAATTACTAAAATATACATTTCTTATATATCTAATGTGATTGAGGTCAGAATTAATACATTATATTTTATTATGTCCATTTGATTCAAGAAAATCATATTTATAATTGACATATGATAATTAAGAATTGCTTTATGCTGTGTTCAGTGATAGAATGAAATTTTCTTTGAGAACAGAAGTGACAAGATTACTATGGGAAATATTTTCAAATACCCAAGAAGATGAAGAAAATATTTATAGGTTCAAGTTTTGAAAGACCAATGTTGGAAGTGAAAAATAATTGCATTTCTTGTTAATAGAGTAAAGAATTGATATGTGACATTTAGAGCTGTCTTGAAAGACAAGTAACTGCACCAGGAATTACGGATGTGATTTTTCTAAACACTTCCACACAACCTTATTTTTGGATGTGTATTGCCTGGTTTTGTGTCGACTTGACACAAGCTGGAGTTATCACAGAGAAAGGAACCTCCCTTGAGGAAATACCTCCATGAGATCTAGTGGGGAGGGACCCTTGTGGGTGGTATCATCCCTGGGCTGATAGTCTTGGGTTCTATAAGAAAGCAAGCTGAGCAAGCCAAGGGAAGCAAGCCAGTAAGAAACAACCCTCCTTGGTCTCTGCATCAGCTCCTGTATCTGGACCGGCTTGTGTTCCGGTCTTGACCTCCTTTGGTGATGAACGGTAATTTGGAAGTGTAAGCTCAATAAATCCTTTCCTCCCCAACTTGTTTCATGGTCATGAAGTTTTGTTCCGGAATAGAGACCCTGACTAGGACAAATTGGTACCAGAATACTAGGGTATTCCTGTGACATTGAAATCATGTTTTGGGAAGGACTGTGGAAGGACTTTGGAACTTTGAGCTAGAAGAGCCATTGGGATGTTAAAAGTTCTGTGGGATGTTCTGTAGGAACTTGGAAGATAATGTTGAGAACAGTAAGGAAGATGGAGGTCCAGCTTGTGAAATTTCAGAGGGAAGATTAAAGACTTTTATTAGGGCTGCTGTTATTTGATTGTGATGATTCTGTGGTTTTGGATAGCTGGGGCTGAAGAATCTGCTGTGATTAACAAGATAACAGAACTACTAAAGCAAAACCTATGCGTTACTGTGACTATTGATGCTGGTTAGCTGGATCTGAGAAATCAGTGGTGATTAATAAGAGACCAGCATAGTTGAGGTGACATCTTCTGGGAAGTGTTTTCTGAGACCACAAAGAGGCTGTGTTCCAGAGATAACCAAGGTTGAACCTTGTTCTGTGTCTGTACTTGGTAATGTGTAAGAGTCACCGAGCTGGTACTGGTTTTGAAGGCATGAAGGTGTCATGAAGAACAGCTGAGGCTAGGTACTGTGAGAAGCCACGGAAGGCCATTGGTGAAGGTTCAGCCTCAGTTATAATTGATGGCCCAGGACTGAAGTGGTCTTGCAAAGGAGTTGAGGCTTGGCCTATGAAGACAGTCTATGAGAGGCTATTTGTGAAGTCTACTTGCAGTGGAAGACAGCAGTGTTTTGGAGATGCCAGTACCATAGGATAACCACCAAGAACAGCAGCAGCAGTGGATTACAGGCAGCTGGATCCTAGAAAATAATACGTGCGCTTCTAAGGGCAGAGCTGGAGAAGTAATCCAAGCCCTTGAAGGAGCCCAGAATAAACTGAGTGGATCCCAGACACTGGACGGTTGGAGTTTGATTTTACTTTTGATTGTTACTGTGACCTGATATTTTTCCCTCTTGAGGGAAGAAAGTATTTTAGTGGAGTCCACAGTTAAGAGACTTTTAATTGTAAAAAGACTGAATTTTAAAAGAAATTGGATATTTTAAAGGAATTGAAATTTTAATATTTAAGAATTTGCAAATAAAGTGGGACTTTTAAAATTATTTAGATCTTGGGAGTGACTAAAAAAGCAAGGGTTGAGGCTTAATAGTGATGTCTTTGTATATCAAATTGACAAGGGGCAATTGTACTGACTGGTTTTGTTTCAACTTGACACAAACTAGAGTTATCACCGAGAAAGGAGCTTCAGATGACAAAACGCCTTCTTGAGATCTAGCTGTATTTTCTCAATTAGTAATGGGGGAGGGGGAGAGCCCTTGTGGGTGATAGTCTTGGTTTCTATAAGAAAGCAAGCTGAAGAAGCCAGTGTTAGCATGCCATTAAGAAACATCCCTCTGCATCAGCTCCTATATCTGGACCTGCTTGAGTTCCAGTCCTGACCTACTTTGGTGATGAACAGTAATTTGGAAGTGTAAGGTGAATTAACCCTTTCCTCCCCAACTTGTGTCTTGGCCATAATGTTTTGTGCAGGAATAGAAACCCTGACTTAAACAGGGAGGCTTCTAAAAGTGACTGAAGTATAACTTCTAGAATAAAATAAAAATTGCACACTTACTTAAGTTTTAAAGACTCCAAAGAATAATAAATAAATAATAAATAAATAAATAAATAAATAAAATAGAAGTTTCTTGTCTCAGTGTTGTATCAGGTTTGTGGTACTTCATCCTACCTCTCTGCTGGGGGTACCCAGGAACCACTACCTGTACAACTCCAGGAGGAGGTAGGGCAAAGTCCAAAATGGGGAGTCCACAGCAGCCCCGAATCTTCTCTCTATATACCTTGGTGCTACTTGTATATCACAGAGAGAAGAAGCCAGGGAACAGGAATAGGGGGTCTACTTATCCTTTGGGGAACCTGTGTGCCAGGTAGAAAGAGGAAGGCAGAGACTGGGAATCCTGCCTGATTGAGTACTGAGGGTACAGGAGGGACTTAAGGACAGAGAGCCTTTCTTGAATGTCTTAGGCCCTGTTGATTCTTTAGTTGAAGGCCTTCAGTAAGGTGATCCTTAATGAAGCATGTCTATTAGCTTATTCTTGCTTGTTCATATTGATTTATTTGATGGTAGGTGTGAACATTTACACTTTACTTGGGGTGGACCATGGACTATGTGCCTTTTTAGGAAAGGAATAGCCAGGAAGGGAAGTTCATTGTCTAAAGGCTCAAGGCTATCTAGATACTTCATTAGCATGGAGAAGAACCCCAGATGTTATGCTGTATGGCTGAGTGTCCATAGTCTACTTACTGGGGTGTTCTGGTTACATGCTGTAGAAGAAGTAGAAAGACAGGTCAGGAAATGGTGCTACTCCTGTCATTAAATCTCTGAGATTCTTGGTGTTTGAGCACATTCAACCATTTCTTATGCCTTTCTGGTAGCATGGTCTCAACACGAGATAGATAGATAGATAGATAGATAGATAGATAGATAGATAGATAGATAGATAGATAAATAGATAGATAGATGATAGAGATCGAGATAGAGATAGAGATCGAGATAGAGATAGAGATAGAGATAGAGATAGAGATAGAGATAGAGATAGAGATAGAGATAGAGATAGAGATAGAGATAGAGATAGAGATAGAGATAGAGATAGAGATAGAGATAGATAATGGGATTCTTGAGTATACGAATGAATGGGTTTCTGATTCTTCCTGTTCCTTCTCTTGGGTTCTTTCCTTCTGTGTGTTTCTTATGTCCTATTCCAATGTGTTAATTTTGTCTTCTATTATTTTATTTTAGAGTTATCACTTAGAATGCAGTTTGGTTTTTGTGAATGGCAGAAAGGTATAGATATAGACAAGAGGAAATGTGAGGAGAATAATAGTGGGAGTGGGAACTGGAAATCAGGATATGACATATGGGAAAAAACTTCAATTAAAAAAATTACTCAGGGATTAAAGTCTCAAAATCTCATAGTTTATATACCACATGCCCCAATACTGTGATTTTAACTCGTGGAATATCAAAGACTTTGTTGTTATTAGACCTTACAAAAATAAGCAAACACAGTAATAAAGAAAATAACTTAAATATCTCACAAGACCTCTCTGCTTTTCTCTAAAATATGGAATTTACTAGATATTTTTGAATGATATACTCAGAAAAATTGATTTAACTTTGTTTCACATGTTCATTAGTTTTTATCAACATGACAACAACCTAAAGATTCTTGAAAAGATGGAACCTCAATTTAGGATTCATTTCATTTAGGTTAACCTGTGGGCTTTCTGTGGTTTATTTTCTTGACAGAATGATTCATGTGGAAGATCCCAGGCAACCCTGAATTGTACCATAGGAATCTTTGCACAGCTGACTGAGCCATGGAAATCATGGCTGTAAGCATCATCCCAACGTGGTTTCTTCATCGGGAACCTGCCTTGACTTCTCCAAGTGATGTACTGTAACATGGAAATAAATCCTTTCAACTTGAAGTCATTTGTGGTTAAGATTTTATTACAACAGAGAAACAATAGAGGATATTTTACTTATTTCTTTTTTATTTCAGTTATTTTTTATTATATGTTTTATTGTCTTTTAATTTCTTGTTTTATATTAATATGGCTTTATGTAATACTCATTAGTCATAGGGTCATTAATACCAGAGATTTTGATGATTATTTAATCAAAAAGATAACTTTAAAGATAAAGAATACTGTTTAGGTCTTAAGATTCGTCTGGGCTTTTACGTAAAAATAGTAAAAATAATACTATTCTTCACAGTCTTCTCTGGTAAATTTTGACTATGTAACTAGTTCATAAAGGGTGCAAAAATTGGATAGTTCTGTTTCAAAATTCAGAATCCACTGACACATATATAACTTCATAGTTATAACTCTTATGAGAGGATTCACAAAACACTGAAAAAGTTCAGTTATATAACCTCTAAAAGAAATTTGAACAACTGTTATGAACTTCAGACATTCGGGTGTTTTAGATTACTTTTTCTTATTTTTAAATATCAGATAATTTTAAATATTGAGGTTATCTTTAGATGTTATCTTATAGCATCTAAAATGAGGAGATGCTATAGTGGGAAAAATGATCTGCCAGAAAACTTGAGGGTATGGATCCAATACTGAGGACCTAAATGGAGGAAAGAAAAACTCCCAAATGTATCCTATTCTTTGATCTCTATATACATAGGGCTATATGTGCCTTCTCACCCCACTTGAAAGACCACTATGTAAACATAGAGTAGTGTTGGAGAAGAAGAAAAAAAGAAATCATTTTTTATGATTGATAGATTAAAGAAAAACATGTAATTTTTTAGTTACATAGTTATTTCCTTTTAGGAAACTTGTTTCAAATTCAACTCTATAAAACTGATGAAATTACATCACAATTAAGTAATCTACATGGAAGTAAAAAATTATTCTTGAATATGTAATTATATAAATTGTTGCAGTTACCTGCATAGAACACATTCCCAAATTTTGCGGTTTGAAAACACCAAGAAATTTATGTCAGACAAGGTTGCTTATTATCACTAAATAAACTGATTTGATTTCTCAACAGGTCAGAACATTCTTTTCTCAGATTCTAAGAACTTGAGCAGGAATGCTCATTAAACTTCAAGAGAATTTCCTTTTTCTCCCTTTATTAGTGTAGGATCTAATCAGTACACTGTCTACATGATGTCTCAAGGTTTCAATAACAAATGTTCCAAACGTAGGACTCGGGACTTGTCAGGTATTGTAAGGAAATGTCTCAAAAATTATAAAATATTAATTTTAAAAATTTTGTGTTGATAATTCATGAAGTATCTTCTGTTTCAGAGAGTGGCAATACAACCTCAATATAAGCAATGCAAAAAGTCAATTTGATCATCTTATCTATAACATAGATCATAATCAAACTGTAATGACGCCCACAGAAGATGTTTTCACCGTTCCTTTTATGGTACCATAAGAATATACAGATATTTCTTTTAACTCTTCTAATACTATAAGCTATGATTCTTTTTTTCCTAGCAAATGTTAAAATGATACTTCATTTCAAACATAAGCACATGCGAACTCAACTATTTGGGAGTTCAATTTTAGGAAAAGTCAAGTTTGTCTAGACCCTGGCCAGGATTTGAAATGAAGTGTTTCATTGTTTCTAGATTAGCTGAGACCTTGGTTCACTTTTTCAATTTAGTTGAACCACTCAGTTTTACTGCAAATTCTTAAGAATTTATGGGATTCTGTGATTTCATTTGAGTTCATCTTCATGTTTCTTTGTAAAATATGACTATGCTTGTCAAAACCTTCTGAACCCTAAATAGTTAGTTTAAGTACACCAATTTTACATTCAATTTAAAAGCTTCTGTGGTCTTGGCTGAAAACGAATACTAAGATAATTGTACTTAGTTTAAAATGGTAAATTGAAAGTAGAAATATTAATGCATATTCATGAAAACTAGATACTATATGTTTGCTTACTCAGTAACCCAGTCCAGTATATCAGAAAGAGCTGCATAATATCTAGAACAAATGCTATAGTAAATAAAGTATATTTTCAAAGCTTAATGTAGTTTATTGATTTATATATATTTGTGTTTTTCTTCATGAGAATCCAGTAGGCCCCCTCTAATGACAAATTCTTTTCTTACCACACCTCTAAAGATTTCCTAAGTTTGAGAATGTGTGTAGATGTTTGTGTTTATAATAAATTTAAATAAAATGTTTGTCTTCATATACATATATTATGAACAAATCTCCTGTGTGTTTATTATAGGTTATTTAACATTATAGATTTAACCATATACAGATAGATAGATAGATAGATAGATAGATAGATAGATAGGCATTTATATATGAACTTGCACATAATTATTTTACCTCCCTCTTTAGCACCTTGTGACTGTTGAGGTCTATGTGAAGAAATATTAGCAATATATTCTCATGCCATAATATCAAATCTGATATTATGGAGCCAACAAGATAGCTCAGCAAAGGAAAGAACTTCCAATTGATCTCTCCATCCTGATTTCAGTTCTGGATATCACATGATAGAAAGACATGAGTCATAAAACTTTCCAATATGTGCTCAAAGATACTTCACACACACACACACACACACACACACACACACACACACACACACGTGTGCACACACACAGTGAAAAAAAATCTGATATCAACTCCTCTTTATACCTTATTTAAATTTAAATGAATGATACACTTTTATGACAAGATGGATGCTTTGTCTACCTTTTTCAGACTCATCTCTGGCAATGTAATATTATGTGGTCAGTGAAGAAAATGTATTTTATTGGGTTGAAAGAGGAGGGAAGGGTAATTGCAGTAGAGATGCAATATGTGAGAGAATAGATGAATTAATTGAAAAAACAAAATTAAATTAAACCTAATTCTTGAACATGTAAATATCAGCAGATAAAGATTTTGGCTAATAAAAAAAAATTATACTGTTAAAACTAAAAGGGGAAATTGTGAAAAATTAATATTCCAAAGCAACTTTATTTTGTACAAGAATTATACTTCATATAGAATCAATTTATTATTATTAATTATTATTATTACTATTATCATCATTATCAATTATTTTGGTTTTTATAACACAGGGTTTCTTTGTTTAGCTCTGACTATTCTGGAACTCATTCTGTAAAGGAGACTGGCCTTGAACTCATGGAGAACTGTGTTTCTTTATCTCTATCTCTAGAGTTCTAGCGTTAAAGGTGTGTATAACTACCACTTGGTCATCAATTTATCAATTATTAATCTATTTCCAATCTATTATTAATGCCTATTTCTCTTTAAAAAAATCATCTGAAAACAAAGAAACCATACACACTTTTAGCTTACAACTTGCAAATTATCTTCTCCTGAGATTTTTCATAGCTGCTCAGTTACATAAGGCTGTGGTTAGAATTGAAGATTGAGGCAGCCTGTGGGTTGAGTTGATACATTTTATTTTCTGTGTAGTCCCAGGACCTATACGTATAGTCTCTTCACTGTTTGTGTTAGCATTTTTCCCCATATGTGAAGTTTGAGATCTAAGAATAAGTGCTATATACCACCCAAAGAGAAAAAGACAGTGTTTGATTGTCCCACTATAGGTCTGGTAGCATCCCTTAGAAATAAAATCAAGGAATCACACACTTATTGTGACCTGAAAGAAAGAGACAGCATTCTCCTTATGCCACTCACAGGAACACGCACAGAGAAATCATTGTCAAGGCTAATTTGAAAAAGAGTATGCATAATGAAATGCTAGCTTTGTTGTTACTATCTTGAGGTAAGTAACATAAAAATAATAATAAATTTCATTTAAAGACACCAGTAGGAAATTTCAAAAATATCTAACTATTGTTCTCAGAAACTACAATTAAACACAAAGCAAAGAAAACTGTACCAATCCCCAATTCAGTTAAAATTCCTATGGCTATTTGATATAAACTCTTTTTATTTATTCTACTCGTAGCTTCCACTGTAAATCGTGCCATGAGTTTTTTTTTTTTTTTTTTTCAAGGAATTCTTGTGTTATTTTCCCAGGACTTTCCTGGGAAAAATATGCATTCACGGTGTGTGCAACAGGCAACCATGCTCGAGTGTGTGAACCTGCTTTCAGATCTGAAAACATTCAGATACAGCCAGAGAGTTCTTTAGTCTTCCTTAAAGCTTTATTGTAGTGAAAAGCCTTTACAGTTCTTTCATCTTTGAGTACGACATCCTGCATTTTTATTATTATTGTTATTTTTGGCATTATTTCTGTCATTTTTTTTTATCTCTACTTTCCTAGGGACTGTCACACTGATCCTGTAAGGATTCTTTATGTGTTTTCTTGTCTTTGATCTAATATTACATTATTAAATGGACTACTCCATTCTTATGAAAGACTAAGGGGCAGCATTTTTCAAAACATCCTTTTCAGAGACACTTAAACATGCAGCAGGAGGAATTTCTTTGCAGTAACTTCTGTTTTCATCAGGTGCAAGGACAAGCTGTCACCGTGTTGACCTTTTCTGTATCATCTCATGTATGTAAATGAGCAGTGAAAAGAAGTGTGTAAAAAGGCTGAGTCAGCAAATTTTTCTGAGTTTGGGGCTGATAAAGGTATGAATTTTTACCTTCGCTTGGTGTTTTGTATACTAACTTAATTTAATGATTCATGACCCTTCACATGTAGAGCTTTGGAATTTGTGCTTTGATTTTGTTTAGTCATTCTTAATTTAATCCTGAGATTTTTTTCAAAGCCTGACTCCTTAGTAATTGCTTTCTACTTCTTTTTTAAGAGCTACAGTAAATGACAAAATGTGGTTAAATATGATCAAGAAGTAATTATTGTTCACTAAATCACTAAAACAAAAAAAAACTATTACTAAAACTGTGTATTTACTTTTCTTATTTTTAAAATGGTGTTCAGTTCTATTTATTTATTTTGTGTGCAATATGTATGATATGTATACACATATATGAATGTGAGTCCATGACTGCACCTGTCCTACATATGTTTTGTTCCTTCTCCCATGTGTGGCCTGGAGAATGGAATCATATCAGGTTTACTAGAGGAACCTTTCCTCACAGAATCTTGGTTAGCTGAGAAGTCTCCCTGTCCCCTAAGCAATTACTCTAAATTGAAGACAACCATTCCTTAGTCTAGTCAAGCTTTTTTCAATTGTCCAAAATCTCAATAAAATACAGGGTTAAGGTATTTCCAGTGTGGCTGGAAGACACAATCTTTTCTGTTTTTCTGGAGTGACTGCAGAACTGTTAATAAATTATATAGTAGAAAATGCCTGTTGAAAACACTGGTTATACTTGTTTAATGTAAAGTAGAAAAGATCATGGTGAAGACTAATAAAATATCTTTCTGTGTTTCTAAAAGGTTTGAAAACATACTTATCATTTCATTATTACCAATTTTACAGCATGCATGTCAAAACTGCATCTGGGAAGGAAGTAAAATATGACATTTCAAAACTGTAGTGAAACTTTCCAGAAGGTTACTCTGATATTCCTTGGCATCTTGCTGAATCTCCTCATGGGATTGATTAATCCCATTGTTTTTCATACAACAAAACAAAAGAGATAAGATAAAATAGAATGGCATGAATGACATCAGACTGAGAACCTGAATCCGTAGTCATCTTTTCTGTGACAGTGAGAATCACATCTAATTATGTATCGATAACAAATACCCAATTTTATGGCAGACAACCATCTTAATATGTTTAATGTACTTAAGAAACCTAAACAAACAAATATATGTTAATGTAATAAAACTTTCCATGAATTATAGAACACAATAGAACAGGCAAAATGATTATCCCCAGGACTCACCAAAAACCCAAGGGAAGCCTGCCTATGTTTGCTTTATAATTCCAGCACTCAGGGTAAGACAGTCATATTTTAGATCTAATAGAACTTTTCAGGGATAACAGAAAGAAAATAACAGTAAGACAACAACAACAACAACAACAATAACAACAACAATGACACAGGATTATCATCCTCCTACTTAACATCTCAAATTCAAGCATGTCTGAAGCTTTGCCTCAAGTGTGACATTTCCTTTCTTATGACTGCCTGTCAGCAGACTGTGTGCTCCTCGGTAAGGTTGAAGAATTTCCTTCACTTCTAATCTTTCATCCCAGAACAGACAACCATCTGCTTGAAAAGTTCAAGAGGATGTGCTTATTCTAGTCATGGAAAACAAAAGCGAACACAACTTATCTTCACATCTTGTCGCCTGTGCTCTATAATTCCATTATGGTTTCATACCCAAGGGCACCAGAGAGGACAAATTTAGATATGCATGCTCAAGGGTGGGTTCAGGACTCTGGGGCTTTGGATCTATCAAAATATCAAATAATCTGGAATAACTTTTTCCCCCTATTTTTTCCACCCTGTGTTGCTCAGACTTCTGTATTAAATCAATCATCATCCATCAGTCTTTCCTCTAGTCTGAGTGACATGATGCAGAAGAATATTCACTCTGCTCTTATCATCCTCAGAAACAAACATTCAGATGGGATTGCCTTCCCCAATGAACCATAAAACATCGCTTCCATTATTATCTCTGTGTGGGCATTTGAATGTGAGGCTTGCCATTTTCTTTCTGTTTTATTCACAAGCATATTTCAAAATGCCACTCAAAATTGCTGTGTAGACTGCTTTGACTTGAGGTGAAAATGATGGTCGCTGACAGTATTTCAAATTTTTGGTCACACACCTCAAAAACATCCATTTTTAGTTTTCTTCAGTCAGAATAACAATTTTTGGAAACACAGGTTTTAAAGAGCAAATTCAGCCTTTATGCTATTTGATATGTTCAGATATGTGTTTTAAGAAACACATTAACACATTCTTTCATTCTTTTATTTAAAATGATTTTACAGTGTTTTAAATGGAAATAGATTTTTATAATATTTTCTATTTTACAAACTCTTTAAAATAAGATGCTTGCCTTTGGTTAGTTATAATAAAATAACATCATAGAAGCCCCTGGATTGAAGGTGACACACTTCTCACTCCTTCTATTACTGAAATAGTTAGAACTCTGTATAAAGTATGTAGTGATTTTGGAAAAAATATAACATAATTATATATTACATATATAATTATATATAGCACATATGTATAATCCATGTAATACTGTAAATATATACTATTGTGCATATATGTATATTCATATATGATACATTATTTAGAGTATATTGTTTAGAGATAATATATTTATTTCAGAAAGTTTTCTATCTGAATTACAGAAACAGAATTAAAGTGGCATGAATTTTTTACCTTTTTCTTTTTCTTTTTCTTTTTTTTTTGCGACAGAGTTTCTCTGTGTAACTTTGGATGTACTGGATGTCACTTTGTAGACTAGGTTGGCCTTGAACTTGCAGAGATCTGCCTGCCTCTGCCTCCTGAGTGCTGGGACAAAAGAAGTGGGATTCGACTGCCTGGTATATTTGTGTGATGGTTTGTATATGCTTGACCCAGGGATTGTCACTATTAGAAGGTGTGGCCTTGTTGAAGTAGGTGTGTCACTGTGGGCATGGACTTTAAAGCCCGTCTTAGCTGCCTAGGACTCAGTACTCTGCTAGCAGCCTTCAGATGTAGATGTAGAACTCTCAGTTCCTCCTGTACCATGCCGGCCTGGATGCTGCCTTGATAATAATAGATCTGAACCTGTAAGCCAGCTTCAATTAAATGTTGTCCTTATAAGAGTTGCCTTGGTCATGGTGTCTGTTCATAGCAGTAAAACACTAAGACAGAAGTAAATACCAGGAACTGGGGTATTGCTGTGATAGACCTAACCTTGCTTCTGTTTGGAAGAATGTGGATTTTAGGACTTTGGATTTGGAAAGCAATGTAATGCTAGAAGTAGGGCTTAGTGGACCATCCTAGTAGGAATATGGAAGATTTCGTTGCTGAGAATGATTTAAATTGTACACACCTGACCAAGGAGGTTTCAGTGAAAGATTTCAATATGTGGCCTAGAGACTGTTTTTGTGGGGTTTTGGTGAAGAACATGACTGGTTTTTTTTTTTTTTTTTTTTTTTTTTGCATTTTTCTAAACAATCTTCCTGAGGCTAAGGTGAAGGGACTCAGATTAATTGCATTGACAAAGGAAGTCTCAGAAACACCCATCATAGACTGTGTTACCTGGTTAAGTCTCATGAAGAGCATTTTGAACAAGCATAGCAAGCTGAGAAAGGAAAAATACAAAATATGTGGTTCTAGTGTTAAATGAGAACCAGGAAGTGAAATGGGGTTGAATCCTGTGTTCAAGATAGACAATTAAGGGAATGGAACTTTAGGGCAAAATCTTACCCAGCTACATTTAAAGCCAGGCATGGTGGTACAAACCTTTAATCCCAGGAGATAAAGCCAAGCAGGTCTTTGAGTTCAAGGTCAAACAACAGAGCAAGATCCAGCACAGCCAAGCTTAGGCAGTAAAGGAGTTGGAAAACAGAAATCTGACGATAATGTAATAGGATAAGGGGGCCACGTTCCAACTTCGGAAAGCAGCAGAACTTGACAGCTTCAGCCATGTGTCTCTGGATAAATTTAGAGTAAAAAATAAAAGGAACTACTGGAACAATAGATGCTGGTTAGCTGGAGCTAAGAAATTAGTGGTGGTTAAGAAGAGACTAGCATCACTGAAGGGAAATCTGGGAAGTGTTTTCTGAGAGCAGAAAGCTGTCTTCCAGAGATAGCCAAGGCTGTATGTAGTGCTGCAGCTGTACTTGGTAATTTGTAAGAGTCACCCAGTTGGTACTGGTTTTGAAGGCATGAAGGGGTCATAAAGAGCAGCAGAGGCTAGGCACTGTGAGAGGCTGTGGAAGCCATTGGTGAAGGTGCAGTCTCAGTTGTAGTTGATGGGCCAGCACTGAAGGGGTCATGTAAATGTATTGAGGCTAGTTGAAGCCAAATTGCAGCAGAAGAACCCAGTGTATAGGAGATGCCAATACCATAGGATGATCACCAAGAACAGCAGCAGCAGTGGAATTATTCCACCTGAGATTAGAGTGCTACATAGGGCAGAGCTGGAAAAGTGAAGCCAGCCATTTGGAGGAACCCAGAAGATCATGTTTTATAGATCCCAGACACTGAAACAAAAAGCTGTGACATTGAAGTTGCCTTGGAGACCCTAAGATGTTTGAGATGCCAGAGCCTCCTGAGACTGCCAGTCTGTTCCTGGATTCCTTTGGGCTAAAATATAGAACTCTCAGCTCCTAATCCAACAACATGTCTGCCTGAATGCTCCCATGCTTTCTGTCATGATGATAATGTACTGAAACTATGAAAGTGTAAGCCAGCCCTAATTAAATATTTGCCCTTACAAGAATTGCCTTGGTCATGGTGTCTCTTCATAGCAATGAAGCCCTAATTAAGACAGCCTCAGAGAAAGACTTCAATGGGGAATAGGAAATAAGTACCTCCAATTTCCAATCTATTCTGCTGCTCACATGTGAAAGGCTGATTTGGTGATATCATTTTTTTTTCTGTCAGGCCGTAGCAGAATCTCTCTTGTACTTGCTAAAGTTGTTGATGTTGTTGTTGTTAATTATAACTGCTTTGACAAATCTGTTACTTACTATTTGTTCTTTTACTTCTGCACACTATCAGCTTCATAAAATCACTCATTCAAAAGTGTAAGCATGAATATGATAGATTATTTCCCTGGTTACTATAGAAGAGACCTGGAGTCAGAATATTGTAGTGCCATCAGACAAAACTCCATTATTTTATGGTTCTCTTATGCAATTATTTTCCCTTTGATTCATATTTTATCCCATGGGTAAAAAAGTTGACACCATGCTTTTCCTGTCTTGGCTCTCAGTAGAGCCTTATAGTCCTGACCAATTTTCTCTCTCCCCTTCTGCTCCCTTCCAACCCCCAGATTTATAGAATTGTTGAGGTCTGGAACAAAGAAAAGTACTTATACTAGTATGTTCTAAACATACTAAAGAAACTTCATTCAATCCAAACTTTTGCATTAAATAATTTAGTCAAACCCCTGGAGACAGGAATTAATTTTCATTTTAGAGGGATTGGATTTACAAGGTGTTCCATTAACTTTATTAAATGAAAAACAAACAGCCTTTCTTTCTAGCACAGGCTTTTGCTTTTAGCTTTCAGCTTCTACAACAATATGAGAAGGGTTTTAATGCTTTTACTATTCTGAATAAATTTTGATATTTAATCTGAAGTAAAGTGACCAAATTAAACCACCTTTTGGGAAATACAGACTGAAGTGCAGAGTGACTTCTAGGAAAGCTTAGGCATTAGGATTAGTCTAATTATTCTAATTCATTTTGAAAAGACAGAAATTAAACCATAGCATTATCCTGAACAGGCAGGGTGTCTTTTATTCAGAACAAGACTATTAGGGAAATTTTTTGTTTTCGTTTTTTGTTTTTGTTTGGTTTTTCTGTGTGTTTTGATTATTTGAGAAACAGGAGCATATCTAGATTCAAAACTCAATCTTCTGCAAAAAAAAAAAAAGTTGTACATTTTCTCACAGCCAGTAACTAATATAAATATTCTCAATATATTTTAATGAAAAATAAAATTGAAAGTTGCCATGTATTTAACTGAACTAAATAACATTATATTTTTACATGTCATATCTCTTTGAACTTTGGTTATGTGATACACTTGCTAAAGTAGAGATTTTAGTGGCACAAAAAAAAAACTAGACAGAACAGAAATATCTTATTACTTATAATTATATACATAGCATCTGGTCAACTTGAGGTTGAATATTAATTAGATATATGAAAAAAGAAACACATATGTCTTTTATGTATTTATATATACCTACTAGGTATCACACAGGCCTTCATTGGTAATGCCCATGGTGCCAGGTGGATACGAATCCTAAGCATTTTACAGTTATTTGCATGAGGGAAGAAAAGCAAAGGATATTAATCAACTGGCATTTTATTCTTTCCCCTTATTAGAATTTCTTTATCTTGGATCATGTATTATAGGCTATGCATATAGGACATATAGGCACATTAACATATAATGGCAGCTAGATAGATGGTTCAGTCATCAAGCATGTAAACCCAAGTCTGGATCAGGAACACACATGAACAGAGCTGCCTCAGAGCTTCATAGGCAAGGACCAGTAAGTAACCACAGCTCAATAATCAGCCAGCCTAACTGAACACGTGAGCGCCTGGGTCTACTGACCTAGTCTCAAAAATAAGCTTAAAAACAACCAAGGAAGATAGAGGAGATTGACCTTTGATCTCTACATACAAACACATTTAACATGAATAACCACGCAGATACCGACACTCAATGATGTGCATCCACACACATAACCAAATATTACAGCATACTTAAAGAATAAGAAGAAATGTTGTCAGGTGTTGGAATAAAGCCTTTTTAAATAGAGTAGTGAAGATATAGAAATAGATGATTAGCTGTGAAGTAACAAAGGAAGCAACATTCATTCTACTTGTTTAACAAGGGAATCGTGTAGGTAAACTGAAGGACACAGTTTTCCAAGGCAAGTGGGAAAAACTATGAATTTTGTTTGTTTTTCTAATTCTTGAACCATGTTTTCATTTCTATATAATTAGACTATTTTATTTGTTTATTTACTTATTTATTAAATTATGAGAAAAGACTCATAGAGTATCCTGGCTATTGTTATGATACATGTTTCTGAAAAGTTATTATTTTATATTAATGAAACTCTAGCTTTTGAATAGCATATCTCCAGGGCCCCTTCCCTACTATTGGCAGTAACTTCGACTTGATACTTCTCTGTACTTAACCAGCTTGGAAAGGTCATGTGAATGGAAGCATGTTTGATTTAAATTTCTGTAAGAATATTGTTCCACTTTATATAATGTTTAGATTAAAGTATATTGAAACATATGAAGAGAACAATAGTCTTCTTTGAGGCCTCTCCATGTCATAGAAAATCCTTGTTGCTGTTCTATACTTCTTGAATATTATTGTGCATGATTTTATGATGGACATGATTGGGAAAAGCTCCGGTTTACTTTTCTATTATTTCAGGTACATTCCCAGAGTTGGAATTGTCAGAAAATATATCAGTTATACATTTTCCTAATTAGTGATTGATGAGGGATTGCCAATCCATTGTAGGTATGGCTACCTCAAGGATGGTAGTTCTGGGTTATATAAGAGTGTAGGCAGAGGAAGCCATGAAGAACAAATTAATAAGCAGCATTCTTTCATGTCCTCTACACCAGCTTCTATCTCCAGGACCCTGTCCTGTTTCACTTTCTGTCCTAGTTTCCTTAGATGATGGACAGTGATGATGAAGTCTTAATCAAATAAATTGTTTCCTTACCAAGTTGCTTTGGTTATGGTATTATATTACAGAAATAGTAACCCTGTCAGAAATTGGTATGATGATTGTGGGGTATTGATGTGACAGATGGATCTGACCATGTTTTGGAGAGGACTATTCAAGAACTTTGGGAATGAAGAGTCACTGAGTATTTAAAGCATGAAGTGCTTTGTGTGGGAGCTTGGAAGAAAAGGTCTTTGAGAAAACTGGAGATAATGCAAGGCTATTTTGTTAAGACTCAGAGAGATGCTAAACTCTAAACTCAAACATGTTATTTCTGTGAATAAATTGTAGTGTGTGGTCATCTGAGGCTGAAGTGATTAACAAAGGACCAAAACCTTTAATGTAAAACTTTTGAGTTGATGAGACAATTGATGTCAGTTAGCTGGATCTTAGAAATTAATGGTGATCACAAAGAGACCAGTATTACTGAGGTAAAATCTCTGGTAAATGTTTCTTTTGAATTATCACATAGAAGATATGTTCTAAGGACAGCCATGTCTGTACATTGAGCTGACAGACAAATTTAATAATGTATGAGAGTTACCCAGGTGGTACTACCACTGTAGCCATAAAAGGGTCATGGACAACATTGAGTCCTGGCACTGTAAGAGGTCATTGGAGAAGGTGCAATCACAGTAGTAGCATAAGGCCAAGGATTGAATGGCTCATGCAGAAAACTTTGGGTTTGGCACCATGAAGATATCCAAGGAAAGGCAATTGATGAAAGGCTAAAAGTGCAACTTAGTTGCAACAGAAAAACTCAGTATTGTGGGCATGTCAGTATCAGGAAATGACCACCAAGAACAATGGGAGTAGAGGAATAGAACCAGCCCAAGCTTAGAAGGCAAGTTAGGTGTGCTGCAGAGAGCAAAGCCAGAGAAATGACCAAAGCATTTTGCAGGAACCCAGCAGATCATGAGTGAATCACAAATATTTAACATTGAGTTTATTTTGTTAGAGTTTGATTTTGCTTTGGTCTATGACTATGTGCCTGTCTCCATGTTCCTGCCCAATTTAACTTCCTGTCCTAACTTCTTTAAATCATGAATAGTGATGTTGAAGCTTAAGTTAAATAAAACCATTTCTACCCAAGATGTTTTGTTCATGTATTTCATCACAGCATTCAGAACTCTAATTAATATGACTGATATTGCCCAGTAAGTAATTACAGTGGTTTTAATGTGCTTTGATATGCTTTTCATATTTAAGTGAAATATGAAACCTTTTATAAGACTGTCTTATCAGTAAATTAATCAAACACTGTAAGTACAATAATATACCAGTAATAGACAACCTATCTATATCAGTCTCTGAAACTAGTCATGTTCTTCTAAAATATATTTAACTTTATAGTAGACACAATGTGGAATTTACAATAAGAACTCAAAACTTTTAATGAAACAAATAGTAAAGGTTTTGGAATTTGTCACTTTGTTAGTGTCAGAGTCAAAAGCAGCTGTCAAATGGGACAATAGAACTATAGTCCTATTAGAAAGAGATTCTCATATTTTTTGTACAGGTTGAAAATAACAAAGTTTAGATAATACAGGATCAGAATGGTAAAAAAAAAAATTCATGGTATAATAGCATTTGACCTAAAAATTCAGAGTTTTCAATGTGGGAAAGAAAATAAATATATTATCTTGGGCAAAACTTCTAGACATGTTGTTTTAAGTAAAAAGATGTGAATTATAATTTGATAAGATCATGTTGAATCTGTTTTGGTAATGAGAAGTTGAAACAGAACTAGTTTCTGTAGCAGGATATAAAGATAACTTAGCTGGTATTTTGCTGTTGCATTCCTTATGAGTATACGTTAGTAGAATGTTTCTGAACGGACAATCATGCATCTCTCCTTGAGAACACATTGTTTTAAATCTCTAGTCATTTAAGTATTTAGTCATCAAATAGTTCATAGTTGTTTTTATAATGTCCGTGTGAATTGACAATTAATTAGAACTAAGTCAATCATATTGACTGTGTGGAAACCAAATAACCGGTTAGCCAAAGGAAATATGTTGAATAGACGGATTGTGTTCCTGTTATCTTATTTAGAAATGGATGGTGTCAATAAATGCTATATATTGTGATAAATGTATATATGGTATTTTAGACTTCCAGTTAATGAAATGATTTTTACTCAAGGGGGAATTCTAGTACATGCTAAGTAAAAGTAAACACAACTACCAAGTTGTGTTATTTAAATTAAAAAAAAAATCACTGGCAGCCCAGCAATCTAATGTGAAGATTTCCTGTTGATTTAGATTGGATCACATATTCATTTATATAAATTGAGATACTGTACACTGATTCTGTAATTTAGAACATTCCAGTCCAACATGAAAATTTGTTTTAGCAAATGGAGTAAAAACTTGTGACAATAGTAAATAAGCCATCTCAGTTACTTGTATGAGTAGTTCACCATCTTCTATGCCACAGAGACTTCCCTTTATAACAGACAGGTTGAGGATTGGGGATCTTTTGCCTCGGGGTCTTTTTCTACTATGTATTTCTTATGTCTTACACCACTCCTAAAATTTCTTTAATAGGATTAAGGCAGAGAACAATGCATGACATGGAGATATCTAAACTCCAAAATAAGGCTATTCATTGCAATGGAAGAAATTCTTTTTCTTTTCTTCTTGCCTTTCCTCTCTATTCCCCTCCTCTTCCCTCCATCCACTGTTGTTTTTCCTCCTTTTCTCTTCTCTGTCTTATTTTGAATTTTAATTTTTCTCTCTTGTAGAGTTAGATAACACAATTATGACAAGGTTGCCAGGATTCACATGACTGAAACACACTACCAACAGCAAGCAGCTCTAATTCTCTTTGAGCCAAACTCTTTTGAGAACAGTTAATAAAAACTAATATATTTCAGAGAGCAAAATTTCTCATTAATATGTAAGTGTGACAGTGGGTAAAATAGGAGAATAAAATTCAGTCTAAATTCAAGATACACACAATACATTTATATTCATTAAAATTCTATTGGGTTTATACTGCTGTTGTCTTGTCTACATGATGCCAAAGGATGACATTGGTTGAATTTTGAATATTTGAATATATTATTTTGTTTCTGGGTGGAAAACTGTTTACTAAAATATCTATATTGCTGTGAGTTTAATACTTATGATGTATTATTACAATGTTACAATAAAAACAATGTTTTATCGACTGGAATGGGGTTGTGTTGTTGTTGTTTGCTTGACTGTTTTATTTTTAAGATAGAGTACTAGTTAACATTCGCAGTCTTTGTTTCTGTTGTTGTTAACAGACCACATTATTCATCATCCTAGAACTCTCATTTAATCCAGAAGCTAGTAAATATTTTCTGAAAGGAAAAAAAAAACTAATAGCAGTTCTACTCTTTGGTGAACACAGTTGTCCTGCTGCAATAGTATTCACCTTTGTTTATGAGAGCAGTTGTAGAAAAACTTTAAGTGAAAAAAATGCTAGTCAATGCCATGAGAAAACTTGTAAATGCTAAAATTGATATTTCTCGTAAATTTAACAGTTCTTAACATAGTATGTTTTAAACCTTTACAGGCAATATCAGAGCAGCAGTAAAATCATAGTAGCACTGTCACATTTATATATTTTAGTCCCAATATACATTTAGCATTCTAAATAAAGTTGATTCTGAAATAGTTGCTTTATGTACAGGGTTTTTTTTTTTTTTCAACCCTAGCAAGTACTTAGTACAACACACTAGTGTCGAGAAAAGAGTGAAAATTAGTTGGGGAAACATCAAATCGGAATTTGCTAACCAGATTTTAAAAATATTTTTGTCATACAGTTCTCATCATAAGAAGAATGTCATTGGTAGGCTTTGTCATGGACTTTACTTGAAAACATAGACAGTTTTTCCAGAAAGAAAAAGTTCCAAGACCAGTGATTTTTCTTAAATCTTATGTAGTTCTCTTGCACTTTCTATTTTTCAGTTTGCTTTTCTTCTGCCTTTCATAATAATGTGAATAGGCCATTCTGTGATGCAGGTACTTAGAGCACCATCTAGAGATGAAAAGCTACAATTAACAGAGAGAAAAAAAGGAACCAAAATACTATGTATCTGGGAGATGGCTTTGCAATTTACAGTTAGTTTGCAAATTGTATTTTCAAATGATTGGCTGTAAGATAGTTACACATCCCTAATTGAAAGCAAATACTTGTTTAATGTTGATTCTCTGCATGACTCTTCCAAAAATACATTGATTGAACAGCTTCAAACTATAATTTGCATTTTGTGCTAAATAATTAAGATAATGAATAGATTATGGTTTATTTATTCATATTCATAAAAACTCTTGTGTTTAATAGATATATTTAAAAATATCTTAAATGTCACATATATAAACATAAAATATATAGCAATCAAAATTGACATGAAGAAACTCCTGAAGATTAAAATTATGTATTCATTATCATATATGCATATATATTTGCTAACTAAATATAAAACTATATTCTAAGTCACTGAATATAAATAGCACTCATTTGGCTGAGATTGTGACAGAAAGTGAAAGAATTGCAATTAGTTTAATTCACCAATTATCTAACATCTTGATTCTTGATGAATAGTGATGAAATGTGATATTGCGATTGTTCTATCAGTCCATGTAATTGCGAAGAAGTAGGTTTTCTTCATAGAAACTGCTGAATGAAAAATACTGACATTTTAAAATAACATCTGAAATGTAAAAGATTTTGGTCCAAGTAAAATAATACCTCTTTAATTTTGACATTTCAGTATTATTGGGTTATTTTTGAAAACCATTTTGTTTCTAAAATTGCTAAAGTATTTCTGGGTTTTAGGCTCATAGATGACAGTATGAGATGATACTTTTTCTTGTCACCAATTTAGGTATATCTATTTTGTCTTAGACATTGCCACTTCAATTTTTAAAAGTTGAAAATAAGTTTCTAGTTCATAAATATGGAAATGAAGCTATTGAAACAGACATTTGAATCTAATCTAAATAAGTCTGGCTTTGAAGTAAGTTTATTTTCCATTTTCAGTTGTGATTCTCTGAGATCAGAACAAAGTCCTATAAAATACATCAAATTAAATGCTGTAAAATGTCATCACACAAATTGACAGTCACATGACTTGATACCTTAGCCCAAGAGCATCTTAAAGTTACTGAAAAGTTTTCAGAAAGTTTTAAAACTTTCCCATGTCATGCCTACCTATAAAATAGAGGCTAGTAATTGAAAAATCATTTATTTTTGATACTTATTTTAATTATTGATAACAGACAACTATTAGTAAAATCCAAGTTTTCAGAGTGGAAAATTACAAGAATAAATGTTCCTCAGTTATATTGGTTTTGCAAATTGAGAATTGAATTTGTGTAGATAACCAGTAGATTGAAGGAACATAAGGACTACATAAAAGGGTAATTATAGCTAGGAAATCATCATACAGAGTATTTCTCCTGTCCTTGATAGTAAATAAATACAAAACAGAGAAGCAGTTTTTCTAAATCTCTAAAATGACCACAGGAGACACATGCCTTTTATTTGCTATTACACTAAGGTTTTCTCCAATACTATCATGTACTTTTAAACCTCTTGAGTAAATGTCGATCTACATGTTTTCTTTTCAAGGTTCCAATAAAATCTTAACTTTTTTAATGTCAAAATTATACAGGAGATTAGCATACTGTTCTATTAAGAAACACTTCAAATATAACCATGGATCTTATGCAATTTTTGTTATAACTCTTCCTATTACTACACACTCCAGGTGCGTTTAAGATCCATGTAAAGGACAGCACTTTCCACAGTAAGTTTGACCTTTGTAGATTTTCATTACATTCCAAAATATACAGCTCTCACTCAGTGCGTTGAACAGCCACAAATATATGTGAATGTTACAGAGATACTATATTGCACTTGAATATTTAAATCATTATAAATTTTTATTCTTTAGGACTACATAAATCATTGGGATTTGGGAGATATTTTATTTATTACATTTCAAATGCTATCCCCTTTCCAAGTTTTCCCTCCACAAATCCCCTTTCCCCTACCCTGTACCCTCTGTTTCTATGAGGGTGCTCCCCCACCCACTCAGCCACTCCCACCGTAGTGCTCTAGAATTCCCCTATGCTCAGGAATCAAGTCGTCAGAGGTCCAAGAGGCTTGCCTCTGATTAATGACACATAAGGCCATCCTCTGCTACATATGTAGCTGAAGCCATGGGTCCCTCCATGTGTATTTTTTGATTGGTAGTTTAGTCCCTGGGAGATTGCTGACAGAAGACTGGTATAGCTGTCCCCTGATAGGATGTGCTTGAGCCTGATCAAAAGACATTGTTTTAACAAACATACTTATCATAAAACAAATGATATTTAAAAAGAATGAAACTGTAAATTAGGTGTTATTTAAAAATAGAATTTTCCTTTCTGGTAGGCCATGCCATTGAACTAAAGTATGATCATGAGTTAATAAATAGAAAATTAGACAGGCAGCAATTTCACCTATATTATTTACTGTGTTGAGGCATTTTAGTAAGCCTATAAATCGCTTTTTATATCTATACATTCAAAAGATCACATGACCTATATACACCATGTCAAATTAGAGTAAAATTGATCAAATTCAACTTCGGATTCAAAGATAAGTAGGATTTTAAAGCCCTAAAGCTGTGCATTTATTGCATGCTTCTATTCTTCTATGACTTCTTTGTTCAACTTTTAGTTTAAGAATAAAATGGCTTATTTATAGATAAAAAGAATATTAACACTCTCGGTGTGACAGACATAGTCCATGTACATCTAGAATTTCACCTTGAATTATTCTCAAAATATAATAAAATTGAGGTCACAATTGCAGCAAGAAAGACGACATAAGAGTGTGTGTGTACATGTGCACAGCAGGGTGGTGGTAGTGTCTGGTGTACAGATCCTTAGAGAATGTGTTTTAAATTAGAACTTCATGCAATTAGACATGATTCCAGACAAGGTCAAACTATTCTTTGCTAATTACAAAATTAAAAATCCTCAACCAGAATTTCCTTAGAGGTTATAATCATGAATATGGCTAGAACTTGAATTGTTTATCACATTGGTTTTATAGTCAATACAGAATATAAAATAACGACAAGGGAAAATGTTCTTCTGCTTCTCCATTTGTTCTCTTATTGCAGATGAAGAAAAACAAGTTGCTCAGGTTCTTTGGGTGAGAGAAGAATGCCTTAACGAGATATAGTAGTTTTAAGTGAAATGCGAGGTTTTTTTCTTCAAATATTTTACAATGAGTAGAACTCTCTAAGTTTAAACTATAAAACCAGCAAGAAATCAGTCAAAGAAAGAATATAAAGGTCCAAGAAAAATCATCTGTTAAGCTTTTAAAATTAGACTTGGACTCACAGTTGATTATTACACTCAAGCAATTAAAAGGAATAGATAGCTGATGAAATTTTATAAAATAGAGATTTATTATTATAGATGTTTTTGGTGCTAAGAGAGAAATCATAGAAAAATAAAAGTTTTTAATCTTAAAACTGGATTCCTATGTATGTCTCATATTCATAAATTAACATCAGGCCAGATACAAAAAATGTAAATTATTAAAAAAGCCAGTGTAATATGTCATTCTAAATGTTCTGATTTCTGACTTAGATTACAATTCTGACTTCTCCAATTAACTGTTTGATCAGGAATTACTTAACTTTTTAGTTTTCTCATCTGTAAAATGAGGAAACTGTTAACAATATCTTCCTCATTCAATTACTAAGGGGTTAAAGTCAGTAACACAAGTAAAGTATTCATCACACTACTTTACATTCACACATGTTTAAATGTTAGGTATTCCTTTCCAAAGTATTTCTACTGTAAACATTAATCATAGACCACTCCTTTCGTCCTGATACCAGCCGTTACTTCTCACTTCCCCATTTTATATGAGCTTAGGTAGCATGAATCCATCTCTCAGACCGATTTTTCACTCCAAGGAAAATTGCTGGCAGGGCTGATGTCTTAGCCTTTAAACTGAAGACCGGTTTTAGACAGTGTATGAGTGAACAAGCCAAAGCAGTGTTCTGGAAACTGGCCAGGGTCTCTGAAGCTTCTCTTCAATTCAAATGTACACTTTCTTTCAACTACCTCAGGTCACACTGGAGTCTTCTTTTATAATCACCTAGCCAGGCAGAAGTAGGAAAGAGATTCCCATGGCAGCTTGCTTCCCATTGACATGGGCAACATCCAAAAGAAACAAGTTGATTGCACTTTGAACACAGTATATTTTCCATTCTAAAAGATACTTGACAATAAATATATACTTCTCTCCTGTCTGTTTTCCTCCTTTTGTTCTGCCTTGTTGCCAGACTATATACTTTCCATTAGTTCCTTCTACAGGGAATTTGTTAATTTTAGTATGTATGTTGGGAAAAATGTTACATCTATATTTCGTGTGTCAGAAGTCTCACTATTGGAGATACTTTAAAAATTTTTAGAGATTTCAAACATACCATCAGGAAAACATTTCATTGATATTTACATTCACTTCCAAATTAGATTCACTTATACATTTATAGATTTAAATAGTATTTCCTTATTGTCAGTTGATAGCAATATCTATAATATTCTATGTATAATTTATTTTCTCAATGTTTTAATATAGAAAAAGTGTCAATACATTTTATTTCATTGCAACAAAAACAAGAAAACATATGAGCTACATTGATTTACTATAGTTCAACAAAACACTAATAGACATTTACAAATACAAAAACAACTTCTATTTATTTTTTTTTTCTAGAACACAAGAGATTTCAGAATTTAAACAGTGGTATATTGAACTGACAATATAAAATGTTTCCTGTCTTATAGAAGATGAAAGTTTCTTTACGTTGTTCTTATTATAATGACATCTATACTATTATAAAACTAATTGTTTCTCTAGAAAACATAACAGTTTTTTGGAATACATGAATAAGTATATATTTATTTGTAAGTAAAATATTTAAATTTCAATTTTTCCTACAGTTACATTCTCAGTGAACTCCATGGTTCATTTCTTTAAGTGTTCAATAAAGAGGAAATTCATATAACCTGTTGAGACTTTTGAACAACAAATTCATATGATAAGAATGATATTAATATACACATACCTTATATACAAGCACACACACATACAAAATGTATACACATGAAAAGCATTTGATTCTTTGCAAATTTGATACAGATTGAAATATGAGTTCCTTGGGACATATCCTCCCCATACTCATAGCATTCCTCTGTACATAAGGGCAATAAAAAAGCTCTGGCTGAACTGGACGTTGTTTAACACCATGTGGTCTATTCCTTTTCTAATGTTTTAGAAACATATAATCATTTCAGTTTATGGTTTATTTCAGTTTATTACATCACTTATAAACTAAGAAGAATAAAGGAAACATATTGTTCTGTTCTGAAATCTGGAAGGAAGAATCATGTGAACATGCTTGGTTTCTACTGAGGATTCTGGGGTAGATGGCGCAATATTGCTTTCCATATATCTAGTGACACTGACAATTTTTATTTATCCTTTGGCTAATGGCTCTCATATTCCACTTTCTGCTTTCTAGACACAAAATCATTCATAGTATCAAAAGACCAAGCTCATTTCACATATTTTCGTCAGAATTGGTGACAAAATGAGGATATAAATAAATAAATGTTTAGTTTAACTAAATTTATGAGTGACTTTAAAGAATAAATCTTGTTTAAGTAAGCACATTACAATACTTTGATTTATATCTTTCTTCTAATTATGTGATTCCTACTGCACATCCTAACTGAATGCCAATTATATTCTATAATCTGCATTTATACTTATGCATAAATCATAACATTTTTAGCCTAGAGTTTCATGCTTTACATGAGAAAGAATAAATGATTTCAATATCATGTATATTTTTCAGGTTTATATAAAATACAGAGTCAGTTTAGGTAGAGACAACATCATTTATTTGTAGTTAATGTTGGAACAAGTTAGTGAACAACTTAGCTTTGCTTTGGGTATGTTGCAGTGTGTTTATCTGTTTTAAAAATTCTTCAAACCAAATTTGTCCATGTCTTTTCTGAAGTTTTGCTTGAATAATGACCTGTTAAGCTCTCCATATGTGTTGTCATTGTTCTGCTAACTCTATAACTCCGCTAAGTCTTTATTTTTCCTATGAAGTTTTCCCTAATGATGTTTGCTTAATCGCAGAAGGTAGTCCAAAATTCTTATATTTACAGAATCTTGTCCAGAATCAAACTGAAGTGTTATTATTTTGAGCCCTCATCAAACAAGCTGCCTCTTGTAGAAGATGGTACCTAACCCAGAGACTCACAGCAAGACAGAATGCAGAATGAGGAACCTTGGTGGACTCAGTTCAAAGTGAGAAGTTTTAATCAAACACCTCCCTTCAAGGATCATGGATCAATAAAGTAGTAGGAACAACTCCAAGTAGTGAAAGATGGTAGACGACTCCTGAGGAAACTGTCTTCCAGACACACACACACACACACACACACACACACACACACACACACCACTTCACACACACACACCACTTCACACACACACACCACTTCACACATTCCACAAAGCAAAATTTACAACAAAGAAAAGGGTATTTGTACATAATTTTCTCAAGGAAACCATTTGATACCTGTTGTGAAAGGGAAAAATCGTTTTCTCCAATGGAATATCAATAAGTCTGTAAAACATATTCCAGAGCATCCTACATACTCAGAAAGCTGTATATAATATAAAATGTTTTCCATGATTTTGTGTGTGTGTGTGTGCTGAAAATTTTTTTCTTTCTTATTTATTTTTATTTTAATATTATTTTTGATTTTAGAAAGAAACGGACATAACATCAGTTGAACAGGGAAGAGGGCGATGATCTGGGAGTAACTAGAGGCTGGTAAATTATGATAAAATATTATATGAAGAAAATTTTAAATATAATGCTTCAAAAAGAGATAACCTGGGACTTCTTCCTAGTAATATCCAGTAAGCTTTGCATGATGTTTGTAAATATTCACATCATTTTCTGAGCCAGTATTTATGTATTACTCAGTGGCTCAACTGATATTAACTAACAGAGTAAGATTGACTTAACAAGGTTAAGATAACCATGTTTCACTTTAGTAGTTGAATATTGGAACCTACATCTTACACACTTGAGCTATTAGAAGCTGCATTCAAGGGATAGTAGTGATAAGCTGGGTTAGGTTAGTTTAATTTCATACTCTCTTGCTCAGTAGTGATTGCCAAGACTGTGATTTCAGGCAGTGTTGGGTCATTCAAATGATATATGCTTGGCCATGTAGAATATGGACAAGGTAAAAAAAATAAAATAATTATGAATATTAATAATTATAAAGAAAATAATCAAACAAGGGCTACAAAAATTTATGTATCAGAAAGATAATGAGTGAAAAAACACATATTTTTCTATGCATAACTTTTCATCAATAAGACAAGATCATGGGGACTTAAAATTGCAATTCTCGTATGAATTATCATATTTAATTAGGCTATAAAATCCAAACATGATTTTACACACAGTATATTTAAACTATTCAGATATATTTTGCATCTGTAATTCTAACTTAATTTATTATCATTCAATAGCTGTAAAATCCTTAAAGCTAGTTTTGAACCCTTCACATAACCTTCCATTGTATAAAATTATTCCTTTGACTAGCATTTCAACAGGATGGAGCTGAATCAAGATAAAGTGAATATTAAGGCAATTACTTTATTTCATTACATAATGAACAGCTGCTCTATGGCAACCATTGTAAAGTATAGTGATGGACAACTCTGATAAGGCTTTTCCTCACAAGAAAGTCATTTCACTTAATGATGACTTGCCTCTGAGAATGAATATTCACGGACTATGGAGATAAATTTTAGACTATCTTCAGACGAAAATGAGTCCTAATAGATTGGTCTTTAAAATGTGAAAGAACTTGCATTGGCCTCTGGGAAGATCTTAGGACTCTTAGAAGTTATTAATAAAATATATTTTCAATAAAACATTATGAAATTTTTCATACGTATGCATTTAAATGCGCTTATCTCTTTTTATATATATTCAATCTCAATCTCTGTATCTCTCTCCCCTTTCTCTCTCTCTCTCTCTCTCTCTCTCTCTCTCTCTATATATATATATATATATATATATATATATATATATATATAAATATATATAAATTTTTACAAAAACTTAAAGTTGGTAATTTTGTACTGTACTTTACATCTCAAATTGTTAAAATACATTTCCAGTTAGTGTTGACTGATTTTTTTCAATTGTATCAATATGAAACAAGCATTAATATGTATAGTGTAAAACATATATTCTTAAGTAATTATTTTAAATATTGTGAGTACAAAAAGAAGTAAATAAGGTAAATAAATCTTGCTCTTTGACCTCCATATGGATCAGAAAAATGTTCTCTAGAATTGATATCAGTATGCAAGAAGAGCAAGCCTCATTAGTTTCCCATCTGCTGTCGTAGATAGATGCTAAAACTTGCCATTGTGAGGTTCATTGAGTGGTAAAATTATAATTAAAAATCATCCATAGATTGAAAGTAAAGACTCTCATACATAAACCAGCTACCAAAGGGTATCAGAGACTTTATATATCTTTGAAAATATTAAATGAAAAAATGATGTTTTTATGTATTTTACTTGTTTATATGTACCTAAAACATATATAGAAATGTAGTTTTTGCTGAGTAAATTATAAAGACTCACATGAATACAAACAAAAATGGTATTTTTAAGTTACATTCAGGATAATTGGTCTCTAGAAGGAATTAATAGTTAGACATCAACAATATTTTTATTCAGAAATATGAGTTGAATATGTGTAAAATAAACAATGTAGACTTTTTTCTGATTAATATATTTAGGCAAAAATTACCACTTTTAGAAAAAAAATGTGGTAAAATATAATGATGAGACAAAAGTAATACATTTTTAAAATAAAATTAATAAAAGTTTAAATAAACAATGTATTATTGTTTTCATCTTGTTAACAAACTGAATGTGTATATCAATAAATTTTTAAAGAAAGGTATAAAAATGTATTATCTTCTTAAGGAAAGGTTAAGAGTTTAGATAGGTAAGAAATTTGCTTTACTCTTTTCTCTGCATCTTTTCAAACGGATTAGATTCCAGTGAGAAGATGCAAGTGCAAACATTTAACACACTCATTTTTCATAAGTCTAACCAGGCATACTGCCTTCAGTAGCAAAAAGATGTAATTCTACAAACTAAAACTTAACATGCAAATATTAATTTAAATAACTTATGCCATGCAGTGGTTGCACATTCTTTTAATACCGGTACTTGGGAGACAGAAGCAGTTACATTCTTCAATTCAAGATCAGCCTTGTCTTCAGAGCAAGTGCCAGTACAGCCAGGGACTACACAGAAAAAAAAAAACTTGTCTCAAAAAGCAACAACAGAAAGAATGATAAAGACCCAGACAATGAGTATGAGGAAGAAGAAGGAGGAAGAGGAGGAAGAAGAGGGAAAGAAAGAAAGAAAGAAAGAAAGAAAGAAAGAAAGAAAGAAAGAAAGAAAATGTTTTATTACCAGTAGTATAAAAACAATAAATCATGTATTATTTTACCAAAATATATTGGTATAGTTACCAACTACACATTGCTACCTATAAAACATTACTGGAATGAAATTTAAAGAAGATCTAGATACATGATAAAATATTTCATGTCACCAGAATACTGATAAGATACTCTCTAGATTGCACACAAATTCAGTAAAGTATGTAAAACAAAACAATCAAACCAAAAATAATAATGAATATTTTTTTGAAAATGCATACAGAAATTTATGGGGAAAAATTCTAAATCCATAGAAATTCAATACCTCTGTTCTAGCATAAATGTGTTTGTTAACACCAATGGAACAGAATGAGACCCAGATATTATTACTCCTCTCCCTTAAGGTCAATTGGTTTTGAGAAGAGTTCCAAGAAAATTTAGCAGTCAGTGAGATGCATAAAAAGAAGCAAAAACATGTTGAAAAATATATCATAGTAACATTAGCTGATACAATACACAGAAATTATTGAAAATGAGACTCAGACACAAATGTAACTGCTAATTTTTTATACTTAGAAAGCATTGATAGAGAAATCAGGCATTCCTTAACAGATATAACTGCAAAAGGAAGGCATTTTAATTATATACTGCTGATATTTTAAAAAAATGCTCCTCAAAGAACATTATGATGTGAATGCAAAGATATCCTGAGATAAAATAAGATGAATAGGGAGCCATTTATATTCTTAAACTAATAAGAAATTGCATCTAGAATTTATAGAGCATTGTGTCAGCATTAAAGGGTAGATAGTTTAATTTTAAATTATATGAAAATTTTAAGTGTTGCACTGAAGTTTAAAACGGGTAAGAAATACTTCAAAAGATGTTCAACCTCTCTATCATTTGGTAAATGCATTTTGAACCCACTGCATACTACTGAATCACATCAGGAAAATATGGCCCAATAGACTGACCAGAAAACTGTTACTAGAATGTAGAGGAGTAAACCCTTTCTGTATTACTTATGGGAGTTTGAAATTATAAATCTGCCTAAAACTGTTTTGTAGTTCTTTATAATATTATTAGATGGCCAATAAATCTCATCTGACTATGTCTGTTCTAGTAGACAAAGGGAGCATACATAAAAATTATAATTGTAAACTGATTAAATAAATAAATACATAGGTAAACAAAATATTAATAAATAAGTGTGGTTTTGTTTTTTTATTATTTGTTTTTATTCCACATGCAATGGTGTTTTGCCTGTATGTGTGTTTATGTGAGGATGTCAGATTCCCTAGAAATGGAATTACAGACATTTGTGATCTTCTATGTGACTGTTAGGAATTGAACCAAGGCCCTCTTGAAGAGCCTCCGGTGCTCTTAACCACTGAGCCATACCTCCAGAACCCAAATGTGTATGTTTGTATGTGTGCTTTTTTAACTAAACTTTGAGAGTAAACTACTTAGTTTGGTATAAAATATGAAAATATTGATTTGAAAAGGGCACAGTTTTGACCAAAGACATATTATGTATAATAATGTTCTAAAATATTGATCATATATAATAAAGTTAGGGTTTTAAAATATGTGCAAAGAAATGAAACCATTCATGATCCCAAATTTTGTCAACTTTTGCAAATATATTTGTTTTTGTATTTCTTGGAAGAAATTTATTTATTTATTTATTTATTTATTTATTTATTATTTATTTTTTAAAATCCTGTCATTACCAACTCCCTCCTGGTCCATCCTCAAACAGTTCCTCGCTCCATTCCTCCTCTCCTCTGTCTCCAAGAGGATTTTCCTATCCCACCACCCAACCCCTGCCAGGCTTCCTCTGGGACTTCAAGTCTCTCCAGGGTTAAGTATATCTTCTCTCACTGAGGCCATACCAGGCAGTCCTGTGCTGTATGAGTCAGGAGCCTCAGACCAGCCAGTGTATGTTGCCTGGTTGGTATCTCAGTGTCTGAGAAATCTCAGGGGTATGGGGTAATTGAGACTGTGAGTCTTCCTATGGGGTTGCTCTCCTCCTCTGTTTCTTTCAGCCTTTCCCTAATTCAACTACAGTAGTCCCTAACTTCATTTCATTGGTTGGATATAGGTATCTGCATCTGTCTAAGTTAGCTGCTTATTGGGCTTCTTAAAGAACAGACATGTTAGGCTCCTGTCTATAAGCAAACCATAGCATCAGGAATAGTGTCTAGTCTTGGAGCTTCACATTGAGACAGGTCCTAGGTCAGAATTTTTCACTGTGGAATGGCAACCTCACTCTTCCTCTTGATGCTCTATCTTTCTACTGGAGGAGCAGTCTACAAGTTCCCTCTCCCCAATGTAGGGCATTTCATCTGAGGATCCTCCCTTTGAGTCCTGAGAGTCTCTTACCTCCCAGGTCACTGGAACTTTCTAGAGGGTCCCCCCAACTCTCAACTCCTGAAGTTGCACATCTCCATTCATTTTGCTGGCCTCAGGGCTTATCTCCTTTTCCCCCTCCCCCAATACCTGATCAAGTTCCTCTTTTCCCTTCCTCCTCTCCTCTCCCACTCTGGTTCCCCCACCCTGCACCTCCTGTGATTGTTTTCTTCTCCCTCACAAGTGAGATTGAAGGATCCTTACTTGGAGCCTTCTGCTTGTTAATCTTCTTGAGTTCTGTGGATTGTGTCCTAGGTATTCTGTACCATTTTGGCTGATATCCACTTATTAATGATGATATACCGTGCACATCCTTTTCAGTCTGTGCTACCTCAGTCAGGATGATATTTTCCAGTTCTATTTACCTGCAAAACTCAGGATGTCCTCATTCTTAATAGCTGAGTAGTACTCCATTGTGTAAATGAACTACATGTTTTTGTATCTATTCTTCCATTTTGTGGGACATCTAGGTGATTTCCAGCTTCTGGCTATTTCCACTTACCTTACCTGTTCCCCTAGTCCTTTGGGGGCACATCAAGTTGCCCTAAGCAGCCTGGTAACCCCTCTGGATGTCTATTCTTCCTAGCCCCCATATCTCTGTCAACTTTCATCAGACCTGCACAGAGCCTGAACCATACATGTTAGCTTCCCTTCTCCTAGCCAATTTCTCTGCTCAATGAGTCCTATGATGTACTCTGTAGACCCAAGAAAGACAAACAAGAAGGAAGGTACAAGTATGCTTGAATCTCAGGTAGAAGGAAGAATAAAAGAGTTCTAAGAAGTAGATAGAGTGAGGGAACTAGGTAAGATAGAGAATGGGGAGGGGAATGGGGGGTTCAGGAAAGGACAGATAACCAGATGGTCATGAGAATGTATGTAAATCAACCAATGACATGGTTGTGGAGGTGGGCGACATTTCCAGAATGAGACAGAGACCTGGCATAAAAGAGACATCGAAGAAACAATGGGGGTAAACTTAGCTCTGACTCTCTACATTGGGGATGTGAAACCTGAAGTAGAAACCTCCTGTAGCCAGGCAGGAACCCCAGTGGATCAACAGAGACACAAACACATCATCCGCAAATCTTTCAACCCAAAGTTTATTCTGTCTATAAGAAATGCAAAGACAGGATAGAGCAGAGGCTGAGGGAATGACCAATCAGTAATGTTCCTAAATTAAGATCTATCACATGGGCAAGCACTAATTCCTGACAATGTTAATATTCTGTTACGCTTGCAGACAGGAGTCTAGCATCACTGTCCTTTAAGAGGCTCCACCCAGAAACTTACTCAGATAGATACAGACATTCACAGCCAGACAGTGGATGGAACTTGGGAAATCTTATGTAAGAATAGGAGGAAAGACTGAGGACCTGGAAGGGGAGAGGAACTCCATAGGAAGATCAACAAAGTCAACTAACCTGTAGCCCTGGGGATCTTAGAGACTGAACTAGCAAGCAGATGATATACACCGGCTGGATACCTAGGCCTCCCTACACATATATAGCAGATGTGCAGTTTGGTTTCATTTGGGTTCTGAATAATTGGATCAGGGACTATCCCCAAAACTGTTCCTTGTATGTGGCATATGTTCTTCTAGTTGGGCTTCCTTGTCTGGCCTCAGTGGGAGAGGATGTGCCTAGTCTCCCAGAGACTTGATGTGCCAGGGTTGGGTGATATCCAGGAGTAGGTCCACTCGCTCATGGTAGAAAGGCGGGTATGTAAAGATGATTTTGAGAGGGGATGTTAGAGAGGAGAGCAGTGTTCTGGATGTAAAGTAAATAATTAAAAAAATAAAAATTTAAAACTTTATTTCTTTCAAATATCAGGTGGGGGGGGTAAATGGTGGGATGAAGGAAGACTGCTGGAAGAAACTGGTGGAATTGGGGGACATTTGAGCAAATATGTGAAAACCTAGTGCAATAAAAACTTCCTGGTATCTATGTGGATGAACATAATGATGACTCCTAGTAATGGAAGATATGATGTATGAACTGGCCACTTTTGTAGTCAGGCAAGGCTTCCAGTGATGGCACTGGACTCCGTCTGTTGAATTGTTGGCTAAGGGGATTTTGTAGAGGTTTCTAAACAACCCAGATTGGTGCAATGACAGAAGGTTACTTTTTGAAACTGAGCATGTGGCTGCATTTCTTGATGACATTATCCACATAGCTCATTGAAAGTGGAGAGATTGAGCTGACACAGGCTTGGTGGCTTCACCCCTATGTTATAATTAATATCTTTGGCTCAAGAGGATACTCTATTGTCTATGAAAAGAGAAACTGTGACACCAACCCAGAACCATCTACCTACAGTCTTTCCTGCCTGCAAGATACTTTGTGGCAATGGTGGCTAAGAACATGAAGAATTAGCCAACCAATGTTTGAAGCTCATGCCATGAGGGGATCCTATACGCTGCACTGCAACCAGACACTGGATTTCCCAGAGACCTAAAGGAGAACAAAAATGACTCTACCACACCTCAAATCAATAAAATGTTTTCGATTGATATTCCATACTCATAGATCAATGCCTTTTCCAGTTTTCATCATAAATGTTTCTCCTGGCAATACATGAAGTGGATACAGTCAGATATTATGCAGGGACAGAGTCAAGATGGTTGTCAGTGGGTCTCTGCATTAAGAGATCAGGAAATCCTAGGAAAGAGGGAGAGAAAAGATTTCAGAAGTCAAAGATGATGAAGGACACCAGAAGAACATGGCCCAACACATCAGCTAAGCAGAAATCACAGACACTGAAGCAACAACCACAGGGTGCCTGCATGGTTCTGCAGCTGCTTCTTTGTGTGTAGGTTACAGTTGTTAGCGAGGTCTTCTTGTGAACTCCTAAACTTGGGGGCAGGTGAATCTTTGATTCTTTTATTGGGTCTTTTCCTCCTATTGGGTCAGTCCAGCCTTGACAGGAAGATCTTGTCTTTTATCATTGTATCTTTTTATTGTATGCTTGACTATTGACTCTTGGAGGCCTGATTTTTACTGAAGAGGATACAAAAGAAAAGTGGATCCGGGAGAGAGGGACATGGTGGGGGAACTAGGAAGAGTAGAGTACGTGGAAATTGTGGTTCAGGTGTATTATATGAAAGAATAATCTCTTTTCAATTATAAAAGAATTCAGCTATAATTATCCAAATCATAAAAGACAGTTTCATCATGTAAAGGAGTACAGGAGATAGCTCGTACATAGATTTATAGGCCTTAATGAACATTCTAGAGAAGCAATTAGTTGAAAGTTCTGTTCTCCCTTTTATTATCTATCTTACGTTTTCCTGGGCTGAAGGAAAACTCTTCCTGATTGTAACAATATAATATAGTGAAGTGTAATTTCACAATAGTATAGTACAATATGGGAAAATTAGAATGAATTATGCCTTAAAGAACTTTAAAATTCAGAAAACTAATTTTAATAAACTAGTAAAGTAGGCATAACTAGTTTCTTAGTATTCAGACACTTTGTTTACTACAATCAGTTTGTTTGTATCTAACCATACTTATTTCTGTTCTGACTTTGAAGCCTTGCTGACATATGGGAAGTATTCTTTATTAGTATTTCAGATGAGATTATACAGTTTTCTACAAAGTCATGGACTTCAGACTAGTTCTTCACAAATACTTAAATAACTATAATTAATAAACTTATTTATTATCAATCCATATCCTTAATATTAAGCTTACTATAAAATTACTCCAATTTAGTGGCCTGTGAGTTTTGAGTCATTAAGTAAATAAATGAAAATTCCATAATTGAAAACCTAAACTGCTTTCTTTTTAACACAAATATGATTTGGTGATGTATGGCGTAGCTACATTATTCTTGGATTCCTGCATTATACCACAATACAACTAATCTTTTTTTTCTTCAAATGTTTAAGTTGATAGAGCTGATAGTGAATTTTATTAATACACCTAAGAGAAATGATTTGATGACTATCTTCCAAGACAGAAGCAAGAGTTCTGGGGTCAAGACTACACAGATGCACTGAAAGGTCCTGGGTAAAAATCCCAATGTATAGCTGCCACTCTTTTAGACACCAGTATTACAAAAGTTTAATGACTCTAATTTATGTAAATTTAATGCTTTGATGTTAGTCTATTTTATACAACTTTGTTTATTTTCAGCATTTTTGGTTTCTAACAATTTTCTTCAAGAACATATAAAAATATTATCTGAACTCACACATAGAAATCATCTTAAAATAACATAATAGAGAGCAATTAGTTAATGATAACTATTTACAAATCTTTGTTCTAAATACCTCATATCAAGTAAAATTTTAGTATTTCTTGACACAGTTCTGAGGTGAGAAAACTGTGACATAAAGATTGTTCTGTGTTTTGCATTTTCTTTATTCCTTGCAAATTCACAAATGAGTGTATTATATTTTAGTCATATCGATATCAAATTCCATTTTCCAACTCCACTATGATATAGTTTCCTTTTAATATCATATGGTGTTGCATTGAGATTGTTACTGGTTTTGTTGGTAGAGAAGCCCACTGAGTCCAACTAGAGTATCCCAATTTCAGAAGACATGCAAATGGAAATGAAAAGGGAAACCTGATATGGCTGCTTTCTTAAAGAGAAGTAATTGTCTCTGAGCAGCCATCAACCAACTTTCAATAAATATATCTTCACCCAGACCTGGACATCTGGAGCCCCTTCTGTCTCCGTGTTGCAGACTTGTTACTGGCCTTATACTCTGCAGGTCTTGTAACTGTAACAACAATTTCTGAGTTATGTGTGCATCAACCAAGTTATAGAAAGAAAATTTCATCTTACACCACTTCTTCCCATCCTTTGGTTAATAAATTCCTTCAGCCCTTCTGCTGTGATTATCCTAAGCCTTTGAAGTCTCTATGTATAGTGGGGGCAGTGGTATAGTTGTCTCATTGAAAGCTAATCTTCAAGAGTCAATTATTTATTTAATTGCTTGGATTAGTAATGAGCCTGGGCACTAAACACTTTCCACTGCATTAAGCAGCTTCTATGATTGGGGTTAAGAGCAGAACATACTATGAACATAAACAAAGATATTCAGAAGGCAGGTTGACAGGATGGTGTTTGAGAAAAATAACACCAAAAAGTACTCTATTTTGGCCTGTGCTGTGAATTTTTACCATGGTTACAGTACTAGGCATGAATTCCTTCAGTGAAACAAGCCTCAAATTCATTAAAATGAAGAATTAACTTCCCACATAAAGTCAAGCCACCATTTCAGAGTAGGTTTATCTTCTCTTATTGCTTGGTGTCTTAGTATGAAGGGTCCTGGGCAGGGTAAGGTATGTTTCTGGCTCCTTGCAGTCTCCATAGCACCTTTTAGCATGATGAAAGCTAGCTTTCAGGGAGAGTGATTCTTGGTTAGTAGAGGTTGATTTCTCTATCCTGCATGAAAAGTGTCCTGGAGTCATCCAATTATAATTTTTTTATTACTTTTCAAAAATAATCTTAAAGATTTTTAAAAATGCTTTTTAAATTATACTTTAATGACATTGTTTCACTGTTCAATTTCCTCTTTCTAAACGCTATCATGCACACCCTTGCTTTTTTACCCATTCCTAGACTTGTTATATATTATGGTGGTTTTAGTGGTATAACCCACTTAGGCTTACATATTAGAATACTTAGTCTCCAGTTGATAAAATTCTTTGGAAAGGAATAGGAAGTATAACCATACTAGAAGAGGTATGTTGTGGGTGGCAGGTTTGGGGGTTTCAAAAGCCCATGTCAGTTGGATTTGTTTCTCACTGCTTCTTGTTTGTGGATCAAATATGCACTGTCAGTTGTTTCTTCAACACCAAGTATGGTTACCAGCTGCCATGCTACCCATCATAATGACTGGAGTCTTTAACCCTCTGAGACCATGACCTTGAAAATTAAATGCCATGACCATGGTGTTTTGTCACAGCAATAGAAAAGTAATATAGACACCACATACACATGCCTACATGTACACACTCACACCTGCATGCAGGTATGCATACACACATGTACACATTCCTAAATTTGCAAATATAAACTGTGTAATGTTACTTGTATATGTGTTTTCAAGACTGACAGTTTGGTGTTGTATAACAAGTTGGCATACATTTCTGCTTTCAGTATTCCTTAGTTTTCTGTGGAGGCCTCCTGGGTTTTCCCTGTTCACAGTGTTGTCCTTGTACAGGTAATGTTTAGTAGCCGTGATGATGAGATTTCATGGGTGTAGCTTTTGATATTTCCAGGATACACTTTTAATGTCCAAAAGTCACTGAAAATTGCTCTGTTGCGCTTATTGTTCCTCAGTGGCTCATTCTACTCTTTTATTCATTTATTTATTTATTTTTAAAGATCTCACTGGAATTTCCACCAGCCTTGTTAGGTAACTGTTTTCAAAGACCATTAAGATATAACTAGATAGCATATTTTAGGTTTACACTACTTGCAGAAGCAATATAGGTAATTAAGTGTGTAATCTCATATAATAAATGTACTCACTACAACATTATTCTTCTTCTTTATAATATATTAAATATTATCTTTTACCATAATACGTGTATGTGCTATGTTTTAGTCTTTTACTATCTGTAAGCCAACATTTACAGGAACTTATGTTTTAATCTCTTACACTCTATAAACCAGAATTTATACAAACTCCTTTTCTTCTTTCTTTTCCAAGGGTGAGACTGGCCAAATGAGAACTGTGGAAACAATCAAATGTTACAACATTGAAAAAACTAATAGAGGCCATAGCACAGTAAACAATATGGTATATTGCTAAACCAAATACAATTTGGGAAATTGAAATAGTGAAATTAAAAACTACTGAGGCATAAAGAGGAATTCCACAGTTCATCAGTCACAAGTCACTGTAATATTACACATTTCTATTATACCATGATCAAAGTAGAGACAAATCAGCCAAAGGTTGCCATAAAGGACAAGGATTTTCCCCCTGAAGAAAAAAGGAAGCATCTAATAAATACCTCTGTGTACCTGCATCCCTACAGCAATCTCAGCAATCAACAGTCACAGTGTGAAAGAAAGGTTGTGTTTGCAACATTAGGAAATCTATCCAAAAATCTTGGTTTTGTTCCAACATCTTAAACTCTTTGTGATCTAAGACAAAATGAGTGAAGTCTTTTGATCTAGATAGTCCTCTTCATCAGTCTGTAAAGATATACACCTTGACATCCCTACTACAATTAACGTTAAACAGGTGCCACTTTGTGGATGAAACAAATCCAAAATGAGCAAACAAACCAGTCCTCTGAGATCTGGTCTGTGAGTTGGTAACTTTCCTACACACTCTTCTGAACTCGATGTTTGTATCATCTTACAGATTTGGAGTCATGTCTAAGTTTACTGTGGAAGAAATCACTTGCTATCTCAAGCACGTTTTAGGATTTTGGCGAGATTCTATGTTTAAACAAACAAACAACAACAAAAACAAACAGAAAACAAAAATAGAAACAACTGATGAGTTTTTAAATCCCTGTTTGAAATAAATTGTGGCAAGTGGGGGGCAGAACTATTCACAATCAGGATCTACAGATCCTTAGAAAAGAGGAGCTTAAAAAGCTTTTTGATGCTGATAAATATTCATTTTGATTTTTACATTTAAGAAAAGATTTTGTGAACTAAAAGACTGCTCGTACATTTTGTTTTTCTGATAAAATTGTGATTCATTTAGAACATTTTTATTGTTGATTTTTCTCAGGACTAGAAACCCATACCTTCCACTCCTTAATAATCATGTTCTTAGACTAAGCAGGACTATCAATATTCCATTATATTTTTTACACATTATTTTCACTATGAATCTCCAATTAGCCTTTGTTGTTTTATTACTCTTTATTTACTCTAGATAATATAACTCACATAACTCATGAAAAATAAACAAATTTACATCATCTTTTTCTTAGAGTCATTATCTTACTTTTATGCTGAGAGATTTGTATTTCTGAATTCATGTTTGGGGAATTCTTTGAAATACTTCTATGGTAGCTTTGTTTTAAAATTTAAAGCAAAGTTATATTAGTCATGTTGTTTTATGTTAAAAATCAAAACATTCAGAACACATAAAAATAAGACAAAGCAATAAGATTATGTAATTAAAATGATGTATTAATGAAATTTATCACTGGGAAAAATTAATTTTTAACTTATTGTATACATTGAAATGTTTGATTTCTTATTTTATTCTTTTATATGGCCAAAACTGACTTAATTCTATATTTTCATATATAATACTTTATAAAAGAGACTTCCATAGAGCACAGTGGGTGTCAAACTTTGTCCATTGAAAGTAATTTTTACTTAAAACTGTTCTATAGAGTTATAAACTCTGGTTGTTTTTCAAACATTGTCCTTATGAAACACTTAACTGTTATGAAAGTTGGAAGTAAACATATTTTTTTCAGAGTTTTAAAACTTGTTTCTTAATTTATCAAATGATTGCGGTTTTAATTATACAAAAAGCTCAAAAGTTTAGGCATTCAGTCTAATAAAGTATGAGAAAAATTATGGAAATGTGATAAATATATGACACCTTGTACTCAACATACTGTGCTTGGGAACAGAATGGCACAACATATGGAAATCTAAGTATAAAGCAGTATGAGTATAAATGTGAAATTCAATAAACAAGTAGTTCTGGGCAGGCAAGTAAACTTGAGAAATTTGACTACAGATGTCATTCTAGAAACAAATCCAGCCCAATGCCTCAGAAATGAGTAGTCTGCCTCAAATTAGTATCTGTGGATTTGTAGGTATGTTTGAACTATTTGCATATTTAAAGTGAAATTATAGTAAAAACAGTAATAAATAAATAAATAAACCAAAATAAATAAAACCCTCCAAAATTCAACGTAGGTTGTAGCCAGATAAACACAACCTGTTCTGTTGTTCCTGCCTTTTGACCATTTCCTATAAATCTCCACAGTGCAGACGTTTATGGCTGATACTTCTGTTTTATTTGTTTGGTTTTTAAAGTTTGATTTAGATTTTTTGTTGTTTGTTTGGCAAAGATAAAGATTTACTAATGGCTCACGATTCTACCCCCAACATTATAACTGTTCAAATATTAAAATTTGATTGGAATACAAATGTAAAAGAAGGCCACAGGAAATACTTCTTTTAGTTACCTGGTACTTATGAATATAGAAGTTATCATGCAAGAAAAGCTGAGATGAAATTTTGATATTTTCAACAGAAAGAACAAAGTGAAAACTTTTGAAGATTTCTATTTAAAAAGTCAGAAAGAGTGAATTCCTCAGAACACATCGAGAAAACTTGTATATAAATGTAGCATTATCCCACAGGAATAAGGTGTGAACTCTGACTAATATGTCAGTTTTCAACTATAAACTTCTAAATACTATACAGTAAAATTTGCATCTGATATGGTTTACAAGTCTGTCCCATTATACTTTACTGGGCTTTGTTTTGAAATTAATTATCAACATAATGAAGTCTGGATTGAAAAAATAACGAAGCAAATTTGAAGTGGGCAGTGCAGAGTTCCTGAATGCCATCCTAGTGTAAGTAAGGAGACATGTAAAGCTACAAGGAATGGGAGTGGAAACAAATCCTAGCAACAACATCAGGAGCATTGGTCACCTTGGCATTGCCAATATTTGAGATGATTATCATTAGTCTCAAAGTCTAGATACTTGTCCTTATTATCTGACTTATATCAGGCCTCTGATATGTAAGGAGACATTTGTTTGGAAGCATAATGTTTCTCAGTCCTTGTTTTGCCTGGGGTATCTTCATACTCCTGCTTTAAGAATGCCTGTGAGAATAGAAATATAGACTACCAGTTATTTCCTGCTACTCCTTTCTCAGAGCACTCTTTATTGTACAACTAGTTGTGTTTCTTTAAAATGATTGACACCATATTATCTCAGTGTAACAAGGCACAGAATATTTATTCACTTGTATTGCATCCAACTGGCTGTCTTTTCATCAACTCTTGAACTCTACACTGATAACTTAAAAGTCACTGTGGAATTACTGAGACATATGAAATAAAGGGAAACGTGCAAGTAGTAGCAAAACAAGTTAAAATGACTCTCTTATTCAGTTTTACTTAACAGGGGAAACAAATGGAAATAAGAAATAAACATTGGGAGTTAGTTTTGGTGTTTTAAGAAAAATATAGTCATATATTTTAAAGGAGATGTTCAATTTGTGTATTATTTTCTGAGACTTGATGGTATGAAAAGAACATTATTATGACTTCACTGCTTTTCTGTGTTATTTTTTTAATTATATAATTATGTCCTCAACAAGGTTCTCATCTGCAATATGTTCTACTCATATCCTCTTAGTTGTGTGGGTTCAGCAAAGCTTTGGTCTCAATGTGATCAGGATTGCAAAATAAGATGCAAGGTAATTGATACTTCTTTTTTTCAAAGGGAAGATATGTTTTCTTCACAGTACTTTCAGTCACATTTTATTTTCTAGCATGTTTCTATAAACATGTTAGTAATTTTTAAATTGAAAATAGCATTTTTTTTCAAATAAAGCATGTTCAAATAATGGATGGTTTTCCCTCCCCCAACTATTCACAATTCTTCTTTACCTACCTTCCATCCCATCTCAATCCTCTGTTTCTCATTGGAAAACAAGCAGGCCTTTATGGAATAAAAATATGATATAATAAAAAAAATCAATAAATCAAACAAACAAACAACAACAAAAATTCAAATATAACAGAAGAAATAAGAAAAAAATGACACAAAAAGCACAAGAAACACATATCAGTACATAGACACATAAGTTTCTACTCACCAGAGTCCCATAAAACAACAAACTGAGAGCAAAAATTTATATGCAAATAACCAGTAATATTTTTTAAAAGCCCCAAAACAACCTTAAGAGTCAAAGAAACTTCAAGATATGTGTTTGCATTCTGTTGGCAATCCACTGCTGGGCATATGGGCTACCCTTAAGCGTAGTTTAATTTTCCAATGAGAGTCCCTTGCAGTATTTCAAGTTTGCATTTACAAGTGGTTATCTTAATGGGAGATAGCTTCTGGGTTAGGGATGTGGGTTTGTGTCCATTTCTTTCAGATCTAGGACCCCATGTGGTACTGACTTGTGCTTATGGTTTCAAAGCTGCCAGGGTCTCTGTGAGTTTCTATATGCACCATAACTTCTGTGTTTAAGAGACCTTGTTTCCGTAAAGTCCTCTATCCCCTCCAGCTTTTACAACCCTTTATCCATTTCTTCCCTAGATAGGAAGAATTTTAACAAGATATCTTTTCAGTGGTATTTCTGGATATCTCACTCTCTGAATATTTTCTAGTTGTGGATTTCTGAATTTGTTAGCATCTGCTATAGAAAGACTCTTCTCTGATGATGGGTGGGCAAGGCACTGATATATGAGAATAGCAGACTTTCACTAGGAGTTCTTTTATTGATAAATTTATTTTTGAACAGTAGCACTTGTTTTTCTCAAAGGTTCCTGATATATCAAGTTTTAGGTACTTGGTATCAAAGCAGCATTGAGTATGGGTTCCATTCATGGAATCAACTTTAAAAAATCAGATATTAGTTGGTTATTATCTTAGTTAGTGTTACTATTGTTATAATGAAACACCATGACCAGTACTGTAACTCTTATAAAGAAAAACATTTAATGGGGGCTGTCTTAGAGTTTCATAAGTTTAGTCTATTACCTTCATGGGTAGAAGGATGGTGGCACAGAACAGGAACTATGTCAGATAAGAAACCAATGTAAACTGAAGGATTTGTGTCTGTTTGGTGTTTAGCTTTTTTCTTTTGGTGGAATGCAGAATATTATTTTGGTGGTAAGAACCCTTAGGGTTTAAGGATCCAGGGAGACGGCAGTTCAATTTCTCCATGTTCAATTAGTTGTATAGATGGTTTTTACAAAATGGCCTTGAGGTCAGTTTGAGGAGAACAATCTATAGTCTTTTTCAACAGGCTGGACTGCTTGGGGATATCCCTTTGGATGCCTGTGCAGATTGATCTATCCCACTCCTGATGCTTGAAGCTTCGTTCAGTGAGCATATTAGATTTCCAATTAAAATTGAACTCTATTTAGTTTTTGCTTCCCATGATTCTTTTTCCTACCATTTGATCCTCTTATCTACCCCACCATTATAAATATCCATTCTTTTTCATTTTCCTAAGAATATTGATTCCTTACCTCTAGTTGCTTATTCCACATCTAAGAATTTTTTTACTCTATGAATTGTAGCCTTTTAAAATCATTTGTTTAATAGTTAATATCCACATATATGTGTATACATACTATACTTTTCTGGGTCTAAATTATCACATTTAGAATTTGTCTTTGTTCTACACATTAGCCTACAAATTTAATGATTTCATTTTTTTCTTTTTTCTTTTTTTATTTGATATTTTATTTACATTTCAGATGCCATCCCCTTTCCCCAATTTCCCTCCCTAGAAAACCCCTATCCCATGCCCCCTTTTCCTTTTTGCTTTTATACAATTTTTTAAAAATGTTAATCAAAGACTTTATAAGTTTGGTAATGCTCAATCAGAAGTGTAGCCCGATACTCAACCTAGATATATCAACTATCTTTGACTGGTGGAGAAATGTGAACATCTGCCTCCATGTCCCCCTCTCTCTTTCTCTCTCTTTCTCTCTCTCATCTCCTAGCTTCTCCTCTCCTTCTTCTCCTCCTCTCCTTACTCCTTGTCTTCCTTTCACCATAGCTCCTTCTACATATCACACTTCCTGTTAAAATAAAACTTTTCTCTCAAAACACAATTAGAGCATAATAATACCAATTTGTACCAGTGAGGTACAAGATAGTCCTAATACCCAGTCCATCCTTTTGTTGACTAACCATAACCTCCCAGAACCTCTGTCATCTCTCCTAACTAAAACACTTAGTTCTGAACCTGACTTTTTTCTTGGCTTTAGAATGAATGTTAGCTGAAAATCATCCTCTCAAATCTTTTACCTCAAAGTGAATAGCCAGGACTGGCTATGAGACTATAAATTTTCAACCCTGTCAGAAATCCAGAATGACTGAGTTAACTGAAGTTATGGGAAGCATAACATATAGCTTCTAAATCTTAGCCAATTTATAGAGACTGCTGAACACCTGGACAGTCCCTATACTACAAAATGTTGGAGCATCTGATCTTCAGCCTTCTGGTCCAGGATCATCTGACAGATCATAGTGATGCAGAATTATTAAGGGATGATTACTCTGTCTACAGATATAATCAGTTGACTATTCTGCAAGTGAGTCCTTTTCTGGACAGTAATTTGTCTGTAGATGGAGAGAGGCAATTCTTGCCTAGTGGCTGTCTCACCACAACTGGAGTAACTCCAAAGATGCTCAATTTCTTCTTAGAATCCAAGACAGGAAGATGTCAGGAGCAGAGAAGTCTCTAATCAAAATGAACATTACTACAGGAATGTTTGTAACGTCAATTCTGTGGACTTCTGACGTTTTGAAAACCAACTATCCATGTAAGGTAATCTGGACTGTTGTCTGTTAACTCCTCTCAGCTATTTCTAAATAAAATATGGAAAACACCCTAGTAATAAACTCCAAACCATTAATGTTCCATAGACCCTTAACTCACAGGCTAAACATCTCAAATTAGTTAAGAAAGTTGAAGAAGAACTGGATCTAAGCCTTGTATTCATAAATGTATTATACAGGTACAATGCCTATGAGAGTAACAATATTCATCTCACTTTTATATCAATAAGAAGTTGGTACCCATAGAAACCTTAAATTTGAAATCGAAGTAAATTTTGTACAATTTAAGAAATTATAACTTCATTTTGATAACAATTATACAGATTTCTACCACTAGGTTGTGGCTATGAAATAAATCCTAGCTAATCCTCCCTGTACCAACAGAACCACTACTTTTCTCTAGAAAGACAGCCTAATATTAACCACCTTAGTCCCCAAGCCCAGGGCATAGGGGCACTGACTCTTCATTAACTTCTTCAAGCTGTTTATGGGTGTTGAGATATTAGAAGAGGGGCAGAAGGAAGAGTAAATTGATAAGCCTCTGACGCTGTGTCTTCACTACATCCAGATGAACTTCCAGGACATCAGAGGTTTGAGTAGGTTGGCTTAGCTTGCCTGATGAGTAGATACACCAAGGCTGTGTACTCTGCAATATACAATTCTCAAAACAAATTTTAGTATTGAGATAATTTTTTTATTTTTTTAAATATTTTATTGGGTATTATATTTACATTTCAGATTTTATCCCCTTACCCCACTTCCACTCACCACCCAGAAACCTCCTATCCCATCTCCCCTCCTCATACTTCTATGAGACTGTGCCCCTACCTTCCCCCCGTCCCCATTACCCCCGCCCCACCCTCATATCCCCCCCCCCGCACTCTGTGTTCACTTTTCATGGGACCAAGAATCTCAACCAACAATACCAACAATATCAACAATACCAACCAATCAGAGCTCTCCAGGGTCTAAACCACCAGCCTCAAGCACATAGGGAGAGAACCATAACTCCAGCTGTATACATAGGGTAGGATGGCCTTGTCAGGCATAGGTGGGAGAGGAGAGTTTTGGTCCAATGATTTCATTTTTAATGATTGCTTAATATTCCATTGTGTAAATCAATTTATGAGTAAGTGGGTTGTTTCCAATTTCTGACTACTATGAATAAATCATCAGTGAACATATTCAAACAAATTCTTTTAGTAGCAGGGTGAAACATCCCTTCAGTATATATGATAAAGTGTGCTATAGCTGGATCTGTCTGAGGACCCAACACACTGACTTATGTAGAGGCTGCATGAGTTTGCTCAGCAATGCATGAGTGTTCTCTTATTCCTCATTCTCATTCTCACCAACATCAATATTCATTCATATTATTGTTCTTGGCCATGCTGACAGGTGTAAGAAAAAATCTCAAAGTAGTTTTGATTTAAATTTCTCTGGTAGCTAAGGATATTGAATATTTATTTCAGTGTTTCTTGGATATTTCCATTTCCTCTCTAAGAATTATCTAATTATTTACCCTGTTATTAATTGGGTTATTTGTTTTATAAATATCCAATTTTATGAGATTTTTAAATGTATTTTTGATGCTAACAATGGCAATATTTTCTTGGTGGATTTTCCTTTGATGAGTATGTGAAGTCCTTCCCTATCTCTTCTTATTAATTTAGGTTTGAAATCTATTTTCTAAGATATTTAAAAGTATATTATGCTTTTATTCTAAGGCCCATTTGCTTAGACCATCTCTTTCTATTATTTTGCTCCAAGATGATATTTCTCCTTGTTGTTTTGATGTATTTCTTAGATGCAGCAGAAGAACGGATCTTGTTGTCATATTTATTGCATTGTGCTCTGTCCTTTTATTGGGGGGAATTTTGACTATTATTGATTCTTTTTATTTATGATTCTTATTTGCTGATGCTTATTATTTTGTGGCTGTGGCTGATCTGAGATTAGTTACTTTGTATGTTATTTTCTGGATGAGGTTAACCAGTGCAGGTTGATATTTTCTATCTAATACCTTTTGTGTTGTTAGATTTGCAGGTAAATATTGCTTAAATTTGTTTTATGACAGATTGTCTTTTTTTCTCTATTGTCATTAAAACATTTCCTGAGTATGATGGTGTACTAGAATTTGTGGTCTTCTAGAGTCTGTAGAATCATTCTGACAGGCCCTTCAGACATTTAATATATCCACAAAAATGTCATATGTTATTGTAGTAGGTCAGACTTTATATGTTATTGGATCTTTTCCCCTATTAACTTTTAATGCACTTTCTTTTGTTTTGTGCATTTAATGCTTTCTTTATTATATCTTGAGGGAGCTCTTTTTATGGCCTAACTAGTTGATGTTCTATATGCTCATTTTAAACTTAATAGACAGCTCTCTTTTTAGGTTAGGGAACTTTTCTTCTATACTTTTTGAAAAACTATTGTCCTATGATTCTTTTCCTTTCTCTATTACTATTATTCTTACAATTGGTAGTTTCATAGTGTTGCAGATTTCCTGGGTCAGTTTTGGACTTTATTTTTTGATCTAACATTTTATTTGATGGAGATATATTATGTCTTCAGTGCCTGCTTTTGTCATTTTCACTTCTTGTACTCTGTTGGGGAGAATTACCAGTGACTTATCTGTATGAGTTTATAAATTTTAATTTCCAGGTTTTCCTCAGTTTGAGATTTTGTTATTGGTTCTGTTTCCACTTTCAAGACTTGAGCAGTTTTGTTTTTTTCCTTCTACTGTTTGCATATGGTTTCATATATTTATTTAATGAATGTCTTCATTTCTTCTGTAAGATTTCTAACATATTCAAAAAAAGGAATTTTGACATCTGTATTTATGCTTCAGCTATGTTGTCTTTCTCTATAACCTTCCACACTATATTACAAATTCAATTACTAATGAGGTAACTCTAATGAGTGGAACAATAAGCAACTTCTCATTTGCTTACATAATTTTTTTTAAAATATATATTAAACGTTTTTACTGAAATGATAAATTTACATTGAATAGAACTGTAGTTATTTCAACAAAAGCATCACAAGTGGCCAAAATAACTTAAATTCTGATATGTTCCTCTGGTAAACATTCATTAACAATCTACAAAGTTGATGTTTAAATTAATGTCTGAATCTGTTCTTTCTTCAATCTTTTCAATTCGACTCTGAATTTGTATACTTACAAAGCACATTTCAACAGCACCTAATCTAGACAATTCTATTTTCCTGTAAAGCATAATGTCTGACAAAATAGAAATTTTGGACACAGTTTTCTTAGGCAACATAAAATACACAAAAATGTTCATAATAATCTTATCATATTCTCTGTCAAGTGTTGTTATTTTTGCAAAACTCAGAAAAAGATTTTTTAAAAGAAATCTTCTTTAAAACTATACTTGAACTTTGATTATGCTTAATTGCTTTCCACATAGATGTCTATAATCTTCCCTTGTGAAAGACTTTTAAATCTCAATAAAGATACACGGTGATTGGATTGAAAGATAATCTCGCTTTAACTGTCCCTCTCCTGTTCCTCTGTCCCCGTCTCTTTTTCTATCCCATCTCTTTGTATCAGAACTGGGGATCAGATGCCTTCTCCAACTCCTCTGAACCTTATTTTTAATCACTTACAAAACTGAGCAGTCATCCTCAACTTTACTACTCCCTAAATGTGAAGATGTATTTACCATATGCTTGAGCTGTGCCACTCCCTGGTATATAATTAAGGGACTATTCTACTCTACAGAAAAATTTCTGAGCTGTATCCTATAGTAACTGCAGATACCATAATCTTAAAATTGGATACTTGTGAAAGAAGTCACTGGTGGAGAAATCAAAACATTAGTAGCAGTGTAGAATGATCTGATGTAGAAAGGGGGAAAGGGTGTGTTTTAATTAAGGAATGTGGAGGAAGAGAAATACAGAGCAAGAAGGCATAATGGTAAAAGAAAAGTAAGAAGTCTAAAAAATCCTAGAGAATCTATCTAAAAAGAACCTATGATACATATAAGTTTCTATATTAATATATACATAATTTAAAATTTCCCTTCTGGGCTGACAATGCTCTCTTTAATACACAAACTCTGTCATACAAAATTCCCAAAGTAAGGTATGAGAAGACATCTTTTGCCCAAGAAGTGCTCAGAATATTTCAGACTATTTCAATTGCTAATAATTGTCTTTTTCTACTAAGAGGTAGAACACTATATCCTATTATTGCAGATGACAGAATTTACTCCAGACAGTGTACAGAGGCCTCTAGCAAGAAACTGACTTGATTGCCTTTTTCCTGAGTACCAGAGTTCATGATTTCAGAATTCCCAGGCAAGCTTCCAAGAAGGAATGCAATCAACTCTCCCATGCAGCTATGGTGCCTATGACACACAACCATAACCAGAGTGGCACAATAACCCTAAGGGTCCAGAAGAAGAATTCACAACTTGGTTGTAAGCAAGAGTTCTCTAATGGAACTATTGTTAATCTCAATCAACAACAAAGAAATTATACCTGGCACAGGATATCTACTCAGCTATCTAGAGTTAGTGAAGTCATGGAACTCATAGGAGAACCTACAACCACAACTTTGCTAAATCTCTTTAATTATTAACTAATTATAAAGATTGGTAATTATGCCCACTGATAAATAAAATCCTTATCCCCTTCATAATGGGAAATTGTATTTGAAAGCGACAAATATGATTATAGAAAACAACAACTAGTCTACATGTAGTTGTGACACCTAAGGTTCAAGAAGCATTGCACAAAAAGGAGCAGCTTGTAATCTTGTAAAAATTCAAGGACCATGAAATTTGCTGTATGAATGTGTCTTCTAGAAATTTGACAAATTACATCCATACAGAGTGTTACTAACATGTCTACCTAAACGTGAGTTGAACAGGATAAAATACATATGTGAACAACAAAATAGAAAGGGAAAAATCCCTAATTGCTTAATCTCACAGAGGACTATGGACAAATACATAATAGTAATACTGAGAGTGGGAGAAATAGTATTACTCATTGCAGAGCACACCAATACTAAGTGACCATACCTGAAGACATATATACAACTAACACTATATATATATATACATATATACAACTAACACTATATACATATATACAACTAACATATATACAACTAACACTATACACACACATACACACACACACATATTTACACACACATAAATATATACATATATATTCACACATAAATATGTATCTGTACATACATAAATAGATATGCATGTGGTGTATATGTGTCTGTGTATGTATATCTATGGGCATTATATATGTATATATTGAATATAATATTGTATATATATTTATATTCATGTATGTACATGAAAAAGGTAATTAAAGAGGGCATGAATTTAAGCAAGCAGGACTTAATGAGGGTTTGAAGGGAGCAGGGGAAAACAAATATGATATAATCAGGTGAAGATTATAAAAAATTAAATATAAGTACACACAACTCCTATGAGATTTGATAAATTCCTATATCTATACTTTAGTATTAACTCACCTTACTCTTTCTATATCAATATTATATTTTAGGACTTACAAAAATGAATACATCTAGTTTCGGTAATAACCATGCCATGCTAAAATTTCTCTTGCTTTTAGTAGTAAAAGATTGTCATTATTATATTGAATTCAGGAATTCAAATAATTTCACCATGACTAAGCATTATATCCTTATTGACTCTAATGATGTATAATTTAACCTGTCAAAATATTTTGACAACTAACTGATATACATGAACATACTTTGGCATCATAAAATTGTACATTTGAGGTCTAATAATGATAATAAAATTTAATGAATATAAGCTGCAATTATATATTATTTATTGTCATTTACATTTAATAACAATTCATCTACCTCTCATACCCATATTTTTTGTCCTTACTAAATGAAGATAATTATTTATAAATAAATGAACTTTATTCACTGCCTATATGCAATCAACTGTTAGGTTTATTACTTTAAATGTTGTCTTAATCATTTTATGAAACTATCTTCACTCATATTACAGCTTTTTTAGACAAAACTGACTCAATTAATGTGTATTAGGATATTTAATTGTGTATTAGGATACTTTTGCCATGTTCTCCAACACACAATGGTTTCTCTTTCACTGGAGTATGTCTTAAGTCTTCTAAAAGAGTTGAGGTAGTTAAATGTTTCATGTTACATATAAGTAATAATAGCAACATTTATTCTTCATAATTTATTTGTAATATTGTATCTGTTTTTAGTTTTTTTGCATACTATAAATTAAGGCAATTTAATACAATTGTCATCTGCTACTTCTTTTTCTTTCAATGTTTAGAGTCAGAGAACTAGAAAATGTTAAGCTGTTTCTTTCATTTCTTTATTATTATCTATACACCTTATACTAATGTATTTGAATATATTCATTGGAATATATTGAAATTAATTAACCTTTAAAATATCCATCATGAATGTAAACTTTTATAGTTTTCACAATGGTAACTTTCCACACATAATTTTTCTTTCTGTTATATAGTTGCTAACCATTTTTTAAGATTCTTTTTTTTTTCAACTAGAATTGTGATCACTGAAATAGTGAAAAATATACATTTATCTTGTCACTTTCTATATAACACAATAAAAGTGACAAGTATTATTTCCAAGAAAAATACCAATGACCTAATATAACTGACCAATTTAAAACTTTCTAAGACATTAGAATTTCAACAGTAAGGTTAGAATTGATTTGCAAATGTTGGGGTGTATAAAATAATAAAAGCACTGAGTGCCATATGTCATTTCTTAATTCATGCCCACATATAAAATGTAAATTTGCATTTTGTACCTATTGTAATAGCTAAGAAACACATTTTTCTTTTATTTTCATGCTTTATACATGTTTATGGAAAGTCTTTTTTTATTACTTTAAGACCTGATAAAAGGTTCATAAAAGGTCCATCCTAAAAACAACTTAGAAACATTCTATACGTCAGGAGAAAGACTATTTGTCATATGCTCTAAATAAAATACAGGCTCTTGAATACTTTTTGTCAAACATAAGAAGTCACCTCTTTAATTCAAGTCTTATCTCTGTTCTTTCTCCCTCACTAATATGAATGTCCTGCAGCCCAGGAGCACTTTCCATTATTATTTTCCAAGAAGATAATAATTAAGCATGCCACTTAGTGATTAAATATCTAATTATTTTACAGTTTTATTTACCTATTAAATATTATGAAGAAAACAGTAATCTTGCTTTATGTATTACTGGAAGAAAAATTTAACCACCACAGCATATCTAAATTCAAATATTATAACTCTATGAAAACTTATGGGTAAATTTAAATAAGACTAATTAAGGAAAATAAAACTATTTTAATCTTGTCAATTCTGAAAACATAACTAAGAAAAGTAAGATTATATAGAAAATATAACTATTATTATTCAGTTTTATTGAGAAAAAGTAGTCTGAAGACTATCTAGACATGAGTTTTATGAGAACATAGACTCATCTAATATTAGAGCTATGTCACAGTGGCAATACTTGTATAACATTGCACTGATACATAGATAATATGATCAGTTTGGTATTGTTTCATGATTTAATTTTATTTTTGTTTACATTTATTTATTTACTTATTTATTTATATCCCAAATGCTGTGGATACCACAATTAGGCTACAGCTTTAGGGAGAACCTCTGCCCCAATTGTTGAGGGTCCCACTTGAATACTGAGCTGCACATCTACTACGTATGTGCTGGAGGCCTTGTTCCAGACCGTTCATAATCTTTGGTTGGTAGCTCAGTCTCGGAGAGTTCCCAGGGTTCCAGGTTAAGTTGATTCCGTTGGTTTTCCTGTGGGGTACCAATTCTCTTCATGGGCTTCAATCCTTCGCCCACTCTTTCAGAAGAGTCCCTAACACCTCTGTCCAATATTTGACTGTGGGTATTTGCTTTCATTCATTACCTGGGTAGAGTGTCCCAGAGAACAGTTATGCTTCTGTCAGCAAGCATAACAGATTATCATTAATGGTGTCAGGGATTGGTTCTTGCCCATGGAATGAGTTGCAAGTTGGACCTGTTATTGGTTGGCCATACCTACAGTTTCTGTTTCATCTTTGTCCCTGCCTTTGTTTTAGACAGGACAAATTTTGGTATTAAAGTTTCGGGATTTGGATTGGTATTGTTATCCCTGTCTTGACTTGCTACAGGAGATAGCCACTTCAGCTTTCATGTTAACAGTTAAGCATCTTGGTTAAAGTCATCCACATTAACTCCTTGAAGCCTTCTCCATCCCAGGTCTCTGAGATTTTCTACATATCCTGCCAACTCCTAGCAACTGCAGATTTCCACTTATTCTCCTGGCCCTCTGGTTCTCTCTCCTGTCTCTGCCTGCTTGTGATCCTGCTTCCCCTCTCCCTTTTTCTTTCCACAAGTTCCTTTTTTTCCACGCCTCCTATGATTATTTAGTTCCTGATTCTAAGTGTTATTTCTGCATCCTCGTTTGGACTTTCCTTCTTGTTTAACGTATTTGGGTCTGAGATATCATGGGTATACTGTACTTTATGGCTAATATCCTCTTAGTGAGTACATACCAAATACGTCATTTTGGGTTTGGGTTACCTCAGTCAGGATGATATTTCGAGTTTCATTCTTTTGCTTGCAAAATTCATGATGTCCTTGTTTTCAATAGCCAAATAGCATTCTATTGTATAAATGCACCATAATTTCTGTATCCATATTTTTGCTGAGGGAACTCTGGATTGTGTGAAGTTTCCTGCACCTAAGACAGATAAAGATACTCACAGTCAACCATTGCACTGAGCCCAGGGACCCCAATAGAAGAGTTAGAGGAAAGGCTGAATGAGCAGAAGGGGATTGCTACCCCATAGGTAGAACAACAGTGTCAATTAACCAGACCTCTCAGAGCTAATGTGGACTAAACCACCAACTAAAGAGTATACATGGGCTGGTTCATGGCTTCTGCTACATATGTAGCAGAGGATTGCCTCATCTGGTATCATTGTCAGGGGAGACACTTGGTCCTGTGGAGGCTTGATGCTAGAGAGGGATGGTGGGAGTTGGTGGGTGGGTTGGGTACCACCCTCTTAGAGGCAAAGTAGAAGGAGATGGGATTGGAGGTTTGTAGAGGGGAGACTAAGAAAGTGGATAACATTTGAAATGTAAAAAAATTAAAATGACACAGACAATTAAAAATATAGAAAAATAAGTAAGTAAATAAATAAAGCTGTTGTGAACATACTGGAGCACATATCCTTGTGGTATGGTGGAACATCTTTTGGGTAAATACCGAAGAGCAGTATATCTAGGTCTTCGAGAAGAACTATTTCCAAATTCTTGAGAAACTACTAGATTAATTTCTAAAGTAGTTGTACTGCCAGCAATGGACGAATGTTTTCCTTTCTCCATATCCTTGCCAGTGTGTGCTATTGCCATTCTGCTTGAACTTAGCCATACTGATTGATGTAAAGTGAAATCACTGGGTAATTTTGATTTGCATTTCCCTGATGATTAAAGATGTTGAACATCTCTTTAAGTAAATTCACCAGTCTTGGTTCTCAACACATAGAATTCACAGTTTGCTTTGCATATGTAAGCATTATAGATAATGTCAGTGGAGATTACCTAAAATATCCCTGAAAGAAGTCAATTGTTTATGCTATAAGTTTCATTGCTTTCATTGTATATATAGAAGACTATCCTGCTTTAAAAGACACATAATTAGGTAATTACATAAAAGACAATCAGTTTTCTTAGTATCATTTTTCTGCCTGTATCACATATCAAGTAAAGATATGCTTGAATATTATTAGATTAACATGTTTGAGTACATGTATTGCTGACTTGAAGTTCCTTAGGGCAGAAACACTCATGTCTTTATCATAGGAATGCGAAAGAATTAGAAACAATTTCTGAAAAAACAATTGCACTTTTATTATATAATTTTTAGTTAATTAATTTATTTACATCCCAAATGTTGCCTTTCCCCTTACTGGTCCAGCCTCCCAGAGTTCGTCACCCCATCACCCTCCTCTTCTGAGAGAGTGATTTCCCCAGGCATCTCCCTTCCCTGGGGCCATCAAGTCTCTACAGCATTAGCCTCATCCTCTCCCCCTGAGGCCAGACCATCCTCTACTACACATGTGCTGGAGGCCTTGGACCAGCCCATTAATGCTCTGGAGATCCTGGTTACTTGATACTGTTGGTCTTTCTATGGGGTTACCTTCTCTTTCTTCTCTTCCTTATGCTAGGTATTTATATAAACCTGCATTCTCTATATTATTTATTACAAAATCAAAAAAGTTCTCAAATTCAGAAAACTTTTAAAATGTTCTTTGATGGTACAAGTTACTTTTATGTTAACTTGCTATAAATTGGAGTCATTTGAAAGGATGAAGTTACAACTGTGAATTTTTCTCCATAAAATCAGGCAATACACAAACCTGTAAGAAATTTTCTTAGTGAATGATGTCTGAGGTACCAGCACATTTTGTACTAGTAGTATTTTTTTTTTAATACTACCACTTTTGGAATGGTGGTCCTGTAACATTCCACTGTGGCCTGTGCTTTAGCTATTGTATGTAAGTTTCCAAGAGTTTTAAATTTTTGACTCTTTTTAAAAAATAGACTATGATTCAGAATATGTAAGCCAAATAATTTTTTTCACACTTGTTGCTTTTTGTCAACGTGTTTCATCACAACAATATTAATCCTAAGACAGAAATTGGTATCAGGACTGAGGTATTGTGATAGTCTTGACAATACTTTTTGGAAGGTTGTTGAAAGATTTTGGAATTCCAAGTTAGAAGAGTTTGAATATTGAGAGCTAAGGAAGAAGTACTGTCAGATCTTTGTATATAATATTGTGAACTATGCAGATGACAGAAGACTTACTTATTCAGTTCTGATAGAAGTTTAATGAATACATTGTCATTTGAGGGTTTTTTTTTTTAATTCAGGAGGACTGTCTAGTGAATACTGCAGCATCCCTGAGTTTATTTCTCATAGGCTTTTCATACTTTATAATGCCACAGGAAACAATGTCATAAACTAGCAGTAACAGTGGCTGACATATACACAGGCTCTCTCTTCCTTTCTGGAGGCCTTCCTGTTCCTTCCACCAAGATTAATAGAACATTCAATTTCCCTTGCCTTGAGAATTAAGAGTATCTCCTCTTATTGTTCCATGCATCAGTAGATCAGGAAATATCCCAGCAGACCCTGATCTGACAGGTAGGCTTACACAGAAGCATGCAAAAATCCTGACAGGATAGGTTGTCTCTTATGGCATGTGTCTCAAGTTGGACCAATCATTGGTTGGCTGTTTCTCAATTCCTTCACCATTTTTATCCCTGCACATATGGTAGACTGGACAAATTGTGGAACAAAGGTTCCGTGGGTGAGTAGGTGTCCCCATTTCTCCATTGGAAGTCTTTTCTAGTTACAGGAGTGGCCATTTCAAGTTATATAGGCTCTATTGCTAGTAGTCTTAGCTTGGGCACTCTCATAGATTCCTGGGCAATTCCATTGACCAAGGTTTCTAGCTTCTCCCAGAGTTGCCCCCTCCAGTTCTCTCATTTTTCTCTCCCTCCATCTTCACAGACTTGAACACTTCTGTTCCCTCACTACACCTTTTCACACCCTGTTTTCTCCCTCCATCTACCCTCATTCTTCCTCCCAGTGAGATTCAAGTATCCTTCCTTGTTACTTAGCTTCTTTGGGTCTGTGGATTGTAGCATGTTTATCCTGTACTTTTTCCTACTATATACTTATAAGTGAGGGCATTGTCTTTCTGGTTAGGTATCTGTCTAGGTTACCTTAATCAGGATGATCTTTTCTAGTTCCATCCATTTTCCTGCAAATTTCATGATGTCATTGTTTTGAATAGTTGAGTAAATTATATAATTGTACCATATTTTTTCTTTATCCACTGTTCAGGTGATGGACATCTAGTGTGTTTTCGGTTTCTGGCTGTGATGAATCTGCTGTGAGCCTAGCTGAGTAAGAGTCCTTGTATAGTGGAAGATAATTTGAGTATATGCCCAACAATGATATAGCTGTGTATTGAATTAGAATTATTCCCAATTTTCTGAGAAACCTCCAAATTGACTCCCAAAGTAGTTGTACAAGTTTTCCCTTCTACCAGCAATGGAGGGTTGTTCCCAACACTGCATATGCTCAGCAGCATGTGAAGTCACTTGAGATTTTGTTCTTGGGCATTTATACTGGTGTAAAATGGAATCTCATAGTCATTTTGATTTGCATTTCCCTGGTGACTATGGATGTTGAACATTTCTTTAAGTGCTTCACAGCTATTAGAACTTCCTCTGTTGAGAATTCTGTTTTTATTTATACCTCATTTGTAATTGAGTTATTTGCTTTGTTGATGTCTACTCTCGTGGGTTCTTTATATCTTTTGGATATCAGCCCTTTGTCAGATGTAAGGTTGGTGAAGAAATTTTCTCATTCTGTAATCTGTTGTTTTGCGCTACTGATGGTGTCCTTCACTTTGAAGAGTATTTACAATTTTATAAAGTCCCATTTATTAGTTATTGATCTTAGTCCTTAAGCTGCTGTTCAGGAAATTGTCTTCTGGGTCAATGCATTCAAAGTTATTTCCTATTTTCTCTCCTATTATGTTTAAAGTAAACTGTTTTATGTTGAGTTCTATTTTCCACTTGGACTTGAACACTGTCCAGGGTGCTAGATATGGATCTATCTCAATTTTTTACATACATTTATCCAGTTGGTCCAGCACCATATGTTGAAGATGGTTTCTTTTTTCTGTTGTAAAGTTTGGCTTCTTTATAAAAAACAAGAGTCTGTTGGTATGTGTGTGTTTACTTCTTGGTCTTTGATTCAATTCCTTTGATCTACTTTTCTTAATTTTTGCTGATACTACTCAGTGTTTAATACTATTGCTCTATAGTAAAGTTTAAAATTGGGGATACTGATACTTCCAAAATAATTTTTTGCTTCTTTTGTTTTTATTTTTATTTGTTTATTAATGTACAGGATTGTTTAATCAATCTCAGGATTTTTGATCTTCCATATGAAGTTGAGAATAGTTCTGTCAAAGTCTGTAAGAATTATGTTGGAATTTTGATGGAAATTGTGTTGAATCTGCAGATTCATTTTGGTAAAATTATCATTTTTATTATGTTAATTCTACCAAGCCATGAGCCTGGGAGTTCTTCCATCTTCTGATATCTTCTTTAAATTCTTTCTCTAAAGACTCGACGTCCTTATTATAAGTTACGATTTTTTATAGTATTTATGGCTAGTGAGAAAGATGTTGCCCTAATTTTTTTCTCAGTCCATATATAGATTATACATAGGAGGGCTAATGGTTTATTTGAGTTAATTTTACATCAAGACACTTTGCTGAAGGTGTACATCAGTTGTAGGAGTTTCCTGGTAGAATTTTGTGGTTCACTTATTTATATTACCATATTAAATAAATCACAATACTTTGATTTCTTCTTTAGCAATTGGTATCTCCTGATCTACTTTAGTTGTCTGATTGCTCTACCTAGAACATCAAGTACTATATTGAATAGATATACAGAGAGCAAACAGCTAGTCTTTGTCCCTGATTTTAGAGAAATTGCTTTTTTAAAAATTACTTCTATTTTTTTACAGTCTAGTCATTGCCCCAGGCAAAAAAACAAGATGTCCCACAATGGAAGAATGGAATACAGAAAATGTGGCTCATTTACCAACAGAATACTATTTAGCTATTAAGGATGAGGACATGATAAATTTTGTAGGCAAATGAGTGGAGCTAGAAAATATCATCCTGAGTGAGGTAATTCAGACCCAAAAATACATGCATGTGTACTCATTAATAAGTGGTTGGTTGTTAGTCAAAAAAGTACAGAATACCTAGAACACAATCCACAAAACTCAAGAAAGTTAACAAGCAGATGCTTCAGTCTAACTTGAGGGAGAGAGAGACAGAAACAATCACTGGAGTCAGAGAAATGGAGGGAGCTGAAGGGAGAAGGGGGAGGGGAAAAGGGGAACATGATCAGTTATGTGGTGGCAGGGGGTGACAGGAGAGAAGTACTGAGGGCCAGCAGAATGAATGGAAATATGCAATTACTTCTTTGTTTTAGCCTAATATCAGATTCCTGCCTGAAGCCTACATCCTTGTCCTTGGCCAATGTCAGATTCTTGCCAAGCAGCCCCAAGGCTCTCTGCCTCTCCTCTTTTTTTATTTCATTAAGAAGACTGAGCCTGGGAGAAACCATTTCTAGAATTTTAGGCTTGATATCTTGAAGAGCTCTCAGGGGAGGCTATTTTTGAAAGTACAGACTAGTTGTAATAGGAGATACTAGCATTTTAGAGCTGCCAATACCATGAGAGGACTTCTGTGGACAATAGATTTGTAATGGAGATAACCCAATGTTAGGATGTTAGGATAACCCAATGTGTGTGTGTGTGTGTGTGTGTGTGTGTGTGTTTGTGTGTGTGTGTGTGTGTGTGTGTGTGTGTGTGTGTGTGTGTGTTGTGTGCACATGCGCTGCAGAGGGTAAACCTATGGATGTGGCCAAAAGTCTTTGGAGAAGCTCATAAGAATGTTAAAGAAACCTATACATTAAGAACTGATTTATTAACAACTTTAAAGTTTGTCTTTGGAGTTTGGAGTTTGTCATTCAAAATTGTGACTCAGCCTGATTCTTTCCTCCTGGAGTATGAAAATATTAAACTTTTTTTAATTTTAATTTACAGGAATTCACAATTAAGCTATTTTTAAATACTAATAGAGAGTTTGAATATTTAAAAAAGACTTTGGTTTTTAATAAATGTTTTAATTTATTTAATGCTGTAGGACTTAAAAATGTTATAGTATTTTATATTGAGATCTTGATATTAATGCATCTCATTACCACTTAAATCTTAGGGATGAACCAATAGAAAGATTATAGATTAACAGTGGTATGTTTGTTTGTCAAGTCAACAAGGGGTTAATTGTATTGACTTGCCTTATGTCAGCTTGAAATAAGGAGTGATTTGACAAAAGGGACCCTCAATTGAGAATTTGAATCCACTATATCTAGTTGTAGGTTAGACTGTTGAGCATTTTCTTAGTTTGTGATTGATTTAGAGGGCCCAGATCCTTATACTTCTTGCCACTCTGTGCTGGAGATAATGAAAGAATATGAAAGCAGGCTAAGCAACCCATGAAGAGCATTTCAACAAGCTATGCTCTTCTGTGGTGTCTGTGTCAATCCTGCTTCCAAGTTCCCACTAGAATAGAGTTCCAGCCTTCATTTCTCCCAGTGGACAAAGATCCAGGAAATGTAAGTCAAATAACCTTTTTCTGCCCCAAGTTTCTTTGGTTAAGTTGTTTCATCATATCAACAGAAGTCCTAATTAAAATACTGCCCACAGAATCAAATAGTCTTCAAATGTTTAATTATTTAAGTAGGTATAAATGATTGTGTGCATCTCATTACCACTTAAATTTGCTTTTATCGTTAATAATTTATGATATTGTGAAATTATGTATAAACTAAAGAATATTGAAATATGTGTATATAGATATATTATCAGGAGATAGTTTCTCTAAATATATCTTCTTTATATTCTGTGTGCCTAGAGAATCATAAAAATTTAACAGGCAAAAAGCCATGCTGAGGTGGGGAAGGTTAAGAAGTCTGGACTTGAATTCATTTTATAAAGAAATGCTCCATGCACTTATTAGTGATAAGTGTATTATGTTCTTACTGTGAAAATAGATTGTTGTATTAAGACACAACTTTCAATGGATTATTTCTTACATTCTTAAGGAAAGCAGAATTTAGTATAGCTCACATGATGGTTTGAATGATAATTCCTCTTTTATAGGTCTCATATGTCTGAATAATTTGTCTTTAATTAGTGAAACATTTTGGGAAAATTAGGTTTTGACTTTTTGGAGAAGATGTCCATGGGGGAAAGGTTTGTATCAAAAAGCCCATGCATTTGCAGGTAGATCTCTGTGCCTCTGATTGTGTCTTAAGATGTAAGTTCTCAGATATCGCTTCAGTGCCATGTCTTCCTGTATGCTGCCTTGCTTTAATGATTAATATCATAGACTTTACTGTTCTTACTTGAGTGCCAAATAAGAATATTTTTGCAATAATTTTTCTTGGTCATGGTGTCTTATCACTTCAGTACAAGGCTGACTTGACAGTATATTTTCAATCACTGAAGATAAATACTTCATAAATAATCATAAACACTTTCAGTACAGTACAAAATTAGTTTTTAAGAGCATTGAAGTTGTAGAAAAAAATCCATATATATAAAACAGGCCTTGTTGAATAATTTTTTATCAGTCTATGTTTGATATAATTTGATAATTATTTTGTTTTATTATTATTAATTATTAATATGTAATAGTATTTATTACAGTTTATTGATGTGTAGAGGACTAAAATCACCATTTGAAAGCAGTACAAGGAAAGCAATAATAAATTTTTGGATTTAAATTGCGGTAAAAGAAGATTATATCTAATGAAAATTGATGTAATAATAGCCAATTCTCATTCAGTGCTCAATAATTGCCAATCTTATTTTATATGTATTCAACTTCACAAAATTCTCAGGATGCATTTGTTATTATATGAATTTCTGTTGAAAAGGTCAATACAGAAATAAGTAAATTCTTAACATTCCAGGTTGACATTTTAGAGCAGAAATTAAAACATAAAACTACAATATATACAATTATATAGCACATATATATGCTATATAATCAATAATTAATAATTAATAATTAATAATTAATAATAATTAATAATCAATAATTATATAGCATGTATGTGTGCGTATGTGTGTGTGTGTTTATAAAGTTGAAATTAAAACCTACAACTATGGTATACAAAATTATCATAGCATATATATATATATATATATGTATAGTATAAATGTAAAAAATAATATATAGTATATACATATATACAGATTATATGTGTATCATAGAATATATATATATATATATATATAGTATACAGCATTTGAAACACTATCTGAATATAACATTTTTAATAATTTATTTGACTTTTTATTTACATCACAACCAATGTTCACTTTTCCAGTCTTCCTCTCTCAGATTCCTTCTCCATATCCACCTTTCCCTTCTCCTCTGAGTGGCTAGGTTCTCCCTGGGTATCCCCTGACCCTGGTGCATCATGTCTCTTTAGGGTTAGGCACAACAGATGAAGATACCCACAGGCAAACATTGGATGGAGGTCAGGGACCTTATGGTAGAGTTGGAAAAATGATTGAATACAACATTTTAAACTTGACATTTTAAATAGATAGATGTCAGATTGGATATAATTTGAGATTTATTAAAAGACATAATTATAGAAACAAATAGTTTGTATGTTTCCAGAGTTTGTCATTCTTAATTTTTTGGCAATACAGTTCAAATCACAGTAATGAGCAATAATCGTGTGTCAGAGATTTCTGTAAATTCAGATTAATCAAAATTATATATCTATCATTAACCTACTGATTACCTTGACCTATAACTTACCCATAGTCATTTTAATAAAATAGAAACTCATTGAAAAGATGAGGGAATGATACATGAAAATAAATGTATGTATAATTTGTTGTTATTTTCTGTAATGGTGAGGGTTCATTTTACCAATTCCTATCTCAAAACCTGAAAATTCACTGATCCACTCTATGTATGGTGACTACCGTCACCTTGTAGATTTGCTTGCACTCTTTTACACATGTGAATCAGCAAACCTCAAACTAAATTCTATCACTTAAAAAAATTTTGTTAAAAAATATAGAGTGCTTCTATGTGTTTATATTGTATGAACATATGAATATATGTACTATATGGACCAGAATTTGACATAGTTTTATAAAAGTTTATTCCATAGGCTAAACAGAAATGTTACAGAGATACTTTATTTTGCCACTGAAATAACCTAAGGTAGGATGTCAACAGTATATATTTTGTTAAATAATGGATAAACTAAATGTGAGAATGTTAAATGTCTTATAGGTGGTCTGGTAGGGAGATGGTTATAAACTCTAGCTCCAGACTGTACTAGGTTTATGACTGGGTACACACTGAGGGCTTCATTCTCACTAGACCAATTCTTTGCCATTGAAATATGCTGACAACTTCTCAGATAATATATTCAAAACCAATAATTATGGCCACTAAGCTCAAAGATTAAACTGCTATGATAAAAGTGGAAAATAATACGTTAAAAGTATAAAATTATAATCTACTAATTCAAGCACTTAAAGGTTTGAAAATAATTTATTTTAAAACAAGTATCACGTATTTTACTTTTTTGTGTTAATGTACTCATAAATAAATTAATTATTGATAGAAGTTTAATGACAAGATATTTAAAAACCTTGTTGATAAGAAACATATAATGCAGAAATTAGAGTATAAATTTGAGTTTGGAGTATTATTTAAGAAGTTAATGTATAAGCTGACGAGATGGCTCAGCTGTTAAAAGCATTGGCTATTCTACCCTGGCTTGATTAAGACTACCCATATGGCAGCTTACAACTGCCTAGAAATCCAATATGAGAAGTCCAACACTTTCTGGCCTTCATGAGTACCAGACACACATATGGCATATAGACATAAATGCAGACAAAATTCCTATACACACAAAAAAATAATAAAATAATAACCTAAATATAAATCTGAGTTAAATGTATTCATTAATATTAATGTACAAGTCACATTCATAGAATTTCACGAATTCAAGTGATTAGATTCTGGGTCTTTGAAAGGAATATATTCTAAGTTAATTTACTCTCTTATTCATAACATGAAAGCACTTCAAAACTGGAGTAATGTAGTTACCAAAATTAATGCTTCATCTTTTGTGCTATGCATAGATAAATAGCATCATTCTCTGTCTTTTAGTTCTTTGGATTTTTAGCTGTTTCATTATGTTACTATCCTTTCTTTCCAGTTTTCTAATCCAGATGTGCTTTTTTTCTTTTGGTTATTTTTTTTAATCTTTTTATAATTTTATAGATATGTACAATATATTTAGATCATTTCTCTCTCCCATGCTGCCACCAGTTTCTACTAGATCGTACATTTTGTTTCTAAATGTAAGCCTCCTTTTTGTTAGATTAGTGATCCCAGTATGTACATAAGTGAGTGTTCATGCTCTGGATCGTGAGAAATCTACCACTGGTCGCATACCTCTGAAGACCTGTGACTGTTGGGAGCCGACTTTTAGCCGAAAGTGGCTAGAAAGCAGCTATCAACTTTGCAGCCATCTGGAGCCATATACCCTGATGAAAGACTTGGTTTTCAGCAGCCTACAACAGCTGAGCACACTCTGATAAATATCTTGTTTATCCCACATAGCTTGTTTTGCTGTTTAGTGACCCCAGCTGCATGGTGCACGCGGTAAAATGTCTTCAGCTGTTTTCCCCTGCTTGTGCTTATAAAAACCCAGGATTTCCTTGTAGTGGTGTGGTGTAGTAGTAGTAGATGTGTGTATGGTGGAGACAGTAAACAAGTCTTGACTACAGATATTCTGACTTGTTTCTATTCTTCATGTCTCTTCCTCTTCTTCCCCCCACTCTCTCTCTAGCTAGACCCTGACCCCTGGACCCGAGCACCAGCGCAGGCTGGGACATTTTGGCCCCCAAGGCAGGCAGAGTACTGGTTTCAACAAGTGACTTTCTCTTTTTTATCAACTATCATTTTCCAAAAACTCCTGTGTGTGCAGTACCACATAATGCTTCATAGTACAAACTACATTGTTTACTAACTTGATCTTATTCAGACATGTGTAAGCAATCACACTTTCTGTTAGTTTATAAGTGCAACATCTTTGCTTTATCCATAACAGATCACTTTGCAGCATTCCTCAAATTTCTCTTTCTTTTTAAATATTTCAAACACTTCTTGTGAAGTTCATGAGGCTGAAATAGTTTAAGATTTATTATTATAGGTGTCCTATTTGTAAATGAAAACTCCATAGTCACCTGTTATCTGTACTTGAACCAGTAATGAGTTTTTGTAGTAAATGTTATCATCTTAATAAAGAAGCTCTTTGATGAGAAATGAGAATTGGACCAAAATATAGGTGGTATATTAATGTATAACTTGATGGTAATTTTATTTCATTCCCCTATAAAAAATGTATAGTAGATTGTCTTCTACAACCTATTATCTCTGAATCCACAATTTCTTGGCCAGATTTTCAGATTTGGCCATGGGTTCCCTCTAATGAAACAGGTCTTAATTCAATATAGAAAATTGGTGTTTATCATTAGAACATGTGCTACTATTGCAATAAATATTCTTTCCTCACATCACAGTCATTTTTGTAGCTTGCAGAATTTACAATTAGGAACGACTTTTAATGTAACTTTCTGTATAGGATCTTTTTAAACTATATGTTTTAGAGAGTCTAAGACACACAACCAATTACTTGAAGGTATTTCTCCTATACCAGGCATTGAAATTTTGTTTGATAACCTTTAGAAGATATCTTCTTCCTAAGATTCCACCTTAATTATTTAAACTCATCATATGTTTGTATTTTGTAATATCACATTGTCTAATTCTTTGCTTTTTATTTTTTCCCTTTTCTTCTTTGTTTAGAGATGAAATAACAGTTTGGTCAAAAGCCTTAATTATGGCCTTCTATTGAAATTACATGTAGTTTGTATGAATATATAATTTGTATTTTAAATAAAGTTACTTAGTGCCTTATTTTACTATTGAATAATGACTTAATTATTTGGATATATGCGCTTAATGGATATGCCATAGAAGATGTATGCATTAAGGAATAAAGATTTTATTTTAATTCTACTTTTCTTTGGAATTATGTAGTATGCTAGACCTACCTTTTGTGTTTTCAGGTACAGACATTCCTCTTAAAAGTTAGGGAAAATAATTACAAATAGAAATAAGACGTTGTTTTTTATTGTACTCTTTGTGTGTTCTTTCAGAATATTCATCTACGTCTCTTCACCCAAAGAATGCCTGATTTATAGCATTTACATTTGTTTATTAATTAGAAAACAGTAATTAGTGAAAAGTCAATGTTGCTTATATTTTAAAATTCATAAAGTAGAACTATCTATAGGAAAAAGAGGAAATCATGTAAATGTCTAAATAGGATTTTTCAAGGTGATTATTTTATCTCTAGTCACTTAAATTCCAGGGAGTTCCACCTTACAGAGTATGAACCCATTATGACAATGAAGGCATCTAAGAAGCCAGCATCTTTTACAACAGAAAGCTTTGTTTCAAGAGGAATATGTTTACTGTGAACACCCTTTGTGTTATTGATTTTATTAATCCCTGTTGGTTTTATAGAGGTAAACCATTTTTAATATATAAATTTAACATCGAGGCCCACAAAATGGAAGTCTCAAAGTAATCAATTTAAGAGGTCGGAGCCTCTATTGTGAGAAATGATGGACCTCAAGGAAAGCTCAAACTATTTTGTAATTGGTTGCATGTTTCCAAAGATTTTTTTTTCTCTATCATGCTGTCCTAGTATACATTTTCACTGTTATATTTGTTTAAAATAGATTTAGGTAAAAGTGTATTCACATGCTATATTTGAGTTGGGCCTGAAGAATACCATGCTTTTGAATTTGAGCTGATAATAATTTTAAAGTAGAGTATACATAAAGTTATTAAAACATTCACGTTTTAACAGCATCTATAGAATACAATAGTGTATGATGGATTGTAAAAAGAAAACCAAATTAAAATGCATAGGTGTTATTAATAGAACATGTTGGGCTTTCAAAATAAAACACCTAGTAAGGCCCTCTAGGATCAGTTTCCGGCCCTTAGCTATTTAACATATTTATTAACAATCTGGATAGAGTGCTGAGAAGCAGATGATTCAAAATTGAGAGGAAAAGCAAATACAATGTTTGAAGATTAAAGATTCAATAAGATCTGGAAATTAATAGAATGGGCAAAGGATTTAAGTCAGTGTTCGCATATTTGTCAGGATAGAAAGAAGCAAAGTTAAATTGGAATTTTAGCAGACTTATTTTGCATTTGGGAGATTTGCACTCATGAGTTTTAGCCCTGCAACTTCCAGTATATATATGCATAATTGAACTCTGCAGTTATGCACATTATTTCAGATATATGCACTAAATTGAGAGAAAGAAACAATAAGAATCCAGATGTAAAAGAATGAGTGAATCACTGTCACAGAAGAGCTATAGACACAGGATAGATTTTGTCATAAAGTGATAAAAATTTCTACAGTTAGATATACAACCAGAGGTATGAATTTAAATCATAATGTGTGATTAAACCACAGCTGGGGCAAAGTTTTATTTTCTTTTCTTTTCTTTTCTTTTCTTTTCTTTTCTTTTCTTTTCTTTTCTTTTCTTTTAAGACTCTTTAAAGGAATAAGTGCCAGTCAGAATAACATGTAGAGAACACAGACAGGAAAGGATCAGTAAATAAATAATATCATGAAATGTTTAAGAAGTAAAATGAAAATGAATGCAAAAATCAGGCCAAACACAAAAGGAGTAAATAGTTACTAGATAAAATTGCTTATTATAGAGAATTTAACTTAAACTAAATTACACACATAATTGTTGAAATATTTAATAAATCAACAAATTTAGCCTTGTACATAATTCTGTCTCTTTTATTTTTTGTGTCATTCCTTTCTTATTAAACTTTAGATTACTTAGCTTCTTTATTGACACTAACACTAGCCATGTTCCAGTAAATTTAACATGGAGATTTTATTATTTTGGGTATAGTTTATTTTTAAAATATTTGATGGTGAATTCGCTGTTTTTTTTTTCTAAAAATATTTAATAAAGAACTACAGGAAAAAACAGGCTCATGAAAACAAGAAGGATAGGTTAGGGAAGCATTAGCCTGAGTGTTTTATATTCATGTATTAATACTGTAAATTGAAAGGCAAATGTGAATGTTCGAAGAAAGTATCTTCATATCTAATAATGTCTAATGGAAGCACTTAAAATTAGCTAGTAGCTTGAAATTATATATGCATGCAGAATATTAACGACTAATTAAGTATAAAGAGAATGAGGGAATGATTAGAAAGTCAATGCAAAGGTTCAGTTATGTTTATGGTGCAAAGACATATACAGCTGCATAGAATATAAATTGTGACTTCTAGGCTAAGGAAAATACATGTACATTTGGATATGTTACATTTATAGGAGAAATATGAATTGTTTATACATATATCTCAAATTTCTTTATTATTTAAAGGACATAAAGAGAATAAAATCATTTTTGCAATTGTTTATTGTTTATTACATTTTTAAAATAACTTTTTATAGGGTCTATCTGCATTAGAATAGATAATTAGATTTAATTACTGTCTTACAAAAATGTTTATTCTTTGGTGTTTTTATTCATTAATATAATGAAATTTAGTCATTTTCATCTTCCATTGAAATCTCTCACATCTTCCTTCCCCTGTTACCCTTAATTCTTAAGAAATGCCTCTCCTACTTCGTGATTTCTTTACCTTATGTGTGTATTCTACTGAAACTAATCAAAATTTCATCTTCTTTTAAGTTTTTATGAATTTTAAGATTATAATATTTTACATCATTTTTTTCTATTCCCCCTTGCTTTCTTTCAAATTCATGGCCTCTCCGTTAATTTTATAATTTTATGTATACATTGATATGTCTCGTGGAATATATGTCTTATTTAGGAATATAGGAATCTTCTTAGCATATATACCATTACCTGTATGTATGTTTTCAGTAAAAAATAGTCTTCTTTATTTATAAGCACTTCAGTTAGATCTCAAACCTGAAACATGCATACAAGTAACATACAGACTGAGCAAGTTATTTTTAATTTATATATATATACAAAAAAGAAATCATAAATATAAAATAGAATTTCTCAAACTAGCATGAGTTTTAAAAATTAAAGAAAAGATAGTCTTGGGTGTCTATGTCAGTAGACTCACTACTAGACAGGTGGATCACCATGAACTTCATGTCCTTGTACTGCCTACTGAATTTCAGCATAGCCTTGGCTAAAAAGTGATTGTCTGGCAAAGTAAAACAGAAGATGTGAATTTCAAAAGTGAACAGTATTAAAAACAATTTGCATACAAAGGGAATATATTAAAAGAAAAGGCTCGAGAGACACAAAAATAAAAGAAAGAACAGAATCGACAAAAGTCTTTTTAAATTGCTACAAATGTTTGGTTGTACATTGCTGGTATACTATAATGGGTGAATGGTTCTCCAGATGGTGTCACAAAGGGCTCTGGAGAACCCTAGAGCAGAGATGTGCAATGTTGTAAGTGATTTCCCTCTGGAAAGACAGAACTAAATGCCAGAATTTGAGTTGAAAGTGATTCAGTGGTTTAAAACTTTCCTGTAACATATTTACCAAGTGAGACTAGGTTTACTGTTCGACACTGAGAATAGAAGCATGTCAGCATCAGGATGATTTCTGTCATGACACATCCTGTCTCCTAGAAATTATCTTAACAATTACAGTTTTATGAGTTAACGTTACAGATATAGTTTTAACTATCTTGTCCAAAGTTTTCTAAAGTATTTTATATTAAACTTAACAATTACCTGTCTTTGAAAACTATTCCTTCATAGCTTAATAGCAGAAAATACTCTTTTCTTTCTTATCACTATTTTTTTTCTCCTTCTCTGGTTGCTAGTTAGCTTTAATGCACCCATTGCATAATTAGTTTAAAAATACATTTTAAAATTTATTCTGCTAAAGATATTAACCCCATTTCATTTGAACACATCTCATTATTAAATGTACAAGTTTTGCTTCCTCTATGTTATCAGATAGAAAGGATGCAATTATGATTTTAAAATATCACTCAAATTAGGAAAATTTTATTCATATTAAAATTTAAGTTGGTTTCCTTCTAAGAGATTGATTTAGTGATAATTTCTGATGTGAAATTACTTTTAATGAATATTCAAAAATGAAATATTTAATGTTCCTTTTATTACGTAAATTAATTCTTATCAAGTATAATGCTGTTTTTTTGTTAACAATGATTTTCAGAGTATTTATAAGTATCTAATATACATATTTTTATTTTTAAATATATAATTAAAAAATAACTTATATACAATACTAATGTACTAATTATATTGTTTTTTCAGAATACCAAATAAAACAGGTAGTTAGTATAAGCACGAAAAGAATGTTTGTATATTAGTGTATCATTGAACATTTATAAGATCAGAAAAATATGGCCTGCATCTGTCAAACACACATTTTAAATGGATAGTAAGAAAATTTAATAAAAAATATGATGGAGAAATTAAAATAAAAACATCATGATTCAAACTTGGATATATATTTTCTGTTAACGTGTATTTGTGTGTATTTATTTGGTTCAAACTCTGACAATTAATGAAAGCACATAAGTTTATTAGTAACATTCTTCCTGTGGGAAAAAAGTGAAATATCAGTAATATTTGTTCTACTCTATAAGATCAGTATGGAAGAGCTTATTTGATTTTCTCCAGAGGGTTAAGAGTCCACAGTGCCAAATAGAGACATAACAGCTCTAAGATATGGTTCCTGGAGAATCAAACTGAGAGACTGCATCCACAATGACAACCATAACACAAAAAAACAAAAATAAAAATGCTAATCTTTAAAAATCAAAATGTCTACTAAAAGTAGTCTTTTTTCATGCAATTTATTCTGGCTTCAGTTTCTTGCCCCCAACTCTACTCAGTTATTTCTCACTTCCCCCCCACCCAAATCCCCATCTTTTCTTTCTTTCTTACATTAGAATACAAATAGTCATTTAAAACATAATAATAATAAAATTATATAAAATAAGAAAAAACAAACCAGAATAAGACAAAATAAAAATAAACAGAAGAAAAAGAGCAAAGGAAAAGCTCTAGAATCATTTATAAACAGAGAAAAATGTCTGCATAGACAGAAATTCCATATTCAGGAAATCAGAAACCATAAACAATATACACAAAGCATCTGTAACTTTTTTTGTTTTGTTTTCTTTTGTTTTGCTTTGTAATCTCCACTAAGGCATTCTGAGAAAAAACAAAACAAAACAAACAAAAAAACCAAAAACAAAAACAGAAAACGGGTGGGTTGTGTGTGGCTACCTACCTACTGATACACATAGGACTTTCCTTATGAGTGGTTTCTATGACCAGCGAGACTCTGCTGCAGAAAATTAATTTTTCATTTTGTGAGTGATTATCAATTAAAGATACTGTCTGATTTAGGATGGGGCCTTGTGTATACTTCCACTATCAGTCCTGGGATCCCATCCGTCTCAGACTTGTGCAGACATTGTGCATGCTGTGATTGTCTCTGTGAAATCATATGTGTGTCAGCCCTGCTGCGCTTAGAAGGTCTTTTTTCTTTTGGTATTCTTTAGGTTCTCTGGCTGCTTCAATAATTTCCCCAACTCTTCTGCATTGTTACTGAAGCTTGAATTTAGAGATTGATTGGTGTCTGAGTGATTTAAGCTCTCTCTCTCTCTCTCTCTCTCTCTCTCTCTCTCTCTCTCTTTCTCTCTGTTTTATACAACTAAAGATCTTTGTATTTTTCCCATCAACTACAGTAGGAAATGCTTGGGATGATGACTGATCAGGGCACTGATCTATGTGTATAGCAGAATATCACAAAGAGTCATTTTCTTGCTATGTTCCTTTAGCAGAGCAGTAGTATTTGTCATTCCCACAAGTTTCTGGGTTATGCCATCTCTGGTTGTTGGACAACTAAACAGTGCTTTCAGCAGGTTCCATCTCATATAATGGATTCTAAATCCGATGAGGTATTGGTTGATGACTCCAGATTTGTGTGTGTGTGTGTGTGTGTGTGTGTGTGTGTGTGTGTGTGTGTGAAACAATTAATATGCCTGGTATGCAGGTTACTACTGTAAATTGAAGGATTTGTAGTTGGGTTGGTGTTAATCTTGCTTTGATGGACATCTAATCTATTTACAAATTCTGGCTTTTAAGGAGAGAGCAGCAATGAACATGTCTGAGCAAGGGTCCCTTTGGGTATATGACAGAAGTAGAATAACCAGAACTTGAGTTGAATTAATTCCTAACTTAATGGAGAACCACCACACTGATATTCTTAATGGCTGTTACAAGTTCACACTCTCCCAGAAATGAATGTATGTTCCTCTTGGTCCTCTTCCTTCCCAGCAGGAGTTATCATTTGTTTTGCTATATTGGTCATATTGGCTGGTGTAAAATGATACAATAAAACATTTTTAATTTGCATTTTTTTCTAAGGAATAAAAAAAATTGAACACTTTCTACATGTTACTCAGATGTTTAACTCTCCTCTTTTTGAATTCTTTTTAGATTTTTATTCCATTTTTAACTGAGTTACATGTTTTCTCAATGTTCTAGTATTATTTTTAAGGACTTTATCTATTTTGGCTATTACCTGTCTATCAGATATGCAGTTGGTTAAAAACAAAATCTTTTCTCATTCTGTAGCTGGTTGATTTGTTCAAGTGTTATTTTCCTTTCCCTTACGTAAATGGTTCAGTTTCATGAAATGCTGATTATTGGTTGCTGTATTTAGTGCCTATGCTTTTGGAACATTGTCCAGAAAGTTTTCCTGTGCCAGTTAGCTCAAGGCTATTTCCTACCTATCTTTTAAACCTAGCAGAATCGGTGTATCTACCCTTTTGTTGACATCTTTGATCCATTTGGAGCGGATATGTATGCTGGGATATATTCACACTTTTTTATATGCAGCCACCCACTTTGCCCAGCACCATTGTTGAAGATGCTATATTTTTGGCAGTGTGTTTCTAGCTTCTTAAAAGTATGTGTCTAAAAGTATCTGCACTTATGTCTGGGACTTCAATTTGATTCCAATGATCAAAACTGTCTTTTATTTATTCCAATACTATGATTTTAAAAATTATTACTATAGCCCTGTAATGCAATTTGAAATTTGGAATTGTCAGGGCTTTAGCAATCTGTTAATAATTCAAGATCATTTTATCTAATCTGGCCTTTTGTGTTTATGTATGAAACTGAAAATTGAACTTTCAAGTTCTGTGATGATTTTTGTTGGAATTTTGAATGTGATTCCATTAAATCAATAGAGATCTTTGACAGACTGGCCATTTTTATTATATTCATTCTAGCTATCTGCAAGTGTAGATTTGTACCAACTTATGGCATATTCTTCAACTTATTTTTTTAATGTCTTACAGTTTTTACTTTATAAGTCCTTTACTTGTTTGGATAGAGCTACCCATATATGAACATACATATATAACACATGTGTTTACATATGTTAACATGGGGCATATTGTTTTCTTGCTTAATTTCTCACTCAATTTGTTATTTGAATTTGATAAGACTATTTATTTTCTGTATTTATTTTGTATCTTGCTATTTGGGTGAACATATTTATCAGTTGTAGGTGTTTCTTGTGATTTTTAGAATTATTTATGTATATTTTCATATCATCTGCAAATAAAGATAACTTGATTCTTCAAATTTTTATTTTCTTTATTTCTTGCAATTGTTGTATTATTCTTGTTAAGACTTTATTTATTATATTAACCTTGTCCTCTTCTTAATTTAATGGGAATACCTGGAGTTTGCTCTAGTTAGGTTAAGTTGTCTATGGTTACTTTATATAACCTTTATTATGTTGGGATAAGTCCCTTGTATCTCTTGTCTCTACAGTAGAGTGTAAGATTTTGTCAAAGGACTTTCTTCTTCTAATGAGATAATTATTTTTGCCTTTCTATTGGTTTGTATGTTAGATTACATTTATTGCCTAATATAAATTGAATCATCTTTGGTTCTCTGGGATCAACCAATGTGTTTATGGTGGATATCATTTGATGTGGTCCTGTGTTCAGTTTGCATGTATTTTATTGGATATTTTTCCATTTATAATTATAAAGGAAATTGGTAGACAATTCTCATTTTTAGATTTTTATGGAATTGAGTAAATTAAATAACTGGGGCTCATAAAAAGAAGTGATACATATTCTTTCTATTTCTACTTTGTAGAAGTTTTGAGGATCTTTGGAATTCATTTTTTTTTGAGATATTAGTATATTTTTGTGTTTCTGTTCTCAAAACAACTGGTCCAAAGCTTTTTTTAATTTTATCTTATTATTTATTTATTTATTTATTTATTTATTTATTTATTTATTTTTGGTTTGGATATTTAATTAGTTCTTCTATTTCAATGAAGTTACAGGACTGCTTAAATTGTTTATCTGAACTTGATTTAGCTTTGGTACATGGTATATTTCAGGAACCTTGTCTTTTTTTTTTTTTTTTTTATCAATTTCATTATAATGGAATACAGGATTTTACAGTACATCTCCATGATTTTCTGAAAATTTTTGGTGTTTGTCATAATTTTTCCTTTCATTTTTCCAGTTTAGTTACTTTTGATATTTTCCCTCTGCTGTATAGCTAATTTGACTAACGGTTTGCCAATATTATCGATTATCTCCAAGAAGTAAATTATTGATTCTTTATATTATGTTTTATTGTTTTTTTATCCCTGAGTTTGCTTTTTTATTGTCTTCTACACTTTTGAGGTATTATTTCTTCTTTTAGTTATAAAACTTTCAGTTATGCCATTATGTTGTGATTTCTATTTAAAAGGTGAAGTGATACAATGATTAATAATTTTCACTAATTTATAGAAAATGTTATAACTAACTGAAATTAAATTGCTACATCTATATACATATGAAACAATGTAGCTAAACTATTTGTAAATATATTTAGTTATGTGTAAAAAAATATAAAATCTTTCTTTTGTGTAACCCCTCCCATGGGTTGTTCATTTAAACTAAGTTTTTAATACTTAGTATTGGAACATTGAACTTTATGAGCTGATTATTCAATTATAATTGCTAGAGATTATACACATCAATGTTTGTGAAACAATATGAGAATATTTAAAAATCCATACTCTTTTTGACCTCACCTAGCAGTGCTAGTCCTCACACTATAATCAGGGGAAGTTATATATGCATCAATTTTAAAATTAAATAATATAAAAGTATAGCTAGAGAAGAAGAAATATGTATATTTTGTTTTAATGATGATGATATTCAATAGAAACCCATTTTAATACCTGAGTTTTATAAAACCTCAATATTAGAGGTCATCGTTAGACATATTCCAAATGTAAAATTTCTCAACAAGACTAACTTCCCAAGGTCATATGTCTTGCAGCTTTGCAAGATGCTGTTTTTGGCACGAAAGAACCGGGGCTCTGATACCAGTAGCTCATTAACTTCTTCTACAAAGGAATGTATGCCCTTTGAGAAGAAATAACTGAAAAGTACGATTAAAAACTAGGGCAGAAATTGCTACCATGGATACTGAACTACATGGATAGCCAGCTGCATATTTGAAAAAGTTGCTGGCCAAATGTGCAGGACGAACAAGGAGAAAATTCAAAGAGCTGAAACCAAAGTCTTCCAAGGACAGAAGGGTATCACCTCACTTTCATTTAGCTCACTCTCAAAGTCACCCACACCATTTAGCATGAAGATTCTGGTAATGAGTATGTTGCAGAGGTAGGAAATGCAACAACACTACTATTGAAACAATCAATAGTAATTTTTATAATATTTAAATAAGGACAAAAATCAATACATCTTAGAAAGATGTCTAAACTCAAATGTAGCTAGAAGAATGGGAATTACAAAGCTGATGAAAATTAAAGGCAAGCTGCCAGATGGCAGAGATGAAGACAAAACAGTTGAGACTTTGCTAGTGATTGAGAGACAATGAATTCAAATAAATATTGTCCTTCACTAAGTCCTTGTAAAAATGATACATGCAAAATTAAAGCAAAAAACAAGATACAAAAACCAACAAACCAAAACGACATTGGACTAAATTTCAATCATTAAAGAAAACACCATACATAATTTTTATTATAGAACTTCTTACATAGTAAAGTTAATTTTAAATGTTTCAGGTTTTAATATTTTTCATGAATTTTTTTTCTGTACAGAAATGTGATATGAAACAATAAAGAAAATTTGGAAATTAGAAACAACACATTTTTGAAGGAGACTTTCAGGATGTTGGATGACAAATTGTTTTTATATATTTGATATAAACATTATGATATAATCTGTAAAATAGTGATTATCATGTATTTTGTCTAAAATAACTTATAAAATAAATACTTCAGTTAACTAAAGAAGATTGTAATATTGTATCAAAAAGAATACAGTGTAATTTTAGTGGAATGCTTAGTTGAAATGATAAAAAAACAGGAGATTTAGAGTAAAATCTCACATTTTTAAATAACACTTCAGGTGTTTTTAAGACACATGCAAATAAAAAGTGACAACCTATCTGTGTTTTGACAGATAAATTTGTCTTCAAGCAGCCAAAGGTTAAATGGCATTCTGGAAGATTTATTATCAATGTTTTTGAGGTGTGAAAAAAATCTAGTGATTTTTCTAGTTATTTTTCTATACTGAAGATAATAAGTTTGGACAGCTTTAGAAATAGCAGAGAAAGGGGTTTTAATTGAACTATAATTGCAGTCTCCTACACCTTCTATGCTATAACCAAATAAACAAATTCTCTTGGGGGAAAATAGTTAATATATATAGAAACAAGACATCTTATCATATATTTACAGTCTTTACCTTCTACTAAACAGAAGTTTAATTTAATTTTTAAAGTAGAGATGTGCTGCAGGTTACTAGAAATAAAAAAATAAAATATGAAACCAGAAGAGACACAGAGAGAAAGAAAGAAAGAAACAGAGAGAGAGAGAGAGAGAGAGAGAGAGAGAGAGAGAGAGAGAGAGAGA